>CM031238.1:839959797-840166461 GCA_018340775.1 Taxus wallichiana var. yunnanensis
GTGGACCTACTTGGATTTCATCACCAAGAGGATAAGTCTTCTTGGTGTTCGGATGAGTATACAAAATTTGGTGGGTGTAGACACAAAATCACACACATATTACTATTTTACTATGTCATCAGTATGTTGTTATATGCATGAATCTTAAGTAAGAAAAGTATTATTCACTGGTGACACTATCTCTTGTCCATCTATGTTTTTATTACTTTTTACTATAACTCTCTTCTACATCTATCATTTTTTATCCATTTGGGTCAATGTTAGAACATAATATTAAGTTCCTATAAACCTTAGTTTATAATTAAATAATTAAGAATAGTTATATTCTTAATTATTTAATATAAACTTAGTTGTTTATGTTTAATTGGTTATTAATTAATCAATTTATATTAAATTGGGGTGCTATTAATTACACCTCGTCACTTGATATGGTTCGTGACCCGTGGGGTCAAATAAATATGATTGTGGGTCATATTGGTAATTCACCTTGGGTGAATTTGATCGGGAGAGAAGTGAGGGAAGGAGATTCTAGATGATACTATGTTTCTCACATAATGGAATATCTCATTTTTTGTCGTGGTTTTTACCCCTCGGGGGTTTTCCACGTAATTTTTATGTTCTATGTCATTGTTATTTATTTTTATGTGTTGCATATTCACATTAATGTTTGGTGCAAATATTTATTAATATGGTTAATAAACTCCTTGTCCTGACATGGTACCAGAGCGTGAAATTAATCATAATTTAATTGACCAATCTAGTGTGTCGGTTGGTGTAGTTAGGTGGTTAGAAAATATTTAATAAACCTTCCTCCCCCCCTGGAACATATACTTCATTTTACATAGCACACAAGTTAAAATTATTTCCATGTCCCCTCAAGCTTGCTACCCTCGCATGAAAACTCGAGTTTGGAAGAGTTACTGAGGACATACAAAACAAAGGTAAAGATTAAAATTTGGTTGAAATATTTTATTATTTCCTATAGTTTCTAAGGTGTGTGCAGGTGAAAATGAATACAAGGGTTAAAAATCAAAGTTAATTTCAATCATTGAGAGACAAAGTTCCACGAGAATAGGAAATTAAAATTCTCTATTGGTCCATGATTTTTTCCATGTTCCCCGCGTGTGGTAAAATATTTTACTCCACATTTGATGTTCTCGGTAAAAATTAAACTAATATTTTTAACCTTATTAATAATCTCGTTCATGTCCTTCGAACCCCTTAAATAAATAGGTTACATTTGAATTTATTCAAAACTATAGTATAAAATGATTTATATTAATAAATCGAGTATCAATACTAATTGCATGACCCTTTAATAATCTAACGGCAATAAATTTTTTTTTCAAAACTATAGTTTATTTTTATAAACTATAACCTAAAACTATATATTAAAAACTAAACTAGTCTATAGCTTAATAACTATAGTCATAAACCTATACACTATGCTAAGCATCCCCTTAAAGTGACCCACATTCAATTTCTTGACATGTGGAGGCCACTGCAGCCCGCCACCCGCTCCAACCGGCCCCGCCACGTAGACCTCTGCCCCCTGCCGGCCAACCAAGTCCACCAATCCACTACTCGGCACGTGACGAGCTCTGCGGTCTCCACTTCCGATACAACCTCCTCACCCCACGTGCCTCCTATGCCTCCCCTCGGGACATTAAAGCTCTGTTGGCTCGGCCAAGTGGCCAAGGCCTATTTTTTGTTTGTAATCTTTAGTCCCACATCGGTGGGAATGGCAGCAATTTAAGGCTTTAAAAGTTGTGTTGCAAAGTAATGTGGTTGTGACTTTGGTCACACCACAACATTTTGGTAAAGAGCCCATGTGGCTCGACGGTGGTTTGACCTTTACGGCTTGGCCGCAAGCTTGGCATTGACTCGGTGACTTTGATCATTGGCAATAGCAAGTTGGTATGTGGCATGTAAGTCACTGGAATGTTAGTTAACTTGAATCGGTTGACATTGACATAGGCATTGGTATCAATTAACTCAACTCATCGAGTTCACAAAACCAAGTCGGTCGAGTTGTGTATTATAACACCTCATAGGAGCTATACTTTGAAAAAAAAATTGTACATACATTTTATTTTTCTCATTTATTAATCAAATTATTAAATTATTTTACTTTTTTCTTATCAAATAGTGAAAAAAATTGTCAAAAGTATTGTGTATTAGATTTTTTTTCGATAATAAAAATAAATAATAAGACATTTTCTTTTACACGATGACTAAGTCATTTTTCATGTAAAACTAAAAAAATCACTCACATTTCAACAAATCAACATTATTATCAAACTAATATATTGTATGTCTAGAGTACTTGTTTGTGGTGTATTTTCGACGTGTATCGATCAAAATACGATTTGGTGTGGTTTGAATGACGGGGGATTCTTAAAGTGCTATCACTAAAAGTCTTGTTCTTATTTGTTGAATTTGTTTAAGTGAAATCGGATTTAATCACTTTACGATTGATTTAATGACAAATGTTGAATGGAATTAATTACAACATCTGGAAGATAAGAATGAAGGCAGAATTCATGGCTCGCAAGCTTTGGACGGTCGTGAATGGTACAAAAAGGCTTCGACTGGAAGACAAGTGACAACAGACAATGTTGTTGCATATCAACCGAAGGTGCAAGAAAACAATGTCTATAATTTTGTGGAGTGTACAAGATGATTTCCTCCTTCATATCGAGAATTAGGAAAGTTCGAGTGAGGCTTGGACGCAACTGGAATCAATGCATGAAGGTATGTAATTATCAAAAATTATAAAATTAATTCTAGAATTGATGACGACTCCCATGAAGGGAGATGAAAAAGTAATTAATTTTCTAGCAAAAATTAAAAATATTAAATCTCAGTTGGATGGATGTAACTGCAATTTAATTCAAGATAAATTATTGTATTTCATTATTCAATTAAACATACATGAAAGATTTAAGAATATCATTTCCATCTTGAATTTTAAATACCAAATTGATGAAGACATCCTTGATTTGCAAACTCGAGTGCTCTCCTGAGAAATTATTGATTTTCTCTATACATCTACACTTTTCTTTTCTATTGACGTAAGAATTTATCATGATCCACACTTGCAGATATGTATTTGCAAGAGAAAAGGAATTGTAGACAGTAGAGAAGATTGGCATATGTTGTGGTACGTTCAAGTACATAGCTTTCACACTTATCCATATTCTTAAGAAATAATGCATTACAATCAGCTTATCCAATAAGGCCTTGTGGCAATTAATAAGTAAGAAAACTGAGTAGACCTTTATATACAACAATTCAATAATATGTCAATATGAGATATTATCATAAATCAATGGGGGTGCATCTCGTATTCACATTTCATCATTTTCCATTATAGGCAATGGTTCATAACATTTTCATACATAACAAGAGTACAAAAGGATTTGTTACAGTAGTACACGGAATTATATCAACAATGTTGTCTAGATTGAAAGAGAGATGGATATTCCAAATATTAAAATAAACCTAAGGAATAGATCTCAAGCACATAGATTTACTTTATAACCCTCTTCCGCAATCATCTTGCAATATCGTCACAACACCGGTTTACTATCCTCTTGAAGGAAAACAAATTTCTTATGCTTCAACTCTAAACACAAGTGATCTCTAAATTTTTTATGTATAATACCACACCTTTGACTTCATAAATTTATCTTACAAAATGCCATTTCTACCAGAGTTTGGTTCTTCCTCTCAGCCACAACATTTTATTGAAAAGCATAAACCAGTGCGTATTGGCACATGATACAGTTATTGGAATAGAATGTCTTCATATCATTCTTGACATATTCGCCGCCATGATCAGATCTCAAGCATTTGAGTAGGTGTCTAGAATTGTCTTTCCACCATTGCTTTCCAGTCAATGAATTTGTCCAAGATAGAAGAACTTTCTGCAAAAAATAATAAACATGTTCTTCGAGAGAAGCCATCCATACATGTTACAATGTACCTGGAACCACCAAAAGGAGAATGATTTATTATACACAGATTTAAATGTACAACCTCCAATTTTTCCTTTGCATGTTATGCTTGATCTTTATCTAATATTTCCTAGAGATGTTTACCAAGAACACATCCCATTCAAGCCCCTTAGATGGGGTGATAAATTGGAATCCATGGACAATATTCAAGTGGCCCAATAATGCTCTGTTAGTTGAGATTTCCCAATCCAATTCAAACCCCTTAGATGGAGTAATAAATTGGAGTCCATGGACAATATTCAAGTGGCCCAATAGTCCCATGCTCTGATAGTTGAGATTTCCCAATTCAAAATTCCATAGGTGACTTTCATATCTGTCTTAACCACAAATACAAATTGTACCTGATTTTTCAGACATCAATGGCAAATCGGAATCCAATAACTATATATGACCTGTATCTGATTCATATAATGTTCCACCACCAACTACTTGAAAGTTCTTAGGAATAACTTTCACAAAAACTGATCGTGCCATAATTCCAGAGTCTTGTGTTCTGAGTGATTTGGTACATAGAGAAGACTATAGGATAAACTAGGAACACAGCACACATTTTCAATATCTCAATTACATGAATTAGTTGTACAATTTCCATTCACTGTTAATGTTGAATTATATCCAATATATACTTTATCATCCTCAGGCTCCTCGAGGGAAGAAAAATAATGTTCGTCCACAGCATGTCAAGATTTCAAACACTTGTTAAGAAACTGCAAATAAAACTTTCCCCTTCTTTGTCACTATAGGTTTGATGTAATGCACCTTGTTATACTGCAAGCCTATGTGTACAGATTGCTTCAGTTAGCATCACCAATAGTCTCCGCAAGAACATTGTCCTTGTTTGAAATGATGGAACCGGTTTGGATCCCTCACAACAATTTGTCTTGCAACAATCTTGGAGATAAACTTGGTTGCAGTGTGGCAGTCAACACATACTCGAAGGTTCTTGACGACCTAATAATTGTTCCAGGTGGTGTGTTTAACAATCCAAATGCAATTGCCATCTTCTCACTATGGTGGCAGAGGACTAATTGTTTTTCCTCCTCCTCCACATCATTCAGTACGTGTCTTGAATCTGGAAAATAACCTGCTTCCTTCATCTCCCAAGACAATTTCTCCAACATTGCATATATCTCATGTGTTTGTGGATGTGATCTGTCTCCTACACAGAAGGCATGTACCATTTTATGGTTTTCGATCCAACTACATCCAGGTATCTTTTCAATTTCTCTATCTTTCATCAACCTCCTTACCATTTCAACCTCACCCCACTTGCCCGCTTCAGCATACATGTTTGCCAAGAGAACATAAGTCCCAGCATTTCTAGGATCCAGCGCAAAAAGAAGAGTTGCTGTAAATACTCCCAACCCTATATCAGTATGTGATCTACAGGCAGCAAGCAAACATGTCCATAGAACCACCACAGGTTTAAGTGGAATTTTGATGATGAAGTTTAGTGTTTCCTCGAGATAGCCAGCACGACCAAGAAGGTCAACCATGCACACATAATGATCTATTGTAGGCACAATGCAATAAGAATCAGTCATGTCATTGAAGTATTGACAGCTCTCATCTACTAAACCTGCATGGCTGCATGCTAATAAAACACAAGCAAAGCTTACATAGTTAGGATATGTTCCAAATCGCTTCATTACTTCAAAGAGATTGAGAGCATCCTTACAAAAGCCATTTTGTGCATATCCTGTAATCATTGCTGTCCATGAGACCACATTTTTTTGAGGCATGTTGTCAAACAGTTCACGTGCCTTGTGTATGCTTCCACATTTTGCATACATGTCGACAAGGGCATTTGCTACTACTACATCTGTTAAATATCCACCTTCAATTATGCTTTGATGGATGTCCATGCCCTGTTCCACAGCTCCCATTTTGGCACAGGCTGGGAGGATGCTGGCAAACGTTGTGGAGTCTGGCTTCATACCTGCCAATTGCATTTGTTTAAAAGTTTCCAAGGCCTTTTCAACAAACCCATTTTGTACATATCCTGCAATCATTGCTGTCCATGAGAACACATTTTTTTAAGCATTTTGTCAAACAGTTCACGTGCTTTGTGAATGCTTCCACATTTTGTATACATTTCTACCAGGGCACTTGCAACTACAACATCTGACAAAAATCCCCTTTCCATTATGCTTTGATGGATGTCCATACCATGTTCCAAATATCCCATTTTTGCACAAGCCGAGATAATGCTGGCAAAAGTTCCAGAGTCTGGCTTTACACCGGCCAATTGCATCTGCTTAAAATTTTCCAAGGCCTTTTCAACAAACCCATTTTGTGCATATCCTGCAATTATTGCAGTCCAAGAGACCACATCTCTTTGAGGCATTTCTTCGAAAAGCCTTAGAGCCTCGTCAAAAACACCATTTTGTGCATATCCTGCAATCATTGCATTCCAAGACACCATATTTTTTAGAGGCATTTTCTCAAACAATTCACGAGCCTTGTGTGTGCTTCCACATTTTGAATACATGTCTATCAGGGCACTTGCAACTACAAGATCTGACAAAAGATCCCTTCCCATTATGCTTTGATGGATGTCCATGCCGTGTTCCAGAGATCCAATTTTGGCGCAGGCTGAGAGTATGCTAGCAAAGGTTGTGGAGTTTGGCTTTAAACCTGCCAATTGCATTTGCTTAAAAGTTTTCAACGCCTTTTCAACAAACCCATTTTGAGCATATCCGCAATCATTGCATTCCATGAGACTACATTTCTTTGAGGCATTTCTTTGAAAAGCCTTAAAGCCTCGTCAAGAATGCCATTTTGTGCATATCCTGCAATCATTGCATTCCACGAGACCACATTTTTTTGAGGTATTTTGTCAAACAGTTCACGTGCCTTATGTATGGTTCCACATTTTGCATACATGTCTACCAGTGCACTTGCAACTACAACATCTGACAGAAATCCCCTTTCCATTATGCTTTGATGGATGTCCATACCCTGTTCCAAAGCTCTTATTTTAGCACAGGCAGGGAGTATGCTGGAAAAAGTGAACTGATCGGGTTGGACACCTGCTGCTTGCATTTGGTGGAACAGCGTCAATGCCTCGTGAGCATACCCATGTCTTCGATAAGCTGTAATGATTGCGTTCCACGAGAAGACGTCTCGTTCAGTGATTTGGTCAAACACTTGGCGAGCTTCCCCTAAACCTCCGCAATTGTCATACATGCGTATAAGTGTATACTGTAAAAGTTTGTCTGTCGAAAATTTTAATTCCCTGTTACTGATGTGGGAGTGGATTTGCTTACCCTCTGAAAGGGTTTTCTTGGAAATGCAGGTCTGCAATAGTTGAAGATATGTAGAAGAATTTACAGTAGCGTTAAGGGTAGTAAGCAGAATGTGTAGCGCCTCCTTCAACCGACCTTCTCTACATAATGTTATGAGATTTAGATTGAGATTGACAGTGAATGACATTGGCATTGGCAGTGGCATTGGAATTGGAATTGGAATTGTATGATAATAATTGAAGCGTTGAAAATGTTCACAGTTAATCAACTTTCTCATACCATAATAACAATGACAAAATGTCACCACCTCCACCTGTGTTCATTTATTTGGGATGATGTGAATGTTGACAAAGAAATGCAGGAAATTGAGATAGAAATGCTCTTGGTGAAGATGTTGGTTTCATTTCTAAATGGTATGAGAATAATAGTCTTATTGGTTACTATCTCAAATGTATTGTGAGCTGCATTCTAATAAGCTCACCAATATTCTTAATTTTATCAAAGGATTTTTTTGTTTCCTTATTAAATTTGATCAAGTTCAAAACAAATTGATGAATATGGCATGTTGTCGGAACTCCAGAACACTTAAATGTTGTTATGGTGTTGAGCTCGTCGGTTTTAGGTCACATAGTAGGCCTTGCTTATGGTCACTCTCGGGGTCAAACTTTTAAGCTTGATTTTCCCATTATGTTAAACACTTACCTAGTTTAATTTTTCATGAACTCGAAAGGTTATATTCTACCTCTACCTAAACTCGCAAGTAGGTTTATCGAGAGGTGGACCTCACATAATATGAATCCAAGTGGGTTTATAACGCTTTTATGAGAAAGTCATTTATTTCAACTTACATAATACTTGTTTCCATCATCAACTCCTTAACCATAAGATATGGGATTACCGTCTAATCTCTAGTTTTGAACCTAAAGCAACCACCCAACAACCGAGAAAGGGTATGATTGAGTTACTGATTGGTGGTAAAAATTTGTAATGGCACCCAAAACCTAAAACATGAGGTGTCGATACCAATACCAAATAACAACATGTCTTTAATAAAAATGAGTTTAGTTGTCCCCCATAAAACCTTGATCCGCATAGCCAATCATAGCAAGCTTTGTTTATTCAAGGAAATGTTTTGAGTGCATAGGTGTCATCAATGATTCCCCACCCTCCAAAGGGTCTCGTATCTCACCTTATAGTGAGAGTGAATTTTCGAGAGGAGATAATGGGGGAAAATCTTCCAAACTAGCAAGCTCTTCTAGGAAACCAAATTATGGCACTAATATATGATGATGGTCAAGGAGGACTACTTTTGAAGGATTTCTCCACATGAATAATCTCTCTTGGAATGTGTGTCCTCAAAAATATTTCAAGAAAATTTCTTGTTAGGTATTCTTGTCAACAAACTAGTGCATTTTATTTTATTTCCTAAAGTTAAAGTTCCTAGATTTATTTTGTAAATTGTTGTAGGAGTATTTGGTCTAACACTTCACACTACACCACCTCTTATATGGATGGTCATGATGGCATGGCTATTTGATCTTCAACTAACACTTCATAGTACACCAACTCTCATAGGATGGTTATGGTGGCACAACTACTTTTATTTCCCCCAAATTGGCATCTACATTGATTTCCTAAGGGAAGATCATATGGACCATTCCATGTGGGTCACACTTGATATTGACAATTCGGCATTAGTTCTTATTAATTTTTATGCACGTGATGGTGGTTTGAAAAAGGAGTACTTATGGTGTTGGTGTGGTGATAATCTTATGTTTTCCAACTAGCTAACATGTGGTGATTTTAATATGCTTTTGATTTAACCCGGAAAACTAAATAATGTTGGGGAAAGGGGAAGAATTACTTTACTTATTTAAATACATATTAATATTGAAAGATGATGTATATTTAGATTATTAAGTAAGCATTAACATTCAGATCATAAGACAAATATAGAACATCAATTAATATATCAATTAGAACATGTTCTTGATGGAGTAAACCATGAGAAGGTGTGTGTACTTAGGTATTTGACTAATCTGGAAGTTGATCTAGGTGTGATAGATCTATAAATTAGATGAAAAATCCCAAGGAGATGCTTCATCTCTAATTCTAGGAGTGCATTGTGAATAGAGAACAAACTGTTTGGTGATTTCCTCCTTCGGATGGTTTGTTCTATGCATTTGATGATGCTTTATAACATTGTGGACCTCTACAAGTGACTGGAATAATTTTCAATGTGTGATATTAGGTATCTCAAATGTGCAAAACCCTTTGCAATCAAGCAAATTGACCCAAAAGCCTAATTATGGGTGAAACCATTACAAAAAGGTTAGTGTTTGGGTTGAAGTGTAATATGTACATTACCTATGTTGGCACTACTTTGAAGAGACCTTAAACCACACATAGTTCTCCACCTATAGACACAATGGTGTATGTATGAGCTAAATTTGATAACCCTGATCACTTGATAATGGTTTGTAATGGCCTAGCTTGTCATTGAGAGTTCGGGTTAGGAGGATTCACTCTTAAACCTGGTTTGGAGTGCTTCGGACCTATGTGGGGGTTTATCCTAATGTCTATTGTTGCTTTAGTGAAAATTAAAGGAGATTTGTATGCCTTTTGAGTGATTTGTACTTGATTATCTCTTAAAAGTGCCATGTATTGCTAGATGTGTAAATAAATGCATTTCACTTTCTTATACAAGGTTTTGTGGGTATAATTTTGCATTAAGGCCAACCCATAAGGAAAGTAACAACCCATTTTTTTTTGTAGAAAATGAGTGTTGGTGGCCCTAGATGGGACCGTTGTACCCAAGACCAAATCATTTAGTGGTTCAGTCTTATTGGATGTTTTAATCCATGAGAAAGATAGATTTTTGTAAATGTATGTGCATAAAAATTAGGTTGAATGGATTACTTCATGACTAATGTAAGAATTTATGTAAATGATTGAGCGGTGCAACGAGAAGAGAAAGTCTTGTGATAGGACTAAGGATATAATAATTAGGCTCATAATAGGTGCACAAGTCATAGTCAAAGAGGTTAATCTAATATAGACATCATCAAGTGATAAATTGCAAAACTTAAGTGTTTTCATTTTCCTAAGTGTGTAAACACACTTTTTCTTTTCTCGATTGTTTGATTTCTTTATATGTTTGGGTGGATGTAAGATCCAAATCAATAACCCACAAAATAGATTGTAGTCAATGTCCATATAGAAAAAAATTGAACTTTAATCCTAAATTGAAATCAAACTTAAAAATTGAAAATTGAAAGACCACATATCATGGATGGAGTACACCTATTTCCTTGTTCAAGACGGAGATTCCTATTTGAAACACTTAGAGAGAGGGATTGAAATTAGGCTAATTGAGGATTAGGGTGATCAGTCCCTGATTTGTAGGAGTAGTATGAAACAAAAATGAATGGGTGTCCCAACACACTGAAAAATGGAAGAAGGTTGGACATCTTTCTAAGTTTGTAACAAAAAGATCTCAATTGTTTCGATTCTAAAGATCACTCAAAAGCGCATAAGAGAAAAACATACATGGCTTTTGATCATGGAAGTGAAAGGAGTAATAAAAGGATCTTAACATCTTTTTATCCTCGGGATCACCCATAGGAGAAAGATAACATAAAAGGATTTTGATCATGAAAGAGAATTATAAAAAATACTATGAATGTTAAAGGTGTGTGTCTGTGTGTGTGTATTTAAAATAACCTACTAAACAATGTCAAATCTTCACAAAAACAACAAATAAGTAAGGAGAAACATTCGGAAATTTATAAAAAAATAGGAATTTACACAAAATGCTAACACATTCAAAGAGAAACAGAAACACACTTCTAACCTACATAAACGCATTGAATGACAACACAAATGCCTCTGAATACAATAACACTAGTGCATGTAGTTAAAAAAATGCAAGGAATACAAGAGAGACACATATCTATCCTTGTCAACACAGAACACACATTGAACATAGGAATGCATAGAGTTAGTATGCTAACGCAACTAGTGCAACGCTAGCGCATGGATTAAAACAAAAATGTAGATATGAAGAATTGTAAATAATAGAAAATAGAAGTGAATGGGAAGGTTGTAGAGACGCAGGTAGATGCATATTAGCATTGGAAGTTGAATAGAAATGTAGACCTATGGACGCTAGCACAGATCATGAGTTACACTACTAGCACAAGGAAGATCGTAGAAACATAGAATAAGCATCTACAAAAACATGCAAGAAAATGACCAAAATACATGTTTTTGTGAACTGCTCTTCAACCAACTAATGGAATGGCATGCAAATTTTCAAGTATCTTCCAAATAGTAGAAAGAACATAAAAATGATGTTAGATTTGAATTTTTATCTAAAATTATGTGGGTGTCCCACCGGTGTGCTAGAGTGCATACAAGAGAAAATTCAAAAAACAGAAGAAAACAAACACAATGTGCAAACTTGATTCTTCCTTTGTATCTCCTTGTAACCTTAGATGAGATTGGCTGAAGTTTGGAATGAAGCACCGAGCTTATTGAATCTCTACGATCAAATGGATGTGGCTGCTCCAAAATTGTTTCGAATAGAAGTAAATTTGAGCTATGAACAATGTGAATGAATGATTGAATTGATGAGTAGATTCTTGATCAAATGGACAACATAACGGTGTGTAAAATTGAATGGTAATTTGACAGTAACACTTCAAATTCTTTAATATTATAATCATGATTTGAGAGAAATGAAGATTCTTATTTGTAGATGTAGAAGAATCCATAGATTGAGGAAGGTGGAATTGATTGAGTTGCAAGCTATTGATTTCATTTTCCTTATTGAGCATGGTTTGTAGTCACAAAATTACACACTTACTTCTACTATTATACCGCCGAGTATGTTATTTTATATATGGATCTCGCGTAAGAAAAGTATTCACTAATATATCATTCCCTAGTCGTATCAATAGTTTAGTCATTCATTGTCAATGAGTGTTTTACACGGTCATCGATTACTTGCACAAATCCTAGTCATCTCTCGGGGAGTCTCAAATTTATCATTATTTACTCGGTTGTCATCTCTAGTCTTTGACTAGGGAACCCGAGAAGTGATTGGGCACCCATGGGCACCCGGTCCTCATTTTTAGGCGCCCCAATCCCAGTTGCACTTGGTTCTCATTTATATTTTTGAGGTTGGTCTTTTAATTTTCCATTTCATTCCCTCGGTGCTATTCACCATGTCGGGTCATTAGAGTTGAAATTTGAGAAAGATATCTCTATATAAGCACAACATACTTACTATGTTATGGGCAAACTATTATACTAAGGGCTAGTTACCTACATAAGGAAAGGGACTGCATTCTGTGCACTATTTACATCACACATTGCATAAGAAAGGGAATTCTATTCTATTCCATCCATGATTTTGCATTCTATCTAGATATTTTCTACTATCTCTAGTGTCATTGGTGCTAGGAAACCCTAGGCACATCATTACACACACAAATCACACATAACTACATTAGGTCTGAGATGTAGTGTAGTGTTTAGTTGTAAGACCACCATTGTGGATGTTAAGGACAATCGACCCCTTCATATGCATCTTTATTTTTTAGGGGTTTGATGCTTTGTATGGGGTTTTGCAAGTGAATCTTCATTGCAGGTTTACGACATCATCAACGAAGCTAGTGTGACATCCATGCGACAAAAGGTGAGTTATTGTGAATACTGGCGACCAACTCGGACTCAAGTTCCGAGTTGTTATGTATACAAAAAAAGTTCCCATACTATAGACCAGGGCACCCACAAATGCCCTAATCCTCCCCGTGCACCCCGATCAGTTGTTAGATATACCACTTCTACAATTTTCTAAGGTGTGTTGCGACACTTTGTTCTACTTGTTCATCATCCCACCCACTCCAGATCACTGTGAGGTAAGTTCTATTCAGGTTAGTACCTTTTCCCTCCTATTTCAATTATTTCATCTTCATTTAAAATATCAAATAAATTAGTTAACATTTATATTCCAATTTATTTCAGTTATTACATTGTTGTACTTCTTAGATTAACTTATAAAATCTATATTTTAGTTAATCATTTTGGTGAACCCATACTTTAGAACATTTTTTCCCTAGGATCCACTTCAAACCCTAATGGCTAAGGATAGTTCATCTTCTTCTCAGCCCATCATGTCTCATTTTAGTGTTAATCCTATCTATGATGAGGTTGTCATTATTGTGATCACGAATCTCTATAATAATCCTACTATGCCAGATGATATTTAACAACTCTTAGATGGTCAACAATATGTGCCTACTAGTTTTTAAGATTCTCCCATTAGCATTAGTATTGTCTTGGATCCAGTAGCCTTTACTCGTTGTACACCATGTTATACGGCTACTAGTGATCCTCCTGATCTTTCTAAATAAATTATAAATGATTCTCTTATCAATTATATGTTTGGTATTGACAATCACTTACATGTGCATATTGATTCTTCTTCTCTTAGTGTTGGTCCTGAAAAACTATCGCTAGGCAGTCGTGGGAAAACATGCCAACAGCAGTGCGTGGCATAGCCCTCTTTGAGACAACAAAGTGAAACTCGGTTTATTTCTAAACTATCAAGTAGGAATCAGTGCAAATCTACACTATTCTAACTTCAGGGGGTTTGGGATCTCATCCCAATAGAGGTAGTTCCAACAATGAACGTAAAAGGTAGGAGGGAAGGAATGGAGGAGGGTAGATCCGAAGGAAGAAAAGAAATGAATTCCATGACGGAAAGGTCAGAAGGTTTATGCTTTGAGCCGGTAGTAAACAGAGCCAAACTTACTTACATAAACAATTAAAGAAATATTGATGAACATATGACAATAATAGGAATGAATCCAATAGAATAAAAACATAGATCTAACTTAAGAAAGATCTTGATGTAAATAACACATACATTAAGCACAAAGTCCGAACATATGTATTAATATTTCTTCACATAAGAAAACACAAAGTCTTTCTCTCCTCACTTCTCTTTTCATACAAAAAATGTCCACCTCCTAAATACAACAAGTATTCAAGTATTTATAGAAGGAGAGGAGGAAAGAAGACAAAAGCAAACCCACTACTTACAAAATATCTTACAAGATATTTACAAAAGGTCTAAAATATCTAAAAAGTCAACAGTTGACTTGGGAAAGTTTTTGGATGACAACATCCCATGGTGCAACATGGATGAGGTCATCATGTATGCCAACATGCTTTTTAAATATTTTACAAAAATGATCAATGCATACACGAGAGGAGAAACTACTCCTCATCATCCCTCTGTTCAAACTTGGTGTCTTGCTTTTGATCAGGAGAGTCGATGTGACACTGCGCTCGATATTCTACAAACTTGTTGATCATTGCTTGAAGTTGATCATGATTGGGACCATTAAAATGGTTGTGAATGACTTCACAAGTTTCTTTCTCGTTCTTGAGCTTGTCAGTAATGCGGTGAAATTTTCGCATGCATCGATTAAAAATCCAATGAAATCACAGCAGGCCAAGAGGTTATTGATTGACTCTCGGTCGAAAGTGACCTCTGGTGCCAAACCTTGAGTGACAATAGCCTTGAAGCACTGGAATGTATCATCTACTTCCCTCAAGTTATACGATTCATTGAGCATCCCTAGAGACATTTTTGTAACTGTCTGCTCCATGTTGTATCGTGCATCTAGGGCTTCATCTTTGATTTTATCAATTCTCTCCAGGATATATTCCATCTAGTCAACCCGGTAATCTAATGCAATGAGAGCTTTATTATGTGCATGTGGGTGATCGATAACGCCGACCTTCAATAGGTCGTCAGCTAAGCAGTTAACCATTGCTTGGAATGTTTCATGCTGCAACCTAGCATTATCCAACTCTTCGGATAGGGCACTTGCTACTGCTTGTAGCTCCTTATTTGCTTGAGTTATATCTTGATAGAGCAATGTGAATTTCCCAATCATTTCTTCACTATCTCTAAGGATCTACTCGATCTAGGATTGTGCCTTGTTCACCAATCTTAACATATTCATTTATTTTCTCCTGACTGAGAACTTGAATGGGTTGGCGCAATCCACAGTGGGGAGCGTTTCCCATTTTCTGCAATGCTTGTAGGAGATGTTTGTTTTGTTCTTTGAGTATCATTTTCTCCTCTTTTGCCTCTTGGAGCTTCTTGTAGAGAGCATCCACATCGACAAGGCTTCCCCTTGTAAGCTTTTCAGATGAGGTCCCCATTGTGACTTGAGTCACCGTGAAGTCTGTGGGAGATGATCTTCTTTTCTCTTGGTGGGATCCGGGTAAGCTATCTCCATGACTCTCTCCCCGAAGTGCCTTTAGAAAAGCGAGTTATCGCTTTCTGCTTCTTGGTTCCCTTCTTCGGAATAAGAGAAATCCATGGCCGTAATGGGAACTTTCCTCTTATGCTGACTCAGATGGTCAGAAATCCAACCAGGACTTATGGGAGTGGGAGTGGAGGAAGAAGAAGAAATGGGAGTGAGAGGGGGAGCAATTATAGAGGCCTCAGGGAAGTGTGTTGAAACACTCGGTGGTGGCATTGACAAGGAGTCCAACACACCGATGCTTGTGGGGCCTGGAGTTACTAACGGGGAGGAGAAGGACGTGGAAACTAAGGGATCGTCATTAGGATTGAGGAAACATTGGGTGACAGATCCGCAAGAGAGGAGAAGATGGAAGAGGTGGGAGATGGAAGGGAGGAAGGGAGAGGAGAAGACACATCCATAGGGATAGATGCTTGAATGACAAGAGGAGGAGAAGAAATGGAAGAAGGAACGCTGGGTACCTCTATAGTTGCAGTTGTGATAACATCTTGGGTGGATGTATCCATTGAAACCTCTATTGTTTCTTCTTTACCTGGAGACACCAGGTCGACTACTTGCTTCTCAGAAGTAGGAGGAAGGCCTTCAAGAGTTTCTTCTTGTCTACTTGGTTCGCCCTCCTTGTCCTTCCCTTTTCCTTTTAAAGACATGGCCCCGTCTTGGAGGTGTTCGCTCAAGGAGAAGACGTGAAGTCAACTCCGAGGTATGTAAGGCCATTATGATTGCACCACTATTCAAAGGCGCGCTGTAATGTAGGTTTAACCTTTATTGAATGGTCTTTGGCACTTTTTCTCTATCGATCTCCGCAAATGGCCAATTGTCCCCATCTGTGTCAATGTAAACCTGATCAATTTCTTGATCAATCTCTTTGAATTTCTTTGGGACAATGGCAACGCCATAGTGGATGATTTCCTCCAGAGCCAATCGGGAGTGATCCTTCGCATAATGTCTATCTCATGAGTTAGGTCTATCCAAATGTCCTCGATCTTGGGAACATGGATGGGATCAATTTTTGCCTTTGGGAGGCAACTCTGGCAGTCGAAGGTCGGCCTTGCTGGGAAGTTGTGCTTCAAATTCAACAGCTCTAACTCAACATACATCTCCCGTGCTTTAGCAAGTGTAGGACAGGTGTATTGGCCAACTGTAAGGGGGAATGGAGTTCCTCCTTTCTTTCTCTTCATGCACTTTTCATGATAAGTGATTAACTTCCTGTGCAGCCCAGAATGACCATATTTGGGCCCGCAAACCTTGGCAGCTTCGTTGGTTCTCCCTCGAAATTCACAGCTCTAAGGTATGTGAATGTGGGGAATTATGTGAACAACGCTCCCCATTTCTTTGTAGCAGCAATCACACTCAGGCTGGTTTGACTATGTCTCATGTTTGGTCTCAACAGATAGAATACCTCATAGAAGAAGGTGTTATGTTTATGGAGCTTGTTTTCATGTTGGAGTTTGGTACACCTTCCATGTGTTACACTTGGATATTTTTACGGCGATCCCGCTCGCCGGTGAGCAAAGTCAAGGCGGTTCGGGCGAAGCCTCCAAGCAAATTTTAATGGGTGGTTTATTAACCCATGGGTAATGGGTAACCGTTATGGGCTGTTTTTGGGCCCATGGTTTTTCCGGTACCCATTGTTTTGTAAAATCCTGGTTTTTCAAACTACCTATTGATGTACTTATAAATAGATGGACATACAATAGGATTTACATGAGTGTGTTTTGTGAAGGTGAATAGTGTGTGCAAATTCAAGTGTGAATTTAGGAGGGTTTGTTGAGCGCAGCTCCAAACAAGATCTGATTATTGTAATTGTGAAGATTGTTGGCTTGTAATAAAATCTGAGCAAGTGTTCTTGGTGGATGTAGCCCACATTGGGTGAACCACGTTAAATATTGTCTTCGTGTTGTGTATTTTTCATTTCTGTAATTCTATTCATACTTCTTATTATTGTGATTCTGAGGAATTATTCCGCATTAGATATTATTAATTCCTAACAATTGGTATCAGAGCCTGGTTTGGTTTGCTAAAGTGTTGAATCACAGGAAAGTTTTTAGCTTGAGTGGGAGCTATGGCAGATGATGGAAGATCTAGGGTTGATAAATTCAATGGGAAGAATTTTAGTCTTTGGAAGATGCAGATGGAAGATTACCTTTATCAGAAGGATCTTTATACTCCGTTGTTTGAGAAGGTGAACAAACCCTTGAGCATGACAGATGCGGAATGAGATTTGTTGGATAGGAAGGCACTTGGGACAATCCAACTGTGTCTTACATCTTTGGTATTATTTAATGTTTCAAAGGAAAAGACTACAAAAGATCTAATGGATGCATTAGGGAAGTTTTATGAAAAACCCTCTGCCTCTAACAAGATATTTTTAATGAAAAAGTTTTTAATATGAAGATGTCTGAGAATAGTTCAGTAGCAGATCATTTAAATGATTTCAATATGATTGTGAATATACTAGCTTTGTTACAATAGAATTTGATGAAGAAGTTAGGTCTTTATTAATTTGTGCTCTTTACCTAAAAGTTGGAATAGCCTCGGTAATGACGGTAAGCAACTCGGTTCGCCTAACTTGAAGTCAAGTTTGAGGATGTTGTAGGGGTGATTCTAAGTGAGGAAATGTGAAGAAAAAGCTCTGGGAATCTTCTACTTCAGGGAATGCTTTGACAGTGGAAACTAGAGGAGAGACAAGAATAGAGGAAACCATGGAAAATTGAAAGATCGGGCAAGGTCAAAATCCAAGAGCAAGATTGTATGTTGGAATTGTGGAAAGTCTGGGCACGCAAAGAAGGACTGTTGGGAGCTTCAAGATAAGAAGAAACAACAGGAAGAAAACAAGGAGGAAAATGTGGCATCGGGTAATGTATGCCAGGATGCTTTGATTCTTTCTTTGCATAATATTACTGAATCTTAGGTTTTAGATTCAGGGGCTTCTTTTCATGCTACTCCACATAGGCATTATTTTGTTGATTATGTTCAAGGGGATTTGGACATGTTTTTCTTGGTGATGATGAGCCTTGCAAAGATAGTTAGAAAAGGTTCTATTCAGTTAAGATGCGGAATGAGAATACATGGCTATTGAAGGATGTCGACATTTTCCTACATTAAGGAGAAATTTGATATCGGCAGTGGCAATTGGGAAGTGATGGTTGACCGTGATATTTATAGCTGACTCTTGGAAGGTTACCAAGGGTGCTCTTGTGGTGGCAAGAGGTAAGAAGATTGGAACCTTGTATTTATCCACTGATAGTACTAATGACTATAATCTTGTGGCTTCAGATGCAGATACAACATTATGGCACTATAGGCTTGGTCATATGAGCCATAAGGGCATGGACATCATAAAGAAGAATTTTCCTGGATATACATAAACAGGTTTAGATTTCTGTGAGAACTACATATATGGGAAACAAAAGCGAGTAAGGTTTCTCAAGGTTGGACCTATGAAGAAAGAGACTAAGTTAGAGCCGATACATTCGATGTGTGGGGCCACTGTATCATCTCTCGGGGTTCAAGTTATTATGTTACTTTTATTGATGATGCAACAAGGAAAGTTTAGGTTTATTGTATTAGAAACAAATATGATGTATTTGATACTTTTGTTAAATGGAAAGCCTTGGTAGAGAATGAAACAGGTCTTAAGTTAAAATGTCTCAGTCAGATAATGGAGGGGAGTATTACAACAATGAATTTGATGATTATTGTTCTAAGAATGGAATCCACAGGAAAAAGACGGTTCCAGAACCCCGCAGCAGAATGGGGTGTCAGAAAGGATGAACAAAACAATAATGGAATGTGCTAGGAGCATGAGGATACATGCAGGACTACCTCTTTATTTTTGGGTAGAAGCGGTGAGCACAACTGTTGTATACTTGATAAACGAGGACCCTCAAGTGCCTTGGATGGAGGCATACCCGAGGAGGCTTCAGTACGGTAAGAAAGTCAATTACTCATTTCTTAGAGTCTTTGGATGTGAGGTGTTTGTTCATATTGAGCTAGAGGCTAAATCGAAAAATGCATTTTTATTGGTTATGGTGGTGATGACTTTAGATTTAAATGTTGGAGTATTAAGGACAAGAAAATCATTCGACTTAGGGATGTGGTCTTTAATGAGAAAGTCATGTATAAGCAACGATTGCAGGAAAATAGGAAGAATCCAAGAAAGAATATGCAAAGTGGTAGATGATCTTCCGGATGGGACAATGACCCATGAATCGGTTCCAGAACCTACTCAACAGAACCCCAAACTCCTACAAAGTGAGGAGGTCTTCTATGGTAAGAAAAGAACCCGAATGTTTTTCTCCTTCTCTTTATTATTTATTACTCACTAATAGTGGAGAGTCGAGAGCTTTGATGAAGTAATGCAAGTAGATGCCAGAAGAAGTGGGAGAAAGCCATGGATGAGGAGCATAAGTCTCTCATGGAGAACCCGTGGACTTGGGATTTGGTGAAGCTACCGGAACGCAAAAGAGCATTGCAGTAACAAGTGGGTGTACAGAGTTAAAGATGAAGGAGGAAAGAAAATATATAAGGCCTGATTGGTGGTCAAGGGTTTTCACGTAAACAAGGTATAGATTTTGATGAGTTTTTTTCTCCGTAGTAAAAATGACTTCTATCGTAACTGTTTCTTGGAATAGTGGGGCAGAAGACTTGCACTTAGAATAGTTAGATGTAAAGACTACATTTCTCCATGGTGATTTGGAGGAGGAGCTATATATGCAAGAGCTGTATAAGGATATGAAGTCAAAGGTAAAGAGGAGATGGTGTGCAAACCGAAGAAGAGCTTATATGGCTGATGGAGCAAAACAAGCTCCACATCAATGGTATAAGAAGTTTGATAGCTTCATGATGGAACAAGGTAAAAACATGCAGAAATAAAAGTACTCAAGAAATAGCTAAGTGAATCCTTTGATATGAAGGATTTGGGGTAGCCAGACAAATTCTTGGTATGAGGATAACTCGGGATAGGAAGGAACGGAAGATGAATTTATCTCGAAAGAGTACATTAAGAAGGTATTGGATAGGTTTAACATGTAGGATGCTAAACCGGTTGGGACTCCTTTGGCAAGCCATTTTAAGTTATTAAAGGAGCAGTGTCCCAAGACAGAGCAGGAAAGAAACCAGATGTCCAAGGTACCTTATTCATCAGTGGTTGGTAGTTTGATGTATGCTATGGTGTGCACTAGGCCTGATATTGCCCATGTAGTGGGAGCTGTGAGTAGATTTATGAGTGATCCAGGTAAAGAGCATTGACAAGTAGTAAAGTGGATCCTTCGGTATTTGAGAGGGACCATGGGGATAGTTTTGTGCTACAGTGGATCAAACACCACTTTACATGGTTATGTAGATTCAGACATGGCTAGAGATGTAGACAGTAGGAGGAGCATGACAGGTTATATTTACACTGTAGGTGGGACAACAGTGAGCTGGATTTCATGACTACATAAGTTGGTGGCTTTGTCAACCATGGAGGTTGAGTATGTTTGCCACAGAGGCAAAAAAAGAGATGATTTGGTTACAAAAATTACTTGAGCAAAGTTGGGGCATAAGTAGGAGGAATGTAAGCTACATAGTGATAGTCAGAGTGCTATACACCTAGCTAAGAAATCTACTTTCCACTCCAGGACGAAGCATATATAGTTGAGATATCACTTCATCAAGACAACTTTGGAGGAAGATAAGTTGAAGTTGGAGAAGATTCATACTAGTTAGAATCTTGTAGACATGATGACCAAGGTGGTCACAAGGGATAAACTAAAGCTATGTTCAGCTTTGGTTGGCCTTCGCGGATGACAGTGAAGGGTTGAGAAGCTTTCTTAGTGGAAATCAGTCTCCAAGTGGGAGATTGTTATGTTTATGGAGCCTGTTTTCATGTTAGAGTTTGGTACACCTTCCATGTGTTACACTCGGATATTTTTACGGTGGTCCCGCTCATGGTGAGTGGGTCAAGGGGGTTCGGGGCGAAGCCCCTGAAGCAAATTTTCATGGGTGGTTTATTAACCCATGGGTAATGGGTAACCATTATGGGCTGTTTTTGGGCCCATGGTTTTTTGGTACCCATTGTTTTGTAAAACCACCTCTTTAGCTACCTATTGATGTACTTATAAATATATGGACATACAATAGGATTTACATGAGTGTGTTTTGTGAAGGTGAATAGTGTGTGTGAATTTAGGAGGGTTTGTTGAGCGCAGCTCCAAACAAGATCTGATTATTGTAATTGTGAAGACTGTTGGCTTGTAATAAAATCTGAGCAAGTGTTCTTGGTGGATGTAGCCCACATTGGGTGAACCACATTAAATATTGTCTTCGTTTTGTGCATTTTTCATTTCTGTAATTCTATTCATACTTCTTATTATTGTGATTCTAAGGAATTATTCTGCATTAGATATTATTAATTCCTAATGAAGGCATCATTTATTTTGGAGAACTGGGAGATGCTAGCTTTGAGCCTTAGCTCTGGGTAGAACTCATATATCTTGACTTGGGGCCATACCCCATTTCGAGCTAACCTTGTGAAATCCCTTTCTGACGAAGAACGTATACAACGTAGGAATTCATGTAGAACTTCCCAGTTGTTAGAACTTGTTGAAGCTACTGTGAGATGGTGTCACTTGATGATTTCACCCCAGCCAAAGCATTGATCAGGTGCGTTCTTGCTCATGTTCTCTAGGTATCTCAGATCCATTTATGGAAATGATGGGCATCAGGGAGCCTGAATACTCTACTCAAGAATGTGATTGTATCACTCAATTCTTCATTAAAATCACTTTGGTGGATGGTTTGTGGCCATCTGGACACCGGCTTCTTGTTCTTCAGATAGAGTTCATTCATCATCTACATGCATTGATCTTCATTATCATCCCATGCTTTCTGCAGTCTTCAATACTTATCTCCACATATTTCCTATGATGAGGAATGCCCAGGATCATCTCAAAGTGACGAGCTGTGAGGTTTATGATTGTCTGTTGTTCTTTATTTTTGACACATCTAGTGTCCTTGTTATAGCAGCGGGAAACCAACATGATAAACTCATTATTTATGGCACTCATCGGAAGCCCAGTTGCAAAGTGCAATCCACTACCTACTAATTTGTTCATCCATGGGCCACTGCTTGCCTGGGTGGTCCTTGCCCAAAAAT
This sequence comes from Taxus wallichiana var. yunnanensis, assembly GCA_018340775.1. Lineage (NCBI taxonomy): Eukaryota > Viridiplantae > Streptophyta > Pinopsida > Cupressales > Taxaceae > Taxus > Taxus wallichiana. The sequence goes on from CM031238.1 coordinate 839,982,551, forward strand.
CATCCATGTCAAGGTCGCTCTCTACATATGAGTCAGGCATTCTAACTCTCTGGTACTTGTACTTCATTTCTTGCTCTGATTGTTTAGCTTTAGCTTTAGCTAGTTTCTTGCTTGATGAAGACATATGTGAGCTTGAGGATGGATGTTGTTGTTCTGCAAGAAGAATCAAGAAGGTCCAACACAGAAGGGCCATGTCAACCATCATGTTATCCATAATGGGAGTTTGAAGAATGATGAACACTTTAGAATGTGTGAGAAAACAGTTAGGTTTAGCTTGCAGAAGGAAGAACGAGCAATTTTAAGCCTCAGGGCACAAGGCGCAAGCTTACAACAGGCTGCAGGGCTTTTTATTGCTAGGTGCACTTTCTGGGGTGTCAGCATGCAAATTCTTGCGCCAAGTTAAAAAGGGCACAATTTTGGAAGATGTTACATGACAAATTTCAGCGCCAAAGGGTAAAGCGCAGGGCGCAGATCTGCAGCATACAACATTTCATGTTGATGTTGTGGAAGTTGCACCTGCACCTCATGAAAAATCTGGTAAGTGTTCTTTTGGCTAGGCATGCAAAAAGGTTATGTTGCAAGAGGGTAAAGTGTGCCAAGGCGCAACTTTGGAAGAGGTTGCAGGGAAAAACAGTGTGCCCTATTTGTTTGGCACACTTTCTGAGCGCGTAACATCTCTGGAAATTGTGCCAAAGGATAATAATTAATGCTTTGTAAATTTATTTTTATCACTTTCTTGATTTGGATTTGGATTTGATGGCAAGAAAGAGACGTTTGTTGGCAAGGCAGCAAGCAAATACAAATGGGTTTTTGGTTTACTTCAGGTGGCAGAGCCCTTCCATATTTGTAGATCGGAAGGGGGAGGAAAAGAGGGCTTCACTAGGAAGTTGTGGACTTTGAATGTGTTCTTTAAATTTTATTTATTTAATACAAGGCCTAACATTCAACACAACAACATGAAAACCACAAATGGGAGAGGAGCCACTCACCCGGATTTATAAAAGACAACGAAAGATGTGGGGTCCACAGGCTTAAAAATGACACGCGAGGGTTGACAGGATGGTTGACACGTGCAAAGAAAATACCTTTCGCAATTTTTAATTCATGAAAATGACATGTGGTAGGTTCATATTTATAGAAAAAAATGGCATTTATTACCTCACCAACCTCTTTGGCGTGATTTTTAGAGCGTCGACACGAGGAAAAATGCGCCTTAGCGCAATTTTATTGACGTTAACACAACATTTTCAGCACTTAGAAAAATGCTTAGCACACATTTCTGGATGTCGACACAACATTTTCAGTGCCAAAGGGTGTTTAAAGGGGTGCAATGTTTTGGATGTTGACACGGGAAAAGTCACACCGAGGAAAATGCATGGCGCAAGTTTCGTGATGTTGACATAAAAATTTTGCACTAAAGGTTTTTCAAGGGGGCACTCATTGCTTGATGTTGACATGAGTAAAAATGTGCCCAGAGTAAAAGGGCACAGTTTTAGGCATGTTGACGTCCAAAATTCTACACCGAAGGATTAGCTCAAAACAACTAAGCCTTGAAACAACCTTGATTTTTGAAAGGAAGTTTTGGGCTATTTCGAACGTTATCAGACTTCCTTGGGGGCCAAAATAGAATTTTTGGTATAGTTACTGCAAAATTTCCCTTGTCAATTTTGTGGGATAACACTTAGTCAAACCATTGTTATAGTTCCATCTCCTGATTCTTCTACTTCGATATTGCTTCTCATCATTCATCACATACTAGTTCTCATACACCTTCATATTATGTTGATGATCCTATCGATAGTATGCTTAATGACATTCTCATATCTGAGTCTTTAGGAGATGTTGATGACATAATTGATAGCCATGATTCTCCTACTTTTCATTCTGCATGAGTGTGAATCTCCATCACCACTTTCTCCTAAGGTTTTCTTTAGCATTGTGTGTATAGTGTCTCCATCTATTAGTTTTCTTCTCCTACCACTTCACCTCCTCCTATCACTTCATCTACATCATTGCTCCATCTCCTTCTATCATCGCATCTCCATCGATCTCTTTACCTCTTATGGATTTTTCCGATGCCAATCCTACCACTGTTATGGATATTCCATCTATATCATCTACTATAGATTCTTTGGTACCCACTCCTAGTGTGACTTTAACATCGGAACCTCCTTTATCTTCTCTTGATATTCCTATGATCACTCACAATGGCAAGTTACAACCGCTCAATACCCTATTTCCATATTTTACAATTCATTTACATCATATCATATCTCTCATGCATGTCATAGATCAAATACAATCTCAGGTTCAATCACTCACTTTAGAAAATACTGCTTACTATGCTTCTATTGATAACAACTCATTACATGGTAACCCTATTCCCAAGAAGATTCATAATTCTACATTTCCTAAGGACTTTATCATGCCTACATTCACATGTTTTGATGGTACGGTGACCCTCATGCACATCTTCAACATTACCACATGGTTATGGACCCTTATTCTAATGATAGGTTATTGCTTAAGGCCTTTCGACACAGTCTTATTGATGAGGCTTTACAATGGTACACTCATCTTCCATTTGGGTCCATTAGCACTTACTATGACATGGAGGATGCTTTCCTCCATCATTTTATCATCAATAATGGCCCTAGAGTTACTTATGACTACCTACCTACTTTACATCAGGGCTCATTAGAATCTATCAAGGATTATATCTTACGGTTCAATGCTTGTATGCATCAACTAGTATTCCAACCTATCGATCTAGAGAAGTAATTCATTTTTGTCATGGTTTGATTCCCACACTTAAATAAAGATTGCAAGTATGATACATGTGATTCATTCATTATTTTTGTTATAAAGTCATAGACCTAGAACAAGATCTTCTCTTGACACATGTCATTGATCCTCCACGTACCTCTACTTCTATTATATCATCTAGTTCTCCTCCATTGACATCGGTTGAGCGTCCTACATAGTCTCCATCTCAACCTAGTAAGAAAGCTCAACCTACTCCATCACAGAAGCATACTTCTCCTCCTCCTCTGTGATAGGCTACTTCTCCTTCTAATCCATCTATGTCACATGAGCCATTACACTTCTCTCATCATGTTAGGCCTCATGATGTGTTGCGTACTTTACTTGAAAATCATCTAATTCACTTACCATCCAACTAGCATCATCCACAACATTGATTATAGCGTCAACGTGATCAACCTTATTGTAATTATCATCGTATCAATGGCCATAGGGATAATGATTTCTTTTCCCTTCACGGTAGATTACAAAAATTAGAGGATAAGGGCATAATTTCATTTGGCTCTCGCTCACGTGAGCGGTCCATCTCTCCTCTACCTTGTCAAAGAGTTTCTACTACGGTTGAGTCATCTCCTCCATCTAGTACTTGGGTCATGGTGGGTCCACCACCACAATTTTTCACTCATGCGCACTCTCTACCATGTCCATACATTGTTGCATCATTGTATCCATCACATCCACTTCATCCAAATTGGCTTTCATATCCCTAGGTATTTTCTCATCCCATCATTGCTCCGGATGATATTTAGTTTGGTTCATATGCTCACACTCTTCCATGCCACATGCTTCCACTACTTCTCGTCACCTTGGTCTCTAGTAGGTGATTACTATCACTTTACCCCGATGATGCACTTGTTTTCTTACGTTTCTTACGAATGTTGAGGGTTTTTCTCTAAGAACCTTTCACCACACGCTTCGTCATTTTATCTATCACACCCACTCATTTCCCGATGACGCACTCTTACTTTATGCGGTTCATTCTTGACTATTGAGGGCCTTAACTAAATGAACCAATCATATATACGCTAGGCATCACTACTCTTCCCCCCCGTATTCATCACACTAACATAATACAATCATATTACATTATCAAATTCATCATCACATGTTAGTTTGGAAATCATACATTATCTATTTTTACATACATTCTACTCTCATTATTACACTAACTATGCATTACAAGTTCCATTCAACTAATATACATATCACTCAACTCATCCATCAAATTACATATGTTATCTATCATCATTCACATTACACATTTTTTCTATCATTATCAACATCATAGTACAAGTCTACATCAATAAACATGAATGATATCCAACATGTTACATACATTATGAACAATAATCACTAAATCATATATCATCAATCACATTATAACATCAATACACAACGAAATAAACTCATCATATATCAATAAAATCTACCAATATATATATATATCGAATACAATCATCATTACAAAAACATTTCATCACTGGGGGCAACTCCCCCACATCATATACAATAATACAACTCAAATCTCATCATCACTATCACTCTCGGGTATTGCGAGAGCCCTAGAACTTGATGCCTCACCACTAACTCTACGTCATTGGTTGTGACCTTGATACCTCTCAACCTACCTCCGCAATAGTGTGACCTCGATAGACTGCTTTGCTAGCTCGGGCGCTGCATGACTTGACGATTGCGCAAACACATCCTGGCCAAGGGACCACCACCCACTACCTCTCTGGCTCATTGAGTCTCCTCGTGTGCCTTTTCCCTCTCTCCTAGCAACATTGTGCATGTCATTGTTGTTATTTCCACTAGCTCAAATAAATGGGCCTACTCACTCGCAATGACGTCAACGTGCTCTAGCATCCCTCCACCTGCGATTACATCGGTGGGCACATTTCGTGTCAATGTGTGGATGGATGTGTCCACTATCAAGGACCAATATGCATCCCCTACAAAAAAATAGAACAATGCATTAGATAACCCTCGTTATTACATAAGCAAACAACCAAACACACAACATAGCTATACATAGATACTCACGCTCCGCTATAGCCAGTTGCCACATTGTTGGGGACATGTGTGTCCCCCTCTCCCTCTCCTCCATATGGTAATCCCATTGTGTCTGCGAACAACGAAAACAAGAATACCCATCGATGTGATGTTATAGACACAAAATCATACACTTTATACATTATTTATTCCCGGTCTCATACTAATATTTAGAAGGTTTATGAGTGAAGAAATTACTAATCAACCCCGTCTTTTAGCCATCTTATTTTCTTTTCTTTTGGCATTCTTGACATATTGCACCCATATTCCTAGTCATATTTCATCATTTTACTTGATGGGGTGCCCGTGGGTGCCTGATCATTTTTGAACTTTCCCACCACTTTTTGGGCTTTTTCTTGTTAGGTTGTGGAGTTGAATTGCTTCACAGATAGCCTGTTTTACACCTTGTTGGTTTACACAAGAATTAGCGTCGTCAGGGTAACCGTTGCGATCGGGGTAGTCGTCATTTGCCGCTAGTTACCTGTGTGTGAAATTTTATATTTAACTCACGGGAATTTAATCTAGATTTTGTTTTAAATTTGATTTAAAGGATGTAATTGCATGGCTATTGTGCCCTAAGTTTGTATATGCCTATATAAGCATGAAAGCTAGGGTTAGAAAGAGAATTAAGAGAAGGATTGAATTAGATCCTTGATTATCCTAGATTGAGAGGATGAAGAAGAAGAGAAAGAAAGAAAACAGTTACATGAAGACAGAGCTTCCATGGAGAGGAGCTGGATAGAAGGAAATAACAAGTACATCTCAATGATGAGAAGAGGGTAACATCTTCTACTATATTTCCTTTGTATAGTTATTGTCTCATTGTAATGGCTTACATAGTATGCAAAGCACATAGAGTTTCTTCTTGTAGATCCACATGTTGGTGAGATCTTGTATTATAGATCCATGAGATCATATTGTATTGTTGATCCATGTAGATCTAGATATTGTAGAGGAGGTTTCTTGCATGTTTGCACATGTTATGCAGTGATGGAGAGACAGACTTCCTTCTTGGTGCATAGTTATAGTTTCACATATGGTAGACCCATGTGAGAGGTCTTTTTACAAATCCACATAGAACTTGGTAGCAGTTCAAAGATGCAGTAGTTCTTGGTTATGGTGGGATCTGCTAGTGGTGTTTGGAGGCACGATTGTAGTCCACTTATGTAGATTTGTTTAGAGATATGGAGGAGAGGAGATACTCTTGGAGAGATGCATTATAATCTTGTATTGAATATTTGGTTTGTACTTTTGTTATATTATATATGTGAGATCTCTATCTTTGGTGGATGTAGCCCACATTGGGTGAACCATGAGTACATGTTGTGTTATGTGTGTGTAATTTGTCTTGATTTGGATTATTCTAGTTTATACTTCCACTATTGTAGATTTTGGGGAATTGTTTAGATCTTGTGTGCATGATTGAGTTTATTATTAAATCATAGCACTATTCCGCAATCCCGAATTCCCAACAACTGGTATCAGAGCTTGGTTATTTCAGAGCAAGGTTTTGCTTTAGTATATTATTAGTGGTTTACTGATAGGTGTATGAGAGAAGGGTTTGTTTTTCCTGATGTGAATATCATAGGAAGAGATTCAATCTCAAGTGGGAGCTAGAAGAGTAAGGTTGTTGGAAATTATAGTGACCGACGCGTCGATTAAGTGGCAACCACATCGTCGGGGTGATTGTGGTCGATTCATGTGGTGACCGTGGTCGCCATTCTTGGAAAGCCCATGACTAGGTCACCCATGGGCGCCCTGGCCCTACCCAGTCACCCTGATCCTTTTGAACTTTCCCTCCACTTTTTGGGCTCTTTCTAGCCGTTTCAACTTCTTATCTTTTTGGTGGTCGGGCATTTCGAGGTTAATTATAAAATTAGATCAAGAGAACCCTATAAATATAAAGTTATGAGACCATAATGAGGGAACAAACACTAGTCACTACTATCATCTACCTAGAGTTCAATCCATTTGGAGATCATTTGCATCCATTAGCTCCGTCACAAGGACAAGGATGGTTCAATCTCCATCACACAATGATATGGGGAAGGATTTTATTATATTCCATGCACCGTTCTCTTACATTCTACATCTAATTATTTCTCATTATTTCACAAAGTACGATTGTCACAAGAGCACCTAGGGCACATGATGCACACACACACACTAGAAATACATTTGGGTCCAAAATGTATTGCAGGTGCTCGATTAGTAAGCCCATTGTTGTGGCCCCCGATGTCATTCCTACCCATTGATTTGCATTCTTCTTTTTTTAGGGTTTTGATACTTCCTTTTGGTCTTTTGTAGGTCTTCTATTAATCTTGGATTATCAGTGAAACCTAGCATAGTGCATCGAATCTGATATGACACATAGCTAGGGTTTTAGACCACCTATCGAGCCTATGAAACTCATTTCAAGACCTTTCACATAGACTAGGGAACCCATTCTGTAGACCAGAGCACCCGTAGGCACCCCAGTCCCTCTCCGGGTGCTTGATCTAGCTAAATAGCTCAAATTCATCCTTCTCGGAACCTCTCGCACAACCTGTTCTCGCTTCTATATTTTTCTGTTTACTTTTGACATAGTTCGGATCTGTCTTTGAATCATCTAAGTATTTTCCTTATTCTTCTTACATATTAGCGTTTCTAATTTCATTTTCATAGTTGCTCGGGTCATTTTCCATAGTCATTTACTACATTTATTTACTACATTTACATGTCATTCTAGATTAGATTAACTATCATATATCCCATTTTTAGTAAATCAGTTTCCCATCATGCATGATACTCCTCTGTAGATCCCACATCATCTTAGTCTATCGACTCTATCACTACATCTTCCTCAACTGGCCCATGAGGGACTACCCACTCTCATGTGGGCCCCTGGTCTAGCCTCGACCCTCCTAGGAGCTCTAATATCTCTCAACCATATTGTAGACACAAAATCATGCACTTTAGACATTATTTAGTCCTAGTCTCATACTACTATTTAGAAGGTTTTTGAGTGAAGAAAGTACTAATTAACCCTCATCTTTTGGCCATCTTCTCTTATTTTATTTCATCATTCATGACCTTTTACACCTACATGCCTAGTCAGATTTCCTCAATTTGTGTTATTTTAGACTGACTTTTGGGGCACTGGGATAGTACTATGGCGCCCATGGGTGCCCCGATCCTTTTTGTATTTTCTGCCACTTTTTGGGCTCTTTCTAGCCATTTGAGATATTTATCTTTTTGGTGGTCAGCCATTTCGGGGTTAATTATGAAATTAGATCAAGAGAACCCTATAAATATAAATTTATGAGACCATAATGAGGGACCAAGCACTAGTCACTACTATCATCCACCTATATTTGCATCATAATCTCCATCGCATGGACAAGGCTAGTTCATCTGCATCACACAAACATAGGGGAGGGATTCTATTTTATTCCATGCACACATTCTATTACATTTTCTACATCTAGTTATTTCTCACTACTTCACAAAGTGTGACTAACACAAGAGCACCTAGGGAACATTATGCACACACTCACCATAACTACATTTAGGTATGAAATGTAGTGAAACACTTAGTTAGTAAGCACACTGTCATGGCAGTGAGGTCATTCGACCCATTCATTTGTATTCTTCTTTTTGTATGGTTTTAATACTACTCTTTGGTCCTTTACAATTCTTTCCTTCATCTTGGATTATTAGTGACACCTGGTGTAGTGTAGTGAATCTGATGCGACACATAATAAGGGTTTCAGACCACCTGCCAAACCTATGAAACTCAGTTTCAAACCTATTACACAGACCAGGGAGCCCATTCTACAGACCAGAGCACCTGTAGGTGCCGCAGTCCCTCTCCAGGTTCTCTTTTCCAACTAATCATCCCATATCCCTCCTTTTGGGACCTCTACATAGTTGTTCTTGTTTCCTATTCCTCAAGTCATTTCTGCGACACAGTCTCGCAAGATCATCAAATCAGTTGAGTTCTTTCCTCTTCTCTCTTGCACATTAGGGTTAACATTTCCTTTTACATAGTTGTTTGGGTCATTTACATACTTCTTTACTACATTTATTTACTGCATTTACATGTCATTCTAGATTAGATTAACTATAGCATATTTTCCACATTTTAGTTAATCATTTTGGTGAACCCGACTCGATCATTCACACTTCTAGATTCTTCATTCATACTTTACCATTCTAGGGTTTATTCTCCTTTCATCATGGCTCACTCTCATACTAATTTTACTAAAGAACATCTTAAGGCCATTAATGATCATATTGTTGCACATCCACAAGATCTAGACTTACTTTTACATGTGGCTTGTGAGGAGGCTACTAATTTGGCAGAACTCAATGCTTCTCGCAGCCATACCCACTTTTGTTTCTACTCAACCACTTACTTATACTCTTCCACCTATTTCTACTATTCCCTTTTTGTTACTACTCCTACCAATCATTTTACGCTACCCTTAGTTTCTCATATATGAAAAGTTTCATCTGTTGGCAATCAATACTTAACTTCTCTTTATCATGATCTTCAAGCTCAAATTCATAAGTTGCAACAAGCTACTTCACATGCATCACCATCTTTAGATTCTACCTTATTGTTGCATACTCCATTCACCGTACATGTCATCTAAACTTATCCACTTCCTCTAGATTTTTCACCCCTAAGATTCCCATTTTCAATGAGCATGGTGATCCACAGGAACATCTTAGAGATTTTCATGTTGTTTGTCTATATTTTTCTAATGATCATATTCTTTTAGCTAAAATATTTCCTCGTAGTCTCCATGATTATGTGATGCGTTAGTTTTTATGACCTACTTGTTCACTCGTAACTTCATTCACACACATATATCGATGTCTTCCTTACTCATTTATCCATCAATATAGGCTCTAAGATATCTTATGCTCAACTAGCACAACTTAAAAAGGGATCAAATGAACACCTCACTAACTATGTTTTGAGATATAAGAACAATCTAGCTAAGATGACAAATGTACTTATGAACTCGAGCTTCAGGACTTGTTCATTCAAATTATTTTACCACCTCTCCAAGAGAGTGTTCTTTTTGAAACCTCTCCTTCGTTTGATCAACTTTTTCATACTCTTAAGCTTCGTGAGACAACTCTTCTAGCCATAGGCAAGATTAAGTATCAAGAACATGGTTTTTCCTCTACTCATTTTCCAAACAAGAAGTCATTCAAACCATCTACCACTAAACCAATTGACACTAAAATCATTGTCAATGCATTCACTCCTATTAAAGAGGTTCATTCACAACAACCTCGATGCACATTTAATAACTTTCCAATGGCTCCACATCTCATATTGAAACAACTTCTTAAAAGCAATCTTATTACTTTTCCCCACCACTCGAGTTAGATCCATCATGACCCAAAGGTAGGAACTATAATGAGAATTTTTGTTGTGATTATCATCGATGCATAGGACACTCTATAAATAGATGTCTCAAAATCGGTACAATCATATAAGATCTAATTGATTACAAAAACTAGAGTTTCCAAAATCTACTAGCTCTTCCGACTCAACAACAAGGGTAAACTCAAGCTCTTTAACAATGAATCTCAAGATCATGACAAGAAGACATCTTACTCTTCTTCCAATCATACATATCACACAATACCTCCTCATCTATTGATCGGATCTCTAGATTTCTTAGTAGAAAACAATAACTTTATTGGCTATCCTCCATCATAGATAGAGTACCCTTTCAACAAACCCTTTGGCGATGTTAGCTTCATGTCATAGTTTCTCCTCTTACACTGCTTGTACCTTTCCTTGTTGGAAACATTATTGATGGATGTGACATGCTTCTCGGTCTCAATTGGATTTGTCGATCTCAATCTATCATTTCTATGAATAATTTGTGGCTTATTTTTATTCACAATAATCAGGTCATCTCTATTGATGGTGTCCATCCATCTACTCCATGGTCGGCATCTTCTCGTATAGTGGCTAGCACACCACCTACTTCATCTAGCATATCACACTCTATGTTACTCAAAGCACAATCTACACCTAGTTCACCTACTCGCACATTACCTACATGACCTCACCACTTTGTCTAGTCCTATGCATAGGTATGGGCCCATTCCTATGACAAGCGATTCTTGCATCTCGACGTAGATCACCACCTCGGTTTATCCCATGCAGGTATTCATCACCTTTGCACTCAACATCACATAGATCTCCATCACCGACGCATTTTACTATGCCACGAGTTTCATCATATGTTTATCCCTCACACACACATAGAATTCATTCACTAGTACAAAGTTTGTCTACTATACCACCACTATTAGCTGCAGTCATATAATTTCATCATCACATACATTAGATGAAATACCTTCATCCTTTATTATCATTGGATATTTCATTCCTATGTATGTACACACTTAGGGGGCATATCATCAATACATTCCCCCACTCACCTTAACATCTACGTATGTCTCATCTTTGCATTTTCATACATCATCATAGGCATACTCACCCTACATTTTAGCATTGTCATTACCCGATGACACACTCTTGTGCTTGGTTCACACTTGATTGATGAGGTCTTACTACACATGAACCCTACACACTACACTATAGGAATTACACATTGTGTTTCATCACACATCTTATATCCTACATCATACATTCTACACCATTTCCATCTTTACATATATTTACATCATACATCATACTTTTCCTCATCATACATGTGTCACACTTGCATCTAGCATTACATACTACTTATCATACACATCACATAATGTGCACTTCACACTATTAGTCTATCTATGCATTTTTGCATTGCATCATATACATTGCATATCACACATCCTACACATCACATGGTCATATGTCATCATCACATATATTACATTGTCTTCTACTGCGCTGCACTCACTACCCTATGATGCACTTTAGTTCCTCATTCCATACTTGACTATCGAGGGTTTACAAATCAAATGGACCTTCTCTTCATCACACATTTATCATTTGACCTTTCATCATGCGACATTACTAGGTTAGTGACATACACTTTAGGCTAAATGGTCACCCATTCTATCATTTTTGTAGTGGTATACACCTTAGGTTACATCACCACTCCCTTTTCATCTCGTAGTGATATACACTTAGGGATAAATCATCACTCATCCATTCATCTTATAGTGATATACGCTTAGGCTAAATCATCACTTATACATTCATCTAGTCGTGATATATGCTTGGCTATAGGGTTCACACACACATCATCACTAGGTTGCATCTCATCACTACACCTACACATTCATCACAATGCGTTAGACACAACACACACTTCGACCATTTCCCGACTATGCACTCTCATTTACAATTCATTCTTGATTATTTGGGGAAAACTAGATGAACCTCATTGCATACATTTCCATTCACTCGGGGGGGTGGCTCCTATCACTCCATTTTCATTTCATTCCATCCATCCACAACATACTACATATTATGGTTGTTTTTACTCTTTGCTTACTTTTTCTTGTTCATGGTCACTTTATTACACATGCTAGTTAGCTTACTTGTATGTCATTTATCTATATCATCCACACATGTGCGTTCATGTATTTTTCTAGTTGTGATCGTAGATACAAGTCTCTTACACACAACATGGATGCTCACCTTCTACCTTTCCTACATTGGTCGTTGGGGGCATCCACATTTCTTCACTCATAGATTATTTTGTTTCATTTCATACTTAGCACTTTACATTACTTGGTTATATAAGCTTTTGACATACTACTTATTTTCTAACATTCTAAGTGGGTGTTTCATGTGTAGCATTTTTATGCGGGATATTTGCTTCCATACTTGTTTGGTCTATTATTTGTTATTGTTTATTCTTGTTTGTGGGCCTTGCCCTATGTTTGGTGTGCACACTTTTTATTTGTGGCCATGATGACCTTGCATGTATTGCAACATTATGAGTGATGTCCCATGTTTGAAACCTACTTTGTGTGGCTTAGTTCCCTTGTCTTCTTGTGTGTTTACGTTACTTTTCTTAGTAACTTTTACACATGATTTTTCCTAGCATACATTTTTTTATATGCATTTTTGTTCATATTAACACTTGTTTTGGTATAGCCTTCTTGTTTGTGTGTTCCTTGGTTTCTACAAGTGCATTCCTTTCCCCTACAAGGTAGAGTTTTAGATTTTATGTTTTGGTCCTCTTTAGGGCCACATTATCTATATCAGTGATGTCACATGTGCACCCAAAGAGGGGGCATCATTTGGGGTTTTTCTATACACTACAGTTGAGAGATTATACACCATTCGGTTTAGTTATACAACGAGTGGGTTCGAGACCATCTATATGAACCCCATACATAGTAGCTTTTATAGGACATGGTTGTCCTTAGCATTCTGGGAAGTAGTTATAGGCTTGGAGGTTATAGTGGGTGTGCCTCCCTACACTAATTCGGCTAGTGGCGTCGATCACCCAAAAAACTAGGATGTATAGAGATCTCTTCACACATTCAGGGAAGCGATTCAAGAAGGAGAATAATGCAGCTTTCTCCCTACACTTCTTGACCAGGGTGGCATGAGATCACCCAAAAAAACTCATAATACATGATATCCTTCTACACTCTCTTTCTCGACATGGATCAAGTGCACATGTTTCATTTACACTCTTTCATTTGCGTATTTTACATTTACATAATTTTACATGCATATTTTACATTTGTTTTTACACATACATACATACATATTTGACTACTTGATCATTTTCTCCTTACAGTCCTGTTGTATGAGAAACAAGTAGTCAAATGGGGGCAAAAAAAACAACAATGTCAACAACAACACTTCGCAACAACACACACTATACTAACCATGTAGGTACATCACACACATCAATAAGCTACACATGCATTTCCACCCTAGGTTCACTCTCATCACTTTTTTTACGCACATTTTCATCTATAGTTTCCATGCTCCATCATCTTTTTCATTCCACACTTTGTCTAGTCCTTTGGCATGTTTTCTACTAAAATATTCATGGACATCAGGTACACATCTCTATCTACTTTATGTTACCAAACTTTCCACTCACCAACATAAAGTGGGGAAAATGTAGACACAAAATCATGCACTTTAGACAATATTTAGTCCTAGTCTCATACTACTATTTATAAGGTTTTGAGTGAAGAAGTACTAATTAACTCCCGTATTTTAGCCATCTTCTCTTATTTTATTTATTTATTTCCGACATTTTACACCTACATGCCCAGTCAAATTTTTGTCACTTTACGTTATTTAATCCTTGACTAGGGCACTCAAGATAGTACTAGGGTGCCCATGCGTGCCCTGGTCCCACCAGGGTGTCCCATTCCTTTTGTACTTTCCCACCACTTTTTGGGCTCTTTCTAGCTGTTTGAGATCTTTATCTTTTTGGTGGTCGGTCATTTGGGGTTAATTACAAAATTAGTTCAAAAAACCCTATAAATATAAAGTTATGAGACCATAATGAGGACCAAGCACTATCACTACTATCATCCACCTAGAGTTGCATCCATTTGGAGATCGTTTGAATCCATTAGCTCCATCACAAGGACAAAATTTGGTTCATATTCATCACCCAAGATAGGGGGAGGGATTCTATTTTATTCCATGCACACATTCTATTACATTTTATACATCTAGTTATTGCTTGCTACTTCACAAAGTGATACTAGCACAAGAGCACGTAGCTCACATTATACACACACTCACCGAACTACATTTGGGTCCGAAATGTAGTGCGATGCTCAATTACTAATCCCACTATCGTGGAAACTAAGGTCATTTTGACCCATTCATTTACATTCTTCTTTTCTTATGGTTTTGATACTTCTCTTTGGTCCTTTATAGGTCTTTCCTTCATCTTGGATTATTAGTGACACTTGATGTAGTGTGCAAAAATCGATGCGATACTCATCGAGGGTTTCAGACCACCTTCCAAAACTTTGTGAAACTCGATTATGAACCTATTGTAAATACCACGGTGCACATTTTGTAGACCATAGCACCCATAGGCACCCTAGTCCTTCTCCAAGTGTTCTAATCCAACAAAATCCTAGATCTCATCCTTTTGGGACCTCATGATAGCGTTGTTTAGTTTTTGCTACTCTATCATTCCTATGTGACACACGATCATGCAAGATCATAAAATCAATGAATTCTTTCCTCTTCTCTCTTGCACATTAGGGTTAGCATTTATTTTTACATAGTTTTTGGGTCATTTACATACTTCTTTACTGCATTTATTTACTACATTTACATGTCATTCTAGATTAGATTAACTATAGGATATTTTACACATTTTAGTTAATCACATATATATGGCTTTGGGGGAATGTCCGAGCCATGCCAAACTGTTGCGATACTCTCTCCACCTGGAATAGCTCGACCACTCCTAGAAATCGATCCTCCAACCACATAGTCCTATGTATACACCGCAACTCTACAACATCCTCTGGTCATCCTCCATAATCACAGTATGGCCTCCATATAACTTCCTCAGGCCCCATCCTATTTATCAATTCCTTGTAAGTATTAGTTTCCATCTCACGCTGCGTCATGATAACCCACCTCCTCACAAATATATCTTTCTGCCCACTCTGCTCGTGGACCTCCAATTGGCCTCAACACGGCTATATGCTCATACACCCATACATGTAATAGTGTGGTGGCTCTATCCTACCACCATGCTCATCCTGAGTAAACATGTATAGATCTTTGTATAGGTGGGCCAACACACATCGTGCCCACGCATATCTAGTACTCTCCTCCTCTATCCGATGGCATATATCATGCATCTTATACAATATGCCCACACCTCCTCCCTCTACTGCAATAGATGAAGCAATAACAACAACTATGAACTTCTGCAAGCATAGAACCCCTAACCTCAAGATAGTATATAAACTAATATGGGCCTCTCAAGTACTCAAGTCCCCATAAAATACTATCTAGTAGCTCACATCTTTCTCTCCATATCATCCAACAACATAGCTTGTACTCTCTCCCCAACAATAGTAAATCTTAGTATCGATACACATCCTCCAAGGTAATTGTCATCTCACCCGTAGGCAACCAAAATGTACAAGTATCCACACACCACCTCTCACATAAAGCTATCAATATAGACATATTATGGGGCACATCCCCATCTGCACTATGTTCCATAGGCCGACATGGTCCATAACATCTCAATCATCATCTAACATGCCCAACCCAAGTAAATTACTCAAATGACGACCACCGTGAAACTCCCTCGAGTGAATATCCCTCTACACAACATAGAATGACAACAAAAGTAGCATTAGAACACTATACAAATCTAAACACACTCGCTTATCACATTACTATACACTAGAAATCTGATTTTCACCATTATAAACCAAATACACACTTTCTAAAGGGGGGCTAGATGCAAGAGGCTGGGCGCCCATGAACATGACATAAACGCCCAAGTTTGGGTGCTCCTATCCCAAGGGCCACTAGTATCCTCACCACTCTTGTCCAAGTCATAAACACTAAGAAATTTAAAAATCTCAATTTTGCAAAAATTCAACAAAAATGACTAACACACACATTTTTCAAAAAAACATCGCACTTACCAACTCCATCGTCATACGTGATGCTACAACAGTCACCACCATCTCGAATCGGCTAGGACATGTTGCTCTCACTTGTGACATCTTTCCACACTCAGAGCTCAATCTCACTCACGCAAAAAGAAAAATGAAGTGACTAATCACTTTTTCACCTTACTATTTATAGTTACTTTTTATCACCCACTTTACTATGGTCATTATTTTGCGCTTATTCTCGCAACTAATGCACACTACATGATTTTTGTCATATCTTGAGAATTTTTACTCCAATTTACACACCATTTACGGAGTTATTTTTAGAATTTTCTCTACTATCGTATCATACACATGAAACATGCATTACATCCCTAATCAATGTTGTATTTTACTCAATATATACACATTTTGTGATTTCTATCTATTATGTGCTTACTTTTGTCTCAATATTCGTTTCCTCTCATCACTTCCCTCTTTGAAAGGGGGGCATATAATTGGGGTCATAATACAATTACCCTTATATCACCATGTGTTCAACCAAATACTAAGGATTAGACAATTCCAAACATTTACTAATACACTATGTGAAATTTGACCATCGATTCCCCTTAATGACCTAACTCGAGGGAAAATAACATACACTTTCTAAATGTAACATTTCATCATTTTCATGTGATCATTCATCAATTTATATCGATTCCCCTCTAATGACCTAACCTAGGGGCAAAAAGTGCATAAATCTATCTATGAGTAACCAATCAAAACAATCAATTCATCAATGCATTCAAATCTCTAGCAATCAAAATCACACTATTCAATTAGTAAGATCCAACACATGCGGCCTCCCAAATGACCTAACTTGTAAGTTACATTCATTACTTTCCTAGATGACCTAACTTGGGAAGTTTGGTGTTTGCTTCAGATGATCTAACTTAGAAGCCATCATACAATATGTGTTTGCTTCCAAATGACTAAACTTGGAAGCCGTCACATTTATGACAAAACCCATGGAGTGGGGGTAAGAGTTCCTTTCCTATACCACTCCTATATGTGTCTACTATTTGATCGAAATTATTTGGATCCAAAACCACAAATGTTTGATCTGATTTCGTCTATTGTTGATAGATCTTGAGGATGTAGTTAAAGGTTGGATAATAACACACTTTTCTCCCTACACTCTTCCTTTGGCACCATGACACCCAAATCCTCCGGTCGATTATTCAATCGGGTTGGGAATTGATCACTCCTACCCCATTTCATCGTCATCATACAACATTCAAAATCATCAATCATCTAACATTACAATCATCACTTGCATTTAGTGCACTTCATCATGACATTACATTTCTCGCTACATTACATGGATCAACACATTGATCCATGGTTTGACACATTATATGGTTCTTTCAACACACTTTTCTACCACATCTGTGCATTCTACTACAACATTGGCTTCTCCGGATTTCTCTCTATGTACCTTATGTTATTGAGCTTTCCCTCACCAACATAAAGTGGGGGAAAAATTAGTAACAAAATCGTGCACTTATTACTACTATTATATCGTAAAATATGTTGTTTTATATATGGATCTCACGTGAAAAAATATTCACTAATGACTCATTCCATAGTCATATTGCTAGTTTAGTCACCATTTTCATTGAGTGTTTTTCACAGTCATCAGTTACTTGCACAGTCTTGGTCATCTCTCAAAGAGCCTCAGCTGTTGTTATTTACTCAATTGTTGTCTTTAGTATTTGACTAGGGAACTTAAGAAGGGATTTGGGCACCATGGGCACCCCGGTCCTCATTTTTAGGAACCTCGGTCCTGGTTGCACTTGGTTCTCATTTAGAGTTTTGAGGTCGGTCTTTATAATTTTACCTCTCATTCCCCTAGGTGTTAGTTGGCATGTTAGGTCATTAGTGTCGAAATTTGAGCAAGAGATACATATATAAGCCCAACATAATTACTATCTTATGGGCAAACTATTCTACTAAGAGGCTAGCTATCTACACAAGGAAAGACACTTTGCATTTGGGCACTATTTACATCACACACTGCATAGGAAAGGGGATTTTATTCTATTCTAGCCACCATTTTACATTCTATGTATCTATTTCTATTATCTTTGTGTTATTGGCGCTAGGGCACCCTAGGCACATCATTACACACAAAAATCACACAGAACTACATTGGATCTGAGATGCAATACAACACTTAGTTGTAAGACCACCATCGTGGTTGCTAAGGACAATCTAACCCCTTCATATGCATCTTTATTTTTAGGGGTTTTATGCTTTGTATGGGGTTTTGCAGGTGAATCTTCATTACAGGTTTACAACACATCAGTGAAGCTAGTGTGACATCCACGTGACAAAAGGTGAGTTATTGTGAAGACCTAGCGACCAACTTAGGCTCAGGTTACGAGCTATTATACAAACCAGAGCTCCCATATTGTAGACCAAGGTGCCCATAAATGCCCCAATCCTCCCCTAGGTGCCTTAGTCTGGTCAGATTTACCACTTCTACAATTTCTGAGGTGTGCAGTGACACTCTATTCTTCCTGTTCATCATCCTACCCAACTCCAGATCATCCTTAGGTAAGTTCTATTTAGGTTAGTAACTTTTCCTTCCTATTTCAATTATTTCATTTCATTTAAAATATCAAATAAATTAGTTAACATTTATATTTGAGTTTATTTCAATTATTTCAATTATTGCATTGATGTACTTCTTAGATTAACTTCCAAGATCTATATTTTATTTAATCATGGCTGATTTATTTTGTTTAATTGTCTCTTTGAATAAGAAATTAAGAGGCTTTATTTCAAATTATACGAGCATATTTGCTTCCATGTTTGTAGGATTCTAGAACGTAAGTGAGGTGACTAGTCAACTTAAATGAGTGGTTAGTGAAGTGGAGATGAGTGGAAGGTGAGTAGATAATTAATTTTTTATATATTTTAAATAGCTAATTAAATTAGCCAAAGGGGTGTATAGTGTATAGTGAGTGTAATAGAATTAATTAAATTAATTCTAGAAGTGGCATATGAGTGAATAGTGGATTTAATATTATTTTTGGATATTATAATGCATAATGGGTATTTTGGGTTATCTACAAATATCATCAATGTGTAGACAAAAATCATGCACTTGGATACATTTCTAGGTCCTAAGAGCATACTAGCATTTATATAATTCTTAAACAAGAAAACTAGTAATTGACGACTATCTTTGGCCTCTTTTATTTGTCTCTTGTTTTCTATTTGGTCTTACACACCCTATAGCCTAGTAAAAACTTTACACATTTACCTTTTATAGATTCAAACACCAGCTCCCAAAAAACAGTGAGTGCCGTGCTTTTATCCCATTTGGGCACCCCCGACCCTTTCTCACCTTACTCGCTCCTTTTGGATCTCTTTTATCTTTCGGGAATATTTTTCACTTATGGGTCATCCTTTCAATTGTTAATTATGAAATTCAAACAAGGAATCATTTAAATACATAGTTATGTGTTTAAAATGAGGAACCAAACACTAAGAATTATCATCATCATTTAAGTTTACATTCCAAAGGCACTAAACTACTCTAATGGAATCCATCCAAGCACTTATTCAAGGGATAAGGGACAATGGACAAGGGATGCATCAACTCTGCATAGACAATTTTTGTCATGTAAATGTGCAACAGGAAATTGACAATTTCTGAGCATGACAACAATACCCATGTGCTAAATTTTTCATGTTTTACCATTCCGAGCACCCCAGTCTACCCAGTTAGTTCCAATGACCTCCCATTTGATGTTAACATAGTCCCCTAGGTGAATTAGGAAATTCAAGTCAATCCCCTAGGTGATTTTAGGTGTTCTTGAAAACTACTATTTTTGGGCAGTATTGGGAAGGGCTACCACTGGCCTTCCCGGCATTGATGCACACCCATGGAGAAAAATAGAGGAAGAAAATCCAACACGAAGGTGAATTAAAGGTATAATAACATCATGAAATTTATTTAGGAATATTATGAAAATATCTAGAGTAGTAGGGATAGTTTCAATAAAATCATGATTCACGAGGCCTAGGTAGTGCATAGGACAAAACAACTACTAATCTTCCGAAGGTGATTCGGGAGCTTCGGATGGAGTTATGTTGGCGAAAAAAAATTTTTCAAGTGGATAAAATTGTAGATTTCTTGTCAACACTCTGGGAATCTAAGTCCCTCTACTTAACCGATGTAGTTGTAGTATATCATGCGCATGAAATGCGTGGATTTTCTGGTGACCTCCACTGGGGAATAGGGACACTCCACTAACCCTGCGGCAAAGCTTGTAAATACCTGCAAGAGAGGAATTTGTCTATAGAGAGGGAAAGGGGAGTGAGAAATTAGATAGGAGAACTAATGTTGCAGGTAGAAAATTAGATTCATGCATACATCAATTAGAAGTTTTATCACATGCATTAAAATTAGGAGGAAACAAATCTATGCATAACAACAAGACCAAATGGAATTTATGATCACAAAGTCTCAATAAACCCCTTAGTAAAAAAGGATCGAAAATACTTCTTCTTGTATTGATTTCTTAAACCAAGTTGTACATAGTATGAGAATGGAGGAAAAATAGAGAGTGGGGAAAGGAAGAATTTGGCTATCTCCTTTGTTCTCTCAAGGTAGAATGCACTCTTGAGCTTACAAAATTAATGACCAACCCTTTGAAATGGGAATGGCGTTAAAATTTATAGAATGAGAGGTGACTTATCGTCTACCCCCTAATGGCTTTTCATATGTCCTTGTGCAACTTAAAACTTTTCAACTTCCTAGGAGAATATTAAGTCCCTTTTTATAACATAAAGGTGACTTATTACATTAGGAACATTAGGACATATGAAAAAGTGCAACCCCAATGTGAAATTAGAATATTGGAAAGTGAGAGAAAGTTGGGGGAAGAGGAGAGAGAAAGAGAGAGAAGAAGAAGAGGAGATGTCATTCTCGATGAAGTCCGTTGGTCCTTGTTGATGGAAAGCTCCAAATGCAGTGAAACTTTGAATCTTGAACTCCTTGCACACTGTGAAACTCCTTCAAATTAGCTCATGAATGCTCACCAAGTTGAGTGAACTATTCCACTGATGACCACAACTCCTATCCTGTGTATGATATACATGTGACCCAAACTATGTAGTGAGTGTTGAAAAACATTGTCAATTTCCTGAGATGATCACCCCTCTATGTCTCATTGTGCCAAACTTTCCCTTTGAGAACAACCTGCTATTAATAGTAAGTGTCCAGATGGAAGGCTTACTATTTTTAGTGAGAGGTGATTTTTGCCTCTTCTCGACCATCGTGATGTGATGAACTCCCTCATTCGATCTTGTGCACATTGCCTTTGCTTTGACCACTTCTTGGGGTGACTTACTATTTTTAGTAAGCACCTATATAAGGGACTTACTATTTTTAGTAAGTGATCATTTTCTATTTTTTCTCTCTGGATAATCATTCTAGCTTCTTGGAGGTCTTCAGTGCACACTGCCTTTTCCATAACTACTTTTGATGATGACTTTCCAAACATAACAAGTTTGTATAGGAAAACTTACTATTTTTAGAAAGTGTGTTTCTAGTGCTCGATTTGTGATAGAACATACTTTTTTGGACTCATCTTTTCATTATGATCACACCCTCCGAATTTCACATAATTTTTCCCACTAGAATGTGGAAATAAAATTTAAAATTTTCACTGGCAGTGGCTTTGAGCACGGAGCTGCCATGGCGGCCATAAATGGAGCTTGAAATTTATAGGTATTTTTTGTCTCCATTTGTGAAAAAAACTCAATTCATTGCGATAGGTTTTTCATTTGGAGCTTGTGTGCAAGTTTTTAGCTCATTTCCATTGCGAAATGATGGGAAATCCGACAAATGTGAGTCGGTGCACGAAGTGAGGATTTTGTTGGAAAAAATAATTCTAGGCACCATTTGACCTTTGGTTTATTGCATCTTGATCACCTTGAAAAATGAGGAATTTTGCAAAAGATGGAATCTTGATTCGACTTGTATCTTGTGAGATATGAAGATTTCTCGATCGGGTGACTTCACGGTTATCTAGAAAAAAACCTTCATTTTCTTCCCGTTCTTCATTTCTTCAACACTTTTGATCATTCCTTCCCCTAAAAACTATGTATTTTCATGGATTGGGTGTTTATGTGGCCATGGTGGAGCTGTTTGGATCAGCAATGGTGGATTGGGTGTCTGGACAAGCTTGAGCAAAGCCATGGCATGGTGAGGAGTTGTGGAGGAGAAATGAGAGGAAGAAAATGACTAAGTGCCAATTTAAATTTTCAAAAATGCACATGGAGGGGCTGGGAACTTTTTTGTGTCTTAACGTCCCTCACCTCAGGGACATGAGGGACATCAATTTCCATGGTGGTCAAGAGGATGACACGTGTCCTTGATCCGACGATAGGGGATTTGCTTGAAAAAGCACTAGAAGCATTGGGGTTGAAAGTCGGTCACGTGGATGACCAAAGGACTCCCCATAGGGGTTGGGAAAATTTTTCCATGTCTATTTTTCCCTGACCTAGGGATGTGAGGGACATAAAATTCCATGGTGGTCCTAGAGCTGACACGTGTCCTCGATCCGATGATAGGGAATTTGAGCTCCAAAAATGCACCTGGGGGCTGAATTGTCAAGTCTGAAGGTCACATGAGGGTCCCAGAGGTCACATGGGGGCTGGGTGAATTTTTCCAAGGTTGGTGTACCTAACCTCAGGGACATTAGGGACATAAAATCCCGCTTGAGGCTCCTGGTGTTGACACGTGTCCTCCCGAAATTGACTAACTCCTAAAGCGCTTCTAGAGGGTAACTTGGAACGATGATAACTTGAGCTCGGTGGAATTTATTAGTAAAATGTTATATGATCCTGAATGGAAATGTTATTTTGAATCTAATGGTGGGGTCTTATTTCTTGATTCATCCATTTGATCCCTAAAAATAGGATTTTTTACTTGGGACTCCACCTATGCCTGAGAAAAATGCTGCAAACCCTATGCTCCAAGGTGTTGTGAAAAATATGATATCACCATCATGTAGGTATTGGAATTATCTTCATGGTGGTGTTTTTTTTAAATTTAAATCCATCCGAGCTCCCAAAATCTTCTTCTCGAATCACAACAGCTATTTTAGGCCTATGTACTTCCTAGGCTTGTGAACCCTGCTTTTCATTCAGACTGCTCCAAGTCTTTCAAAATTCCCCAAACCTTCCAAAATAATTTCCATGATGTTCTAAGGACTTCAATTCACCTCCATGTTGAATTTTTCCTTCACGTTCCACTCAAGGGGATTGATCAGTCATGGGAAGGCCAACGATAGCCCTTCCCAATACTGCCAGAAGATAACATCTTTTTAGAACTTCCTAAAATCACTTGGGGGATTAAATTTACTTTCCTAAATCACCTAGGGGAACAATTTGACATCAAATAGGGGGTGACTAGACTGATGGATTTTACCTGGGGTGCCTAGGAATGATAAAACATGAAAATTTCAGCACAGGGGTATAGTTGTCATGCTTGGAAATTGTCAATTTCCCTGTTGCACATTTGTCACGGAAACAACTGGCTCTAGCTTAGGGACATGGAATGGACTGAGCATAGCAAAGACATGACATGGGAATCCAAAATCTCAATCTTAGACCATATTGACCAATGCCTTATCCATTGGGCCCTACGGAGTCATGTACAACTTACAACAAAAGAGAGAGAGAGAGAGAGAGAAGAAGAAGGAAAAAAAACACACACACACAAAGTAATGGAAAAGAAACACACGACACACAACAGAAAGGGAAACATGCCAAGAGAAAGGGAAACACACCTAGAAATCACCTATGGTACAAGGTAGGGGACAACCTACTTTCACTGAAGCACTTTTCATTTCTCAAAATTTACCCCTAAAGAGGCAACACCGAATGATGATGTTATGCAAATCCATTGACGGGTTCCAAAAGTAATCCTCCTCCTCATTTTGCTTATGAAAATTTGGGTGCTTTCATAATTGTTTGTGTACTTGGTAGGAGTGAGTCCATGTGAGCTTTTTGATGCTCAAGTCCTTGCTTGGAAATTCCACTTCCTTCATGTTCTTGAAATTAGTTTCATAGTGCTAATTGCCTTCCATGTTTATCCATATAGTTGATTCTCCATCGAGCATCTCATCGCTGCCCAAAAGCTGATTTTTGTTCCAATTCCTTAAATATTTTGAGTTACTTTCTTTCTTGGGTCTATGCTTATTGACATCTTCTCCATGAGAAATAATGGATTCATCCTTTATCTCTATTCCGGTATGAGGCATTTGAGTACTGACGGGAGGATCCAGGAGGAAAACTCATACTTTTTTGTATGTCCATGGAATGAGTGAAGAGATCAAGAATCAGCTCAAGATCTTCCGAAACTTCTATTGCATCCAAGATTTCTTACACGAGTTATGCTTCATCATTTCCTATAGCTCCTCTTTGTACACCTTTGAAGAATCTTTATTTTGCAGCTCAAGGAAACTATCTAGAGGGATTACCTCATCATCTTAGAATCACTACATTTTATCACTCCTTTTTCTAGAGGAGCTTCAAATTCAAAGGCCTCAAAACTTCTTGCTTTAATTTGTTCATCATGGAAAGATTCTTCCTCTTCAAATGGGAAAGAAAATACCTCAATTTCATCATTATATCCACCAACCATTGGCTCGAGAGGGACATCATATTTATCATCTAGATTTATTTCAACATAGCCCATCTTCACACTGGTTGAGGTTTCCAAGTCATCTTCATGCTTGTCTTCCAGATTCATGGCTTGCATTAAAATTTCAAGACTGATCTCAAGGTCTTTTGTTTCTTCCACGGCTCTTAGCAGTTCCTTGTACAGATAGTTCTTTCCCATTTCTCGAGGGCTCATTATAGACTAGCTTGGTCTCTTCCTGGGTGACATGATCAAGGGAGTCCTCATCTTCGAATGGGAATGAGAAAATCTCTTCATCACGGATAAGCACATAAGTTGATTTTTCTTTTTGAAAATCATCAAGAACCATTTCCTCTTCTTCATGGTTTGCATCATCCAAAAATTCGGGGCTGCCCTCTTGTAACTCGAATCTCCTCAATGCTTCTTCAAAGTCCAAATCTCTCTGGGAAGGCATGTCGGACCTATCAAGATGGGGATATCCTCTTCCTCCTCGGTTGTCACAAAGTGATTCATCCGCTGTTATCTTGGTACAAAATGTTAGCTTATGGGCTTCTGGAATTTCATACCATGTACCTCATCTTCTTCTCAAGAAACAATTTCTCCATGTCTCCCTTCACTGGTATGGTTTTAGATGACCAATTCATCTAAATTTTCCTCCCAAGTCTTGGTAGAAATTTCTACTCAACAACATTCCAAATGAGGCTAGGACGTCTACTACCAAAATCATCACTAAAACTTTCTTGTCTAGAAATTTGGCGAGAGCCACATGTGCATCTTTGACCTTCCCTACAAGTGGACTTATTTTGACTCCAAAGAGTAACAAGAGCCACGGGTGGAGTCATGGTGAGTTTGAGAGCCTTGGTGACTTTTAAAGGCATCACATTGTTTGAGGCACCATAATCTATTATGCAATTATTCAAGTACATATTCTCCAACAAGAAGGGAGACATAGAAAGGATTGACCTTGTCAATCTTGGATGTGCTTAAGGAAAACATGTTCTGTGAGGGAGGTGTAGGTGGGTTTGGCAACATGCCTTTGGAACTATAAGTTACAACATTGGGTGTTAGACTACCACTCTTGATATATTGGACGAACCTCTCAAATTGTTCAGGATGAGTCCACAAATATTTGGTTTTGGTAATCTGCACTTTGGCTTTGTTTGCATATTCTATGAAGTCAAAGGGAGTAGATGCAGACAAGGGGGTGAAGGGACTGATTTTGGAGTTGGATAGGCTTGGGAGAAGGATTTGATTTTTGGGGAATGGAGGGTATTTTGAAAGGTACACTAGGAGCTTTCAAAGTACTAGATTTTACAGGATCAGATTTAGATTTAGACTTGGAAGAGACATCGGAAGACTTACTTGGGATTTGGGAGCCTTCTTACTTGCTACGGGATCAGGATCCAACAATGCAGACTTCATGGAAGATGGAAGTGGGGATCCTCGACTGATTATTTTGTTTTGTGGAGTCACCACAAGAGGATCATCAACCTTCTTTTATTTTATAGTAGTGGAGGGAGATGCTCTTTTCTTGGACTGAGAACGAGTGAATACCACACATGAGAAACCGGGTGCATCTTCTTTGTCTTCTTCATCACCTCTAGAATACTCACAAAATCTGATTTTTCTATCATTCTCAAGTTCATCGATCTCTAGGAAGTTTCCACCTTCACTTTCTTGTTCAAGCTCTTCTTCACTTTCTTGAAATCTGTAATTTACATTCATGGTGTGGGCCTCAAGGTGAGCCTTTGGGGTGCTCCTGCAATCTGATTTGTGTTGCTTCTTTGGGAAGATACTCGTTCAAATAATTCCCTCTTCAAATATGTCATCTCATTCGGAAAATTTTGTTGTGATGGATTGGTTCTCTCATCTCAAGATGTTGTTCCTTGCCCTTTGATGGATTCTTGATCTTTCCCAAGAGGATGAGATCATCATCAAGTTCAATGGACAACCTTTGTGCTTCTACAATGTTCCTTGGTTGGGCTCTTCATAGAAAAAATCCTACTTTTGATGATTGAGAATTGATGAAGAATCTCTTGATATTGTTTTTAGATGGTGAATCTTCTTCCAGTATCCTGCGAAGCAACCGGTTGAAATGAGCCATGAAGTCTCTCATAGTTTCATTTTCTCCTTTCTTCATTTGATCCAACTGTACCAAGAGGTCTTGACAGTCTTCAATTGATTTGAATCTTTCCTCAAAGTCAGTCTTGATGTCATTCCAACCAGTGATGGATCGGGTAGGCAAGAGGTAGAACCATTCTGCTACTTTTTCTTGGAGGGACTCCATGAACAATCTCACAACAATGTCTTCATGTTGGACACCAAGAATTCCACATGATGTCATGAAAGCAACAATGTGTTCTTTAGGATGTTGTGTTTTTCACCTTTGAACTTTGGAAAGTTCTTGCAGGAACTTGTTGGTAGATCATGGAGAGGTGGTTCGAGAGCAAGCGGGCCTAGATTCCTTCCCCATAGAACAATGGGTTGAGGTCTTTCTACTTCATCCGCCATCATTGTTTCTATTTCCGCTTTAGCCCTTGCTTTCTAAAATTCTTCTTCAAATTCTTCTACTTCTGGGGGCTCAATGCTCAATGGTGGTTGAAAAATGAGAGAATTTGAAGGGGGAGTATCAACAAGAGTTTTGATAGGATTGCTGGTGAACTTCGTGAAGAGCTAGATGGAGAGGACGCTTGAGAGAAGAAGTATGGATTATCTCTAATTGTTCTTGCTGATTTTGCAAAGCCTCAAAATTGGAAACAACACCACCTCTCAACCTATTCAACTTGGCATAGCTTCCTTGGATAGATTTTGGAAATTCTCGGAGTGGGAATATGAAATGACATTGTGGAATATGAAAGGTCACGTGCAGGAATTGACAGTGTATCTTTCAACAATGGCTTTTCATGAACTCTTTCTTTTTTGGTTTTTTCAATATTTTTATTTTTTTGAATTTTTGGACCTTACGGTCGTATTTTGGGTGCGAGATCTTGCTAAATTTTCCCCACAGTGAGTGCTAAAAAGTGTTGCGAGAAAAATTTTTGGGTGGAAAAACTTATGGATTTTTTCCAATGCTCTAGGAATCTAAGTCCCTCTACTTAACCGGTGTAACTTTCGTATATGCATGCGCATGAAAAGGTGGATTTCTGTGGTGGCCTTTTGACCAAGGATCCAATAGGGACACTCCACTGACCCTGTAGAAAATCTTGCAATTACCTGCAAGAGAGGAATTTTCTATAGAGAGAGGGAAAGGGGAGTGAGAAATTAGATAGGAGAACTAATGTTGTAGGTAGAAAATCATATTCTTGCATACATAAATTATAATTTTTATCACATGCATTAAAATTAGGAGGAAAAAAATCTATGCATAGCAACAAGACCAAATGGAATTTATGATCACAAAGTCTCAATAAACCCCTTAGTAAAAAAAAGGCTCAGAAACTCCTTCTTCTTGTATTGATTGCTTAAACCAAGTTGTACATAGTATGAGAATGGAGGAAAAATAGAGAGTGGGGGAAAGGAAGAATTTGGCTATCTCCTTTGTTCTCTCAAGGTAGAATGCACTCTTGAGCTTACAAAATTAATGACCAACCCTTTGAGATGGGAATGGATTTACAATTTATAGAATGAGAGGTGACTTATCATCTACCCCTAATGGCTTTTCATATGTCCTTATGCAACTTAAACCTTTTCAACTTCCTAGGAGAATATTAAGTCCTTTTTTATAACATAAAGGTGACTTATTACATTAGGAACATTAGACACATGAAAAAGTGCAACCACAATGAGAAATTAGAATATTGGAAAGTGAGAGAAAGTTGGGGAAGAGGAAAGAGAAAGAGAGAAGAAGAAGAGGAGATGTCGTTCTCGATGAAGTCCGTTGGTCCTTGTTGATGGAAAGCTCCAAATGCAGTGAAAATTTGAATCTTGAACTCCTTGCACACTATGAAACTCCTTCAAATTAGCTCACAAATGCTCACCAAGTTGAGTGAACTATTCCGTTGATGACCGTAACTCCTAGCATGCGTATGATATACCTGTGACCCGAACTATGTAGTGAGTGTCGAAAAACATTGTCCAGTTCCCTGAGATGATCACCCCTCTATGTATCATTGTGACAAACTTTCCCTTTGAGAAAACTGCTATTAATAGTAAGTGTCCAAATGGAAGGCTTACTATTTTTAGTGAGAGGTGATTTTTCCTCTTCTCAACCATCGTGATGTGATGAACTCCCTCATTCGATCTTGTGCACACTACCTTTTCTTTACCACCACTCTTGGGGTGACTTACTATTTTTAGTAATCACCTATATAAGGGACTTACTATTTTTAGTAAGTGATCATTTTCACTATTTTTTGCTCCAGGATAATCATTCTGGCTTCTTGGAGGTCTTCAATGTACACTTCATTTTCCACAACTACTTTTATGATGACTTTCCAAACATAGCAAGTCTCAGTATAGGAAAACTTACTAGTTTTATAAAGTGTGTTTCGATAGTGCTCGATTTGCGACATCAAATTTTTTTGGACTCATCTTTTTGTTATAATCACACCCTCCAAATTTCACATAGTGTTTCCCACTAGAGTGATGGGAAATAAAATTTAAATTTTTCACCCAGAAGTGGCTTGAGCACGAGAGATGCCATGGCGGCCATTAATGGAGCTCAAAATTTATAGGTCTGGTTTTTGTCTCTGTTTGTGACACAAACAACTCGTGAATCCATTGCGATATATTTTTCATTTGGATCTCATGTGCAAGTTTTTAGCTCTTGTTTCCATTTCTGGAATGATGGGAAATCGATGAATGTGAGTCGGTGCACGAAGTGAGGACTTTGTTGGAACAAATAATTCTGAGCACCATTTGACCTCTGGTTTATTTCATCTTGATCACCTTGAAAAATGAGGAATTATTGAAAAGAGGGCATCCTGATTCGAATTATATTTTGTGAGATATGAATATTTCTTGATCGGGCGACTTCACGGTTATCTGGCAAAAAACCTTCATTTTCTTCCCGTTCTTCATTTCTTCAACACTTTTGATCATTCCTTCCCCTAAAACCTATGTATTTTCATGGAATGGGTGTTTATGTGGCCATGGTGGAGCTGGTTTGGATCAGAAATGGCTGGACTGGGTGTCTGGAAAAGCTTGAGTAAAGTCATGGCATGGTGAGGAGTTGTGGAGGAGAAATGAGAGGAAGAAAATGGCTAAGTGCCAAATTTAAATTTTCAAAAATGTACATGGAGGGGTTGGGAATTTTTTTCCTTGACTTCCCTCACCTTAGGGACGTGAGGGACATCAATTTCCACGGTGGTCAAGAGGACGACACGTGTCCTCGATTTGTGCAAGAGGATTTGTTTGAAAAAGCACTTGGGGGCTGAAAGCCAGTCATGTGGGTGACCAAAGGACTCCCCATAGGGGTTGGGTGAATTTTTACATGTTTGATTTCCCGACCTATGGGACGTGAGGGACATCAAATTTCCAGGGTGGTCCTGGAGCTGACACGTGTCCTCGATCCAACGACAGGGAATTTGAGCTCCAAAATGCACCTGGGGGCGGAACTGTCAAGTTTGAAGGTCGCATGAGGGTCCCAGAGATCATATGGGGATGTGAAAATTTTTACAAGGTTAGTGTAGCATACCTTAGGGATGTTCGGGATATAAAATCCCACCAGGCTCTTGTGTCGACACTTGTCCTCCCGAAAAGTGATTAACTCTGAATTACCTCTAGAGTGTAACTTGGAATGATGATAACTTGAGCTCCCGGTGGAATTTATTATTGAAATTTTATATGATCCTAAATGGAAATGGAATTTTTAATCCAATGGTGGGGGTATCATGGATTGATTCATCCATTTTATCCTTGAAAAATATGATTTTTGATATGGGAATCCACCGTGCCTAAGAAAACCTGCCTGCTAACCCTATGTGCCAAGGTGTTGTGAAAAATATGATTTCACCATCATGTATGTCTTATAATACTCTTTCTTGAGATGTTTTGGTTTACATATAAATCCATATGGAGCTCCTAGAATCTTCTTCTAAAGCCCAACAATTGTTTTAGGCTTGTGTATTGCCTAGGCTTGTGAACCATGATTTTCATTGGACTACTCCAAGTCTTTCAAAACTTCCCCAAACCTTCCAGAATAATTTCCATGATGTTCTAAGGGATTTAATTTACCTCCATGTTTAATTATTCCCTTTTTCGCACTCCAGAGGGTTGATCGAGTCCTGGGAAGGCCAATGATAGCCCTTCCCAATACTGCCATAAGATAACATCTTTTCATAACTTCCTAAAATCACCTGGGGCATTAAATTGAATTTCCTAAATCATGTAGGGGACTAATTTTACATCAAATAGGGGTGACATGATTGACGTATTTAACTTTGTGGTGCCTAGGAATGATAAAACATGAAACTTTTGCACACGTGGGGGTATAGTTGTCGTGCTCGGAAATTGTCAATTTCCCTGTTGCACATTTTCACGAAAACAAGTTAGGAGCCAAAGAAACATCATTGGAAAGGTAATTCCAAGACATAAAATATGATTAAATTATTTTTTTCACAACACTTTGGCGCAATGGGTCTGCAAGTAGTTTTTATCATGCACAAGTGGAGTACCAAATCAAAAATCCAATTTTTCAGGGATAAAATGGAGGAATCAATACCTTATACCCAAACCATTTGATTCAAAATTCCATTTCCAATCAATATCATATAAAATTTCATCGAAACGTCCATCGGGAGCTCAAGTTATCATCGTTTCAAGTTGCCCTCTTGGAGCAAGTTCGAGAGTTAGTCAAATTTTGGAAGGACACGTGTCAGCTCCAGGAGCCTAGTAGGATTTTGTGTTCCTCACATCCCTCAAGTTTAAGGACATTAAGGTTGGAAATTTTTTTAGCCCCAGTAAGCCCTTTGGACCCTCATGTAACCTCTA
This sequence comes from Taxus wallichiana var. yunnanensis, assembly GCA_018340775.1. Classification (NCBI taxonomy): domain Eukaryota; kingdom Viridiplantae; phylum Streptophyta; class Pinopsida; order Cupressales; family Taxaceae; genus Taxus; species Taxus wallichiana. The sequence continues at coordinate 840,014,676 of CM031238.1, forward strand.
GGATCATCATTCATTTCTGTGGGATTACGGGAGCTCAAATCCTTCACTATTGGATCGATGCCACATGTCATCAGCTGACACGACATGAAAACTGATGTCCCTCATGCCTCTTTGAGGTCAGGGACATCAAGGTTGGAAAAATCTACCCAACCACTAAGGAAACTTCTTGTCACCCACGTGACCAACTTCCATCCTCGGTGCCTTATAACTACATTGTTTGGCCTTAATCCCCTACCGTCGGATCTCCGCCACATGTAAAGTGAGGTGCGTTGTGAAAATTTATGTCCCTTTGAGGGTAGGGACATCAAGGACATGAAAATTCACCCAACTCAAACTCAAAAATTTGAAAAAATCTAATTGTTTGTCATTTCTCACTACTAGAAGAAAAGTTGCATAGAGAACACCTCAATCCACCATTGTTGCTCTAAACCAGCTCGCCATGGCAAAAAACCTTCCACTCCATGAATATTCACATGTTTCAAAGAATATATTGATCAAAATATCCAGAGGAATGAAGAACGAAAGAGAAGAGCGAAGGAATTCTTCAGAAACCTCCATTGTCGTGAGACGAAGATTCAAACATATCTTGCAAGCTAGTGCACGAAATGAAGAACCATATGTTGCTGAGTTATTCACTCTTGAAGGACATTAAAAATCACCTTCAAACCTCCCATTTTCAGAAAGTAATTCTCACAATGAATAAATTTCACTTCTAGCTCCACGAAGAATAAAGTTCAATTTCTTGTCAAACCGCAACCAAATCAAAGAGAAATTTCACTAAAGTGAGACAAGAAGCAAAAACCTATCGCAATGGAGTTGATTTCATCATGAATGGAGAAAAAAACCAGACCTGAAAATTTCAAGCTCCATTAATGGCCGCACAATGACATAGTGGTGGAAAAAATCAGTGAGCTACCTCTCCACTTCTCAAGGTTTCCAGTGGGTGAAATCACGCAAAATTTGGAGGGAATGATCATTAAAAAATCTAGTTTCACGTAAAATAGTTTTCGTGTCATGAAGTATCTATTTTTTAGGGATATGGATGGCATGTTTTTTTTTCAGTATTCTGCCCCCACCGATGAAAAACTCATTTTCCCAGTTATTCAAATGAAGCAATTACTCAAAATATGGAGCATGGAATGCTAGAAAAAAACCTAGAGTTTCAAGACCTGTTTTGTTGCAATCTAACATCCGCGGTGCACTTACTAAAAATAGCATGCCTTCCTACATAGGGGTTTGTTACTTCAGGTAAGCCACCATTTGAAGAGGATACAAAGAAGGTGGTGAATACAGAGGGAGTATCATAGGAAAAGTCATCAAAAAGGTCATCTCGGCTCGCAATTGACACTTACTAAAAATAGTAAGTGGTTCCACAAGCCCCTGCTATAAATAACCAGTTGGTCCAAAAGGCGAGAGGAACACAGTAAGAAGAAATAATTCAAGCTACCATATCCGGTTGAGGTTGGGAAAAGCTAACTATGACACTTACTAAAAATAGTAAGTTGCCCCATGTGTACTTACTAAAAATAACAGGTTGTTCTCAAAGGGCAAGTTTGGCACAATGGGACATTGAGGGATAATCATTCAAGTTGATATCACCATTTGGGGTCCAGAAAGGAAAAATATGACACTTACTAAAGATAGTAATTTTTCCCTTCCAAATATAGTAAGTGTCAAGGAAACATGAATTTCAAGTGCATAGGTTGGTCTAGTTTCTCAAGTGTAATCAATCATGAAGAGATGGCAGTTTTTCATGGTTTGGAATGATCATCTCATATTACAAAGCAGGGCATCGCAAGGCACATCATGTGAATTCATCTTCATCACTTAAGGAGTTGGGTGATTCAAAGAGAGTTGATCAGAACATTTTCAATGAGTCAAGGAGTTCATCAACCAAGTTTCAAGGAGGGTCATCATGGGCATTGTATGTTTTCATCTCGAGCTTGCAGCAGTAAACCTCATAATAGTGTTTCTAAGCACTCCTTTTACGGTCCAGAGTTTGCAGTCATCACTAGATTTGGAAAATGATTCAAAGTTATTCAAGGGAGAAATCTTCATCAATGTAGAAGATCACCAATGGCATAAATCTTCACTCAAAGTTCATGACTGCATCAAGGAATTCAAATAATTTTGTCATGAGGGTGTTTTCCCTTCATTCCTTCCTTCTTCCTCTCTTTCCCTCTCTTATTTCTCTCTCCATTCTAATTCTTCGTTATGTGTCATTATTGTATTTCATCCTATTCACTTAAGTGACCTATTTTAAATTTGTAAAAAGTATTTTCTTAAAATTATAAGAGAAATACTTAATTCATGGAAGACGAAAGGTCATGAGTGGATAACTGAAATGAAGATTCATGTGAGGGAGGTGAAAGGACAATTTAGATTGCTATAAATTGGGATGGCCTCTCCATTCCAAAGGATTTAGATGTTTGAAGAACTCTTACTATGTAGCATTATGATAGCTTGGTTGAAGCTTTGTATTCATCACTACACATGGAATAAAAGCTAAACTTCTTCTATTTCCCTTTCTTTTTTTCCTCTATTTCTCTCTTTCATGCACTTTGCAAGCATAGTTGATCCTGTATGGAATTAGAGAGAAATTTGGTGTCCTTGATAGATGAATTTAAAAACTTAGTGTTTTAATTCATTGGTCCCGCTAGATTCATTGTGCATTCCTCTATATTAAAGGTTGAACTACTTCGGTTATTGGGTGTGAGCTCTGCAATCTACTCACGGCAGTAATCCTCCTTACATAATTTCCACCTCTTTACCTTTATCATGTAATTTCCTCCCTTGTACCTCGTACAAGCACTTTGCCATAGGTTTAGTGGAGTGTCCTGTGTGATCCCTAGCCAATTTGGCCACCCACAAAATTTAAATAGGATTAGGATTATTTTACTTTCAATAATGGGAGTTATACCATTCAATGCAGAGAGGCGTAGCCCCATGAATGTTGGTGGAGACACTTGATTTTCTACTTGAAAATTTTTCTCACCAATAGTTTTTGGTGACTCTATTAGGGAGATATTTTCCTAAGTGCGCCCAAAAAATATCTCTGCCCAAAATATCAAAACATACAGATAAAATATATATTAAAAATATCATTTTTCAAAGGAAAATCATTTTTGAAGGTGACCCCGTCAAGGAACAAACCCTTTCACATTGGTTTCCCACACCATGAAGAAATTTTCAGATAAGTGTAAAGTACCAATGAGTGTCAATGTAGAAGAAGAAGAAGATGTCGCTCAAAAAGAGTATCATTGATCACCATGGTTACGAGACTAGTGTTGACAAAGGAAAGAAGAAAGAACCTGTCACCGATGAAGAGGAATGGATTCAAAGAAGACATAAGATAAGGTGTGAAGCTCGAGAATATGCCAAATTCTTGTAAGAGATGTATGAGCAACTTGAAGTGGCCCATTGCGAGGAAGAAGAAGAGGAGAGTTGTCCTATAGAGGAAGATCCGAAGAACATTCATACCATAGGGTTTTCATCCCCAAAAGGTTCTTGAATGCCACTGAAGAAAATCCTATCCTTAAGCCTTCCTATGAAGACCAAATCAGCATTCAAGAAGATGAAAAAAGACAGGATGGTGTAAGATCCACTAAAGAATATTTTTACAATCTCGCACAACTCACTACAAAATTGAGAACATTGTCCTATCGTTCTCTAGATGAATTCATTGCATACGGTGATGAAGAAATGAATATTTTGAAAAGAGAATATGTGGAAAGGCTTCAGAGCATAATAGAAGGAAATTCGACCCGAAGTCTTTGATGAAATTTGGAGGTATGCTTTAGCTCTACAGAGAAGATATGAACATCTTGAATCTCTGCATCAAATAGAGGAAAAGATAAGATGCACTCTATGGAATAAAACCTGAATGACTGCTCATAATATGAGGTTTTCATTCCCGGAAGATTCTTGGATGCTCCTGAAGAATATCTTATCATGGAACCTTCTGATGAAAGCCAAAGAAACATTGTGGAGGAAGAAGTAGAAGACATGAAGCTAGAATCATCATTCAAAAATTCCATCTGGCTCAAGGCACAACCCATAGGGAATAATATATTCAATAAAGGAATATCCTTGCTGCATAATGGATGATCCAATGCTCTCCAAAGACTCCACCAATGATGAAGAAGATGACCAATTCAAAGTAAGCATGAATGATATCTTTTCAAGTTTTGATCTTTCAATTAATGATGAAATGGAGAGATGTGAAGAAGTGCAAGAAATTCACCCGACATCATGGTCCAAAGATGATGAATTCAAGATGGTCATAGATAATCTTCCCTCCTATTTTGATTCTTCAAGTGATGTAGAAATGTTGCATGAAGAAATGGAGGAATTCAAATAATCAAACTCTCTTCCCAATGCAATCATGGATGATCGAATGGAAGAAGCCCAAGAAACATTATGGAGGAAGAAGTAGAAGACATGAAGATAGAATCACCATTCAAAAATTCCATCTAGCTCGAGGCACAACCCATAGGGGGAATAATATATTCAATAAAGGAAAATCCTTGCTACATAATGGACAATCCAATGCTCTCCGAAGACTCCACCAATGATGAAGAAGATGACCAATTCAAAGTAAGCATGAATGATCTATTTTCAAGTTTTGATCTTTTAATTAATGATGAAATGGAGAGATGTGAAGAAGTGCAAGAAAGTCACCCGACATCATGGTCCGAAGATGATGAATTCAAGATGGCCATAGATAATCTTCCCTCCTATTTTGATTCTTCAAGTGATGTAGAAATGTTACATGAAGAAATGGAGGAAGTCAAAGAATCAAACTCTCTTCCCAATGCAATCATGGATGATCGAATGGAAGAAGCCCAAGAAACTTTATGGAGGAAGAAGTAGAAGACATGAAGATAGAATCACCATTCAAAAATTCCATCTGGCTCGAGGCACAACCCATAAGGGGAATAATATATTCAATAAAGGAAGATCCTTGCTACATAATGGACAATCCAATGCTCTCCGAAGACTCCACCAATGATGAAGAAGATGACCAATTCAAAGTAAACATGAATGATCTATTTTCAATTTTTGATCTTTCAATTAATGATGAAATGGAGAGATGTGAAGAAGTGCAAGAAAGTCACCCGACATCATGGTCCGAAGATGATGAATTCAAGATGGTCATAGATAATCTTCCCTCCTATTTTGATTCTTCAAGTGATGTAGAAATGTTGCATGAAGAAATGGAGGAAGTCAAAGAATCAAACTCTCTTCCCGATGTAATCATGGATGATCGAATGGAAGAAGCCCAAGAAACATTATGGAGGAAGAAGTAGAAGACATGAAGCTAGAATCACCATTCAAAAATTCCATCTGGCTCGAGGCACAACCCATAGAGGTAATAATATATTCAATAAAGGAAAATCCTTGCTACATAGTGGACAATCCAATGCTCTCAAGCCTCCACCGATGATGAAGAAGATGACCAATTCAAAGTAAACATGAATGATCTATTTTCAAGTTTTGATCTTTCAATTAATGATGAAATGGAGAGATGTTAAGAAGTGAAAGAAAGTCACCTGACATCATGGTACGAAGATGATGAATTCAAGATGGTCATAGATAATCTTCCCTCCTATTTTGATTCTTCAAGTGATGTAGAAATGTTGCATGAAGAAATGGAGGTAGTCAAATAATCAAACTCTCTTCCCAATGCAATCATGGATGATCAAATGGAAGAAGTCCACTCCCTTTTCAAAGCCAAAGATAATGAACAGTTTAAACACAACCTCTACTCACTTGGGAGCAGAATCATCATCACGGTGAAAACAGATCCTTTCACCTTTCACCTGAGCAAGAATATTCAATAATGTATGGTCAAGATGTAGCTGAAAATTATTCTCATACGGCTGCCCCAACACGGTTCTCTACTTCTTACCAAGAAGAAGACAATATGGATTTTGAGATTGAAGGAGTACCATTCCCACAAAGCATGGACCTTTTCTCTTTGTCAGAAGGTGTCATGAATCAAGTGTGTCTGTGCTTGCAAGGAAGTGAATATTGGGCAACGGAAAGCATGGAAGGGGTGAACGAGGATGTTTCAAATGAATCATGGGCTGTATGGATCATATTTTAACCATCTCTCCTGAGGCACAACATGAAGATTCTTCCAATAAGGATGAAGATGAATCTATGGAAGAATCAGAAGAACCATCAATACAAGACATTTTGAAGGCTGTAGAAGAAATTGAAGATCCTCAACTCAACCTTGAACTCTTGACTCAGGCCATGGAAATGCAAGACAGGTATGAGGCCATTCATGCTCCTCTTTTTGATTCACCAATGTTTGATACTGAAATAGAGCCAATGGATGAACTGGATGACTTCCCCAATGCCTTGGTTGATGAGAATGGATGTGAAAACATGCCTTTTCCTTTCACACAATGTGAAGAGGTTCGTGAGTGCAAAAGAAGGAAGTTGTGGAATCTTCTTTGAATATTATTAATCTTGAAGACAACGTCCCTACCATGGAGGAAGATAATAAGGAAAATGTTGAGTTGATTTGTAGGAAACAAAGTGGGACATCTAAAGAAGTTGGTGAATGGGAAGAAAATCAGTTTGTTCTCACTCCTTCCAAGTGTTTTTCTGATATTAGAGACAATTTTAAGTCACAATTCAAAGAAGATGAATGTTTTCATGATAGGAGAAATTTTCCAACTCTAGAAGACATGGAAGAACGGTGTCACATGATCGCATGATATCAAGTGGGGCATCAAGGTACAAGAGCTCAAAGAAGATAACGAAGTATTCATTGGATGCAAGAATGTTCTCTATGCAATATGAGTATGAAGATGGAATTTTGGTCAGCCTTCTTCTTCTCAAGCCATGCAAAGCCATCACAAAATCATGGTTTGATCAAATAACAATTTTTTGTGCTTCAAAGGCCTGACTTTTATCCGCTATTTCATGATGGCATGTACTTTTCTCAACCTGTTTCTGGGTATGTGTATATCCTTTCCCCGCCTCTATAAATTCCCTCCCCTATACATAATTTCCCTTTCTTGTTGTGTGTTGTTCCCCTCTGGTGTGTTTCCCTTCCGTTTGTTTGTTTGTGTGCGTGTGTGTTCAATAAAGAAAGTTGTGTAGCCTATTTTTCTAGTGACTCATAGGGCCCAATGGATAAGGCATTGGTCAATAGATCACATTGTCTAAATTTGAGATTCTAGATTATCCATGTCACATCTTTTTTTACTTGTTCCATGTCATGTTCCCAAGCTAGAACTAGTTGTTGTCATATAAATGTGCAACAAGGAAATTGACAATTTCTAAGCATGATGACAATACCCATGTGTAAAACTTTCATGTTTTACCATTTCGAGCACCCCTGTCTACCCGGTTAGTTCCAATGACCTCCCAATTGATTTTGACATATTCCCCTAGGTGAATTAGGAAATTCAAGTCAATCCCCCTAGGTGATTTTAGGTGTTTTTGAAAATGTGTATTTTTGGGCAGTATTGGAAAGGGCTACCTTTGGCTTTCCGAGACCGATGCACACCCTGGAGTAGAACATAGTATCCAAATCCAACATGGAGGTGAATTGAAGGCCTAGTAACATCATTAAATTTATTTAGGAAGATTCTGGAAGGATCTAGAGAAGTTGGGATAGTTTCACTAAAATCGGGTTCATAAAGGCTTAGCAAAGCACACGTCGAAATAATTGTTGAGCTTATGAAGGTGATTTGGGAGCTCTAGATGGAGTAAGGAGAAAAAATAAACATTTTTGGAAAGGGAATTCAAGCCCTACAAGTTGTTGAAATTTTTTTTTCACAAAAATGGCGAAATGGGTCTCAAGTAGTTTTTCTCATGCTAAGGTGGAGTACCGAATCAAAATCCACTTTTTAGGGATAAAATGGAGGAATAAATACCTAGAACCCCCACCATTGGATATGGACATTTCAGTCAATATCATATAAAATTTCATCAAAAACGTCCATCGGGAGCTCAAGTTATCGCGTTTCAAGTTGCCCTCTTGGAGCAAGTTCGGGAGTTAGTCAAATTTTGGAAGGACACGTGTCAGCTCCAGGAGCCTAGCAGGAATTTATGTCCCTAACATTCCTTAAGGTTAGGGAAATCAAGGTTGGAAAAAATGTACCTATCTCCCATAAGTCCTCTGGACCCTCATGCAACCTCCAGGATCGCTTGGATCAACCACCAACCGTGCTTATGTGAGCTCAAATCCTTCACCATTGGATCGCTACCACATGTCATTGCCTGGCGTGCCATGAAAACTGATGTCCCTCATGTACCTTTGAGTTTAGGGACATCAAGGTTGGAAAAATGTGCCTAAACCCTAAGGATACTTCTATTCACCCATGTGACCAGCTTCCAACCCCTCAGTGCTTTAAAGCTAATTTCTTTTGCCTTAGTCCCTGTTGTCGAATCTCCACCACATGTCAAGCTAAGGCACTCGTGAAAATTGATGTCCATCACATCCCTTTGAGGTTCAAGATGTTAGGGACATGAAAATTCACCCAACTAAAACTCAAAAATTTGAAAAAAATTCTAATTGTTTGTCGCTTTTCTTGCTTCACTCGCAAGAAGAAAAGTTCGCAGAGAACACCTCGGTCCACCATTGTTTCTTTGAACCAACTTTACCATGAAAACCAAACCTTCAAATCCATGAATATGCATAAGTTTAAAATAATATATTGATCAAAATATCCATAGGAATGAATAATGAAAGAGAAGAGCGAAGGAATTCTTTAGAAACCTCCATTGTCGTGAGATGAAGATTCAAACATATCTTGCAATCCAGTGCATGAAACGAAGAACCGTATGTTGTTGAGTTCTTCACTCTTGAAGGAAATTAAAAACTCACCTTCAAACCTCTCATTCATAGCAAGGAATGCTCATGCTAAATAAATTTCACTTTTGGCTCCACAAAGAACAAAGCTTAATTTCCCATCAAACCGCAACCGGATCGAAGAGAAATTTCACCAGTGAGACAAGAAGTAAAAACCTATCGCAATGGAGTTGATTTCGTCACAAAAGATACAAAAACAAACCTACAAATTTCAAGCTCCATTAATGGCCACCATGACATAGTGGTGGAAAAAATTAGCATGCTACCTCTCCACTTCTTAGGGTTCCAGTGGGTGAAATCATGCAAAAATTAGAGGGAATGCTTATTGAAAAATCTAGTTTCGCGTAAACTAGTTTTCATGCCATGAAGTCCCTATTTTTTAAGGATATGGAGGACTGTATTTTTTTCAGTATTCTTCCCCGCTAATGAAAATATCATTTTCCCACTTGTTCAGATGAAGTAATTACTCAAAATGCGGAGTGTGGAACCCCGAAAAAAACCTAGAGTTTCAAGACCTGTTTTGTTGTAATCTAACATCCGCGATGCACTTACTAAAAATATCATGCCTTCCTACAAAGGGGTCTATCACTTCAAGTAAACCACATTTGAAGATGCTACGAAGAAGGTGGTGAATACAAAGGGAGTATCGCAAGAAAAGTCATCAAAAAGGTCATCTCGGCTCATAATTAACACTTGTAAAAAATAGTAAGTGGTTCCACAAGCCCCTACTATAAATATCTAGTTGGTCCAAAAGGCGAGAGGAAACACAGAAGAAGAAATAATTCAAACTACCATAGCCAATTGAGGTTGGGAAAAGATAACTATGACACTTACTAAAAATAGTAAGTTGTCCCATGTGTACTTACTAAAAATAGCAAGTTGTTCTCAAAGGGAAAGTTTGGCACAACGGGACATTAAGGGATAATCATTCAGGTCAATATCACCATTTGGGGTCCAGAAAGGAAAACTATGACACTTACTAAAGATAGTAAGTTGTCCCTTCCAAATATAGTAAGTGTCAAGGAAACATGAATTTCAAGTGCATAGGTTGGTCTAGTTTCTCAGGTGTAATCAATCATGAAGAGATGGTAGTTTTTCGTGGTTTGGAATGATCATCTCATATTACAAAACAAGGCATCATAAGGCACATCATGTGAATTCATCTTCTTCACTTAAGGAGTTGGGTGATTCAAAGAGAGTTGATCAGAACGTTTTCAATGAGTCAAGGAGTTCATCAACCAAGTTTCAAGGAGGGTCATCGTGGCATTGTATTTTTTCATCTCGAGCTTGCAATGATAAACCTCATAATAAAGTGTTTTTGAACACTTATTCCGCAATCCAGGAGTTTGCAGTCATCACTAGATTGAGAAAATGATTAAAATTTATCAAGGGAGCAATCTTCATCAATGTAGAAGATCACCAATGGAAGAAATATTCACTCAAATTTCATGATTACATCAAGGCATTCAAAGCATTTCGTCACGAGGGGTGTTTTCCCTTCATTCCTTCCTTCTTCCTCTCTTTCCCTCTCTTATTTCTCTCTCCATTCTAATTCTTTATTATGCGTCATTATTGTATTTCATCCTATTCACTTAAGTGACCTATTTTAAATTTGTAAAAATTATTTTCTCAAAATTATAAGAGAAATACTTAATTCATGGAAAATGAAAGGTCACGAGTGGAATATGGAAATGAAGAGTCATGTGAGGGAGGTGAAAGGACAATTCAGATTGCTATAAATTGGGATGGCCTCTCCATTCCAAGGGATTCAATTTTTTAAGAACTCTTACTATGTAGCATTGTGATAGCTTGGTTGAAGCTTTGTATTCATCACTACACATGGAATAAAAGCTACACTTCTTCTATTTCCCTTTCTTGTTTTTCCTTTATTTCTCTCTTTCATGCACTTTGCAAGCATAGTTGATCTGTATGGAATTGGAGAGGAACTTGGTGTCCTTGATAGATGAATTTAAAAACTTGGTGTTTTAATTCATTGGTCCCACTAGCTTCATTGTTCTTTCCTCTATATTGAAGGTTGAACTACTTTCGATTACTAGGTGTGAGCTCTGCAATCTACTCATGACAGTAATATTCCTTACATAATTTCCCCCTCTTTACCTTTATCGCTGTAATTTCCACTCTTATACCCTCATACAAGAACTTTGCTCAGAGGTTTAGTGGAGTGTCCCGGTGTGATCCCTGACCAATTTGGCCACCCACAACATTTAAATAGGATTAGGATTAGTTTAATTTCAATAATGGGAGCTTTACCATTCAATGCAGAGGGGCATATCCCCGTGAACATTAGTGGAGACACCTGATTTGTCTACCCAACAAATTTTCTAACCAACAACAATATAGGAAGGGGAAGTTCAATCTATTATATCCACACATTATACTACATTACTACATTCTATCTATAACCAATTATCAAGTTCAACTTTCACAAGGGCATCCTAGGGCACAATTTCTACACACACTCATAATAACTACGTGGAGTTTGAGATATAGTGCAACGCTCAATTTTAAGTTCACTCTTAGTGTGACTATTGGGGACATTCTGACTCCCCATTTCACATTTTCCTTTTTAGATTTGATGTTGTTTATGGGCTTGTGTAGCTGAACTTCTCTTTTGCAGGTTACAAGTACCTTTGGTGATCCAGGAGTGACTACCAGGATATCAATAGGGAATAATTTGTGACACCATTGTAACACAACATAAACTAGATCCAAAGTTTTTGTGTAGTCATGGGTACCCAAATCCAGTCATCAATGCCCTGTGTGCCCATGTTTTGCTACTACAGTGCCCCTTCCCAACCTTGTTTGTGAGCTCCATAATTTATAGAGGTTAGATACAACATTGCTTACATCCTGTTCAACACTTCTCCCTACTCAGATCACTTCCAGATTATGTGTATATCAGCTAATTCCTATCATCTCTTCATCTTGCTTAGGGTTTTATACTTTACATGCTTATTTGTTTGTGGCATTACTATGTTTTAGCATTTATACATTATTTATTTCAATAGTGACTCTACAATACCTAGATTTAATTAATACAAATTAAATTAAATCATTTGGTGAACCCATTGCTCAAACCCAACCTTGCTTCTAGGAATTTTTTTCATCTTTTTACTATGGCTAAAACCTATGAACCCTTTACTAATGAAGACCTTCATGATCTCCAAGCTCATATTGTTGAACATCCACAAGACTTAGATCTACTTTTATTTGTTGCTCGTGAGGAAGCCACCAATCTAGCTGAGCTTAACCCTCCTACCTCCAATACTTCTTCCATTCCTATTACAACACAACCTCCCTCTTCCACCCTTCCACCTACCTCTATTGTTCCCATTTCTATTCCTACTCCTACTAACCATTTCACTCCACCTCTTATTTCTCACACATGAAAATCTCCTCTTTTGGTACGTAAGACCTACGTTCTTTATACTAAGACCTACAAGTTCAAATCCATCAATTACAACAAGTTACTTCATGCTCCTCTCCATCTCTTGATTCCTCATTGCTCCTTCATACCCTTTTTGCACCGCCATTTTCGCTTATCCACTCCCTCCTAACTTTTTCACCTCTAAGTTATCAAACTTCAATGGCCATGGTGTCTTAACTATGTGGATGATCATACATTGATAGAAAATTTATTTCCTATGAGTATTCAAGATTATAACATGCATTGGTTTTATGATCTACCTGTTCATTTGGTAACTTCTTTTATGCATCTATCTAATGCTTTTATTGCTCAATTTTCCATCAATATCAGCACCAAGATATCTTATGCATAACTTTCTCAAATAAAAAAAGATCTAATGAGCATCTAGCTGACTATGTTTTGTGTTACAAGAACAATATAGCTAAGATGACCAATGTACTTGTTGATTCGGAATTACAAGATCTTTTGTTCAAATCCTCTTACCACCACTTCAAGAGAGTGTTATCTTTGAGACCTCTCCTTCATTTGATCAATTATGTCATACACTTAAAATATGTGAAGTCAAAATCCTATCTATGGGAAAATTAAAACATCACAATGCTTCATCATCTCCTCATATACTTCTAATAGATTTTAAGCTAAATCAACATTTAAGCCATCTCCTAAGCCCACCGAAGCAAAGACAACTATTAATGTCATCTCTCCTCCTGAAAAGCTTCAATGACAACCTCCAAAGTGTACTTTCACCAAATTACCCTATGCACCTCATTTTCTATTGCCTCAACTCATTGAAATAAATCTAATCACTCTTCCACCACCGCTCAATCTCGACCCCTCTCGCCCCCATGGCCACAATTATGATGAAAATGCATGATGTGATTATCACCAATGTGTTGATCACTGCTTCAAACTCATGCATATCATTCAAGATCTTATTGATAATAATTCACTCGAGCTCCTAAGATCCATCTACTTCTAATTTGGTCAACAATAATAAAAAGATAAAAATACCCTTTTCTCGAGCATGACATGCAAGCTCCTTATTCTTATGGTAATCATACATATCCATTATTGTGCCCCTCCTTCATCGAGGCCCCTTGAATTCCTTTTCACTTATGTTGATGCATCACCACCAATCATTTCATTTTTAGATCATGATTATCATGTTACATTCACTCTGATTCATTACACATTAATGCTTCTATCGGTCCATATACCATCAATAATACCATGATCATCAACAATTCATATTAGTGTGTGCTCCATTGCAATTCTCATTACTATTAAATGTCCACTATCTAATATCACATATCCAGTTCCTAATTATTTTGGCTACATCAGGCTTCCTATTACAGTTGGGCCTCTTACCATGTTTGTGCCATTCACTGTGGCATCTTTAATCAAAGGTTGTGACATGCTCTTAGGTCTTCCTTGGCTCCACACTACCTAATACATTCCATTTATGAATCATTTTTGCATCAATTTCATGTACAATAAGCAAGTTGTTACTCTTAAATACATTTTACCATGCAAACCATTGCCTAAACGTAGTCTTGATGATATCTTTACACGATTACAAATGTTATCCCAAATTAAACCCCCTCGATTGATTTGGATAACTCTTTAAATGGACTTAACCATTTAAAGAAACATGGGATGTCCAAATACATTTAAACGGCCATCAATTTCACCTCCCCAAATCATTGGCTATTGGCATTTGAAAATTCTGTAGGGGACTTAGCTAATTCATTAGCGAGTTAATTTTAAAAGGCCGCTTGGCATTCATTTGGCCATCAAATTCAATGCCAAGAATCAATGGGGCACACCACAAGATCTCAAGTATCGACAAGGGGCCATGTGGCGGGATTCGGCTCTCCTAAAAGGTTTTGGGCCTAGTGTGTTAGGAATTATTATGGTTAGTGTTCAAATATATTATTAAGAGAGTTGTTTGAACAATTCTCGTATATAGAATTGAGTGTTGTTGGGAGTGGTTATAGGAGATATTCATGGGATTAGTTTTCCTTATATATAGGAGTAGTCTCTCCTTTATGTATGCATTTTGTGTAGCGTAAATATAATGAAGGTTTAATATTATAGGTGTGTAAAATTTGTCCAAATAATTATTTGGTATCGAGTGACATTTTTCAAGGATGGACTTGTGACAATTTTGAGGGGCAAGAATTAATCTTATTCTCTATTGCCCCATCTGATGAAAAACCTCATATGTCAGTTTACAAGCTATGTTTATTTCGTTGGAGTCTTATGAGAACTTGGCATCGCACTCCAAATTCCTTTCTCTTAAAGGGAGTTAGTTTATATCTATTCCACCCAAGCATTTATACGCACACACTCTACTTTGTAGTCACAGTGGCAAAAACTCAGATCTACATCAAAATCTGGTTGTTTTAGCTGGCTGTAATTATTATTGGCTTGTGGAGACTCACATTGCTCAAGAATTATTAGGCATAATCATTTTTCCATTTTTCATGGAATCACCTACATGTAATTTTTTATGTACAACCTGGTGTGTTTATGATCTGATCAAATTATTCAGATTAGCGTGCCCCATACTTGTGTCCAGACCACTTACATATATGATTTTGGCATTAAATTGTCCATTGTGGATCTGTATTCGGCCCGGCCATCCCCATTTCATTCTCCAAGTGAATCATCCTCCTAAATGGAAGAGGATTAATGATGTGTATTTCCTCTATAAATCAATTTTCTGCTGCATATATGGAGTTTCATTTCAAATTCACTTACCTGCATGCTTTTGTATGGTCATGTGAAGTGTTATATTACATTCCAAGTTCAATTCATATTGGAAGGTGTGGTTTTTTTAAGTTCTATAAATCCTTTAAATTTAGCATTCAAATATGTTTTAATACAAGAGTGTATTTGAAGCTAAAGATATATGGGTTGGTAGTTTCCATAGTTAAATACTATATGTTTTGTAAATTCTATCACATTGCCAATGTGGTTAATAGTCAATAGATTTTTCTAGGTTATTTTCTATATTAGAAATTGGATTATAAGTCAATAGTATCGTTTTAGTCATTTAAGTTTCATCAACCTTTATAGTCATTATAAGTCAAATTTACTTGTAAGTGTTGTCCTCATCAAATATAAAAAGTGTTTATGTAAAATTCATGTCGTCAAAATTTGAAAAAAATTACCTTGCGCACGCATTTTTGGTGTAACCCGACATCCAAGTTGTAATTGAGCTCCATGATCAAATCTAGCTGAACTAGCACCATATCATTGGAGTTCAAAGTTAACGAAGGAAGGAGGGCGATCAACGCCTCTCGTTAGTCACCAACGATGGGGCCACATTTTGGTATGGTGGCATCTCTTTTTCAGTTATGTGGTGTGTGCAGAATAAAATGGTGTGTGGTTTCCTTCCCCTGTTATGATTGAAACGAGGAGAATGTGTGTTTTAGAATCTAAGAACAATTGTATATGAGGGAAGATGAACGAGAGTGATCCTCTGAATGTTAAGATTCTTCCACAGTCATACTTCTTCATCAATCGGTTGGTGAAAGAGCATTCATTGGAAGTGAAAGTGGGAACTTTTGAGTTTGCGTATGTAGGTGTATTGGTGGAAGTGTGATCATCTGATAAGAGATTCACTGTGGTGAAGTGGATTGGTCATGTCTAGTAAGACCCAAGCCATAAGTATGAAGACCTAAAAGTATACGGAGGCATACGATTCTATTTCCAATTTTTCAAATGTACTTTATTCCCATGTAGACCTAAAAGTATACGGAGGCATACGATTCTATTTCCAATTTTTCAGATGTACTTTATTCCCATGTAAACATTAAGGGGGAATGTTAGTAACTATTATGGTTAGTGTTCACATATATTATTAGGAGAATTTTTTGAACAATTATTGTATATAGAATTGAGTGTTGTTGGGAGCGATTGTAGGAGATATTCATGGATTAGTTTTCCTTATATATATGAGTTGTCTCTCCTTTATATATATGCATTTTGTGTAGAATAAATACATTGAAGGTTTAATATTTCAGCTATGTAAAAATCTATCCAAATCATTATGGCAGACTTGAAGTTCGTGGAAATAATTGTGTTTGATACGATTTTAGGTCTATAACTGAGGGTAGACAAAGGTGGAGAGGTCAAAGGGACACATGGAAAAGTGAAGGTGACAAATGACACAAGATCAATGGTCTAATGTAGACAAGTGGTGACATTCCATGGCACCTGGAGTAGATGGACTCCCACAAACCTCAAGTCACATAATGAACGTTAATTGATAAAAGGTGTTAGTGTCGGACAAGCTTAAAAGGTCAAAGGATGTGCATCGGGTGAAGGCAATGACACATGACACAAAATCAATGGTCGGGTAAACGGAAACATGTCGCCATTCTGGAAATTCCTAAGGTCATGGGTTCATCCAGGACTTCAAACCTCGAGATGAGCTAGAGCGGATAATGTTTTGGGTCCGTCCGACCCCGCAACCAACAAAAATAGGATACATGGTGGCACATTTTTATGAAGTAAACAGTTTCTAAGTCCGTTGAGGGTAAAAGTTATGATGCGAAGGTGCAACCAATCAAAGGAAAACACGTTCCATATGTGGAACTTTCTTATTGGCTTGAGTTTCAGAAAGGGTGGCAGTGCAAGTTCAAAACCAGTTTGACACCGTTTAGGGCATGTACCTATTTCATTGGTTTATGCTTCGCAGTGGGTAGAGGAGATAAAAGAAAAGACTGACAATCCAAATCTTCATGGATATTTCCTATTGGCTCGCACTTCACAATTATCAGTCAAGGTCTATCAAAAGTATGACAACCAAAGAAGCGTGGCAATTTTCTATCGGCTCGCTTTTCATAAGGCTATAGAGTAAAGGAAAAAAAGGAAGTAAATCCCAACCTCATGACCCAATGGGAGACCGACACATGGAAAAGGAAAAAAATGGTAACACGTAAGAAAAAACAATCCCCCAAACTAATCAAAGGTTTCCACGTGTCACATTTCTACGATTCCCGGCCGCAAAACTTCAAGTGGCCATATCTTTCGATCTAGAGCTCCAAATTTTACAAAATTTATATCGTTAAAAAGGTCTCCTGAGCCCTTCAATTTGATGTAATAAAATTTGGATTTTTATGCAGTTCATGGGTCAAAATGGAAAACATGGCATCATAGGGAGAGATAATAGTCCCGAGCACACAAATGATCAAATCAGATGGCTTAACCACTAAAATTGATGAAGTATGGCTTCATTTCCTTCGACTGAGGATGGAATAGAACATAATAATGATCTTTAAAAGTGTCCATGTGCTTTGCAATAAAATTCAATGCAAATTTTTGGTGGTTGAAAGTTCAAAATATGTGCCTTATCTTTTCCCTCTTCTCTTTCTTCTCTTCGAGCTATATATTGTAAAATATTTCATTTTTGAAAGGGGGATGTTCAAAAAATGCAAAGGAACTATGTAAAAATAGTTCTCGAGCAGCTGTGAGCTATCAAACTTCATTTTGGGCTTGGAAATGTGTTATTGTACCTTCCTCTGCAAATGTAATGGTTTGTGTATACTTTTATTTTAATAAAATTTGTTTTGTAGCACATCTTGTCTACGCCTAGCTTGTTAGATTTGCAACCTTGCCTCTCTTTTACTTAATGCATTGTGTTGTGCATGTATTTCTCCTTTGCAAGTTCATTTTGTTGTGTTTCATGTGAGAACAGATGTGAAATGTTGTTTGGGTCTATGTCACTTATGTTTGGCCTCTCCTTTCTCTATTTCCTTCTCCCTTCTCCTCACTAGAATATTTTCACCCTTTTCTGGTGTTATCACCACCTTTTAGCTTAGGATTTCATTTCCATGCACCTTTCTAACCCTTTTGTCTTTACTTGGTCCCTTGGAATTTTAGTTTAGGATTAGTTAGCTACATTTCTTTCATTTAGAGTGGTTTTAACATTAGATTAGGTAGAGGAAGTAGACACCTCAGGAGGTCTATCTCAAGTAGCAAGTCCCACAACTTGAGAGATGGTCCCATGTTATAAAAAAGTAAGGATATGCAATACATAATCCCAGGGTGCTAATTTTTGTGATAACAACAACATCTAGGCATCTTAGGCCTATCAAATCTACGACACAATCTACACCTAGTTCTCCTATTTGTACACAACCTACTTCATGACTTTGTCATCCGCATCGGTCCACTAGCCCATCTCATTGGCCTAAGTCCCCTACTCAAGAAGCCCCTTCACATAGGTGTTCACCACCTCCTTCACCACATAGGTCTCCTTCACATACACATAATTACCCTCTTACACCACCGATCTTAGAGAATCGTCACATGCCTTTATCTCCTGGATATCGGGTGGAGGGCGCTTGCCCTTCTATATCATTGGATAGCTTTCTATCCTCCTCACACTTAGGGACATCACAATTTCTTCCCATTGAGTTATGGAGCTCAATTACTTCAGATTAACATGCAATGTGAAACTTGCTAGAAAACATAGTAACCATCATCGGTTAGGAGGGACCGGCATCGGTCACCTAGGACCGACATCAATCAGGCAAGGAGGAACCGACATTAGTTAGGTAGAACCGACATCGGTCACCTGTGTGAGGATGTTTTAATTAACTCTCGGGAATTAGATCTATTTTTAGCATTAAAGTATATCTATTGATTGTAATTGCATGGCTAAGTTCCCTAAGTCTATAAATGACTATATAAGCATGAAAGCTAGGGTTTAGAAGTAAGTATTAATAAGAATTAAGAAGAAATTGCAAAATTTGGTGAGAGAGAGAGAGAGAGAGAGAATCCTTGGTGATGAAGCAAAAGCTTGAGAGAAAGAAAGTATTGTACATCTGAGAGGTGTGGAATATTGTAAATCTTCATTGTATATCTTTTCAAATCTTTGGATAATAGATTGGCTTGTTTCTTGGTGGATGTAGCCCACACTGGGTGAACCACGTTAAATCTAGTGTTGATTTATGTCTCTTGTTTTGTATATTTCTTCTGGTAGAATATCCACTTTTATTTGCATGTATGCTTAGATATGATATATTGTATGTACAAATGGTGTGCTAACCCCAACACTTCCCCTCTCCAAGCATCATCAATTGTATGTAGTATCTAGTATCATGTTATGTGCTTCACAATTAATCTTTCTCGAGACTTCTACACATCTTGATATACACTTGTGTCGTCATTACTCTATGACACACTCTAGTTCCTTGGTTCATACTCAACTACTAAGGGTCTAAATATGAAATGAACCTCACCGCATTCACTTATTCACACTCTATAATTCATGATCTATATTTCTAGCACACATTCTTAAACCGTTTCCCGATGACGCACTCTATTCTATAGTTCATTTTTTTATTGTTGAGGGGTATTTTATAAATGAACCTCATCTCATATGCATACGATGGGGGCACACTCTTTCCTATCATATTCACACATTACATACCATTCCATCACACTCATACACTGCATTTTCATATCTTGGTTGCACTTACTCTTTCTTGCTTATACTACTTACATGATGCACTTTGTTTACTATGCTAGTTAGATACTCAGTATGTCATTATCTTTCTATATACACACATGCACGTTCACTTGGTCTTTTGGAGTGAATGCAAATATCTTATATATTTTCACACACTACAATGATGCTCGAAACGGTATCCTTTTCTAGTCCCACCGAAGATCTTGGGGGCATCTACCTTTTCTAACTCTCAC
Source organism: Taxus wallichiana var. yunnanensis (assembly GCA_018340775.1). Lineage (NCBI taxonomy): Eukaryota > Viridiplantae > Streptophyta > Pinopsida > Cupressales > Taxaceae > Taxus > Taxus wallichiana. The sequence continues at coordinate 840,034,679 of CM031238.1, forward strand.
ACGATATAGGTGTTATTATTTCATCATATAATACTTTCTATTCTTACTAGTCCATTACTTTCCATTGATGTATACAAGTCTTGACATACTTTTTATCTTTCTAACATGTTAATGGGTGCTTCATGTGCAAAATTTTCCTTACAGGACTAAATGCCACCATAGTTATATGGTACACTTTTCTTGCCATTTATTTCTAGTGTATGTTATTGTTTGCAAGTTTTACACTATCTTGTTTGATCATTGTTTGTTTTCTAATGGCCACGTCATCCCCGATTGCCTTGTGACATTGTAGTGATGTCCCATGTTTGAAACCCACTTTTTGCGGTCCATCTTGTTTGCACACTTACTTGTTACATTGTCTTCTATTACATATTTGCTACTTTTATACTAACACATGTTCTAGCCACTTTATTTGTATGTGCCTTGGTTTCTACCATGCACATCCCCTACCCCTACATGTATCCACTTCATCAAAACATCATGTTCTCTCTTTTGGGTCGCATTCTCCTTTTATGCCGCATGCACCCCAAACGAGGGGGAATACATTGGGTAAACAAATCACCCCTACAACAACTCAGAGATACAACACAAATTTACAAAGTACATAAATAAAAAAATAAAGTCACAAATGGCCCATAATCTAACTTGTGTCCTCAATATAACACAAATACCAGTTCCCAACATCGACAATAGCTCTTGGGCACCTATGTCCTCCCCGGGTGCTAATGTCCTAGGGGAACATACATTCATCTTCTCAAATCAACACAGTTTAAAGAAGCCTTGAAGAGTAGTTCTACGATTCTGTGTATAGTCCTTCGATTATAAAATTCATTTTACCCCCTTCAATGATACAATCTGTAACAATTTGGAACTAATTTGGAACTAATCATAACAACATGAACAAATCAAGACACACCATCTGTAGTGGTGCTTATTGGGTAAATTCATGGAAGGAGAGTAAAACTAGACCTCTCTCCCCAACACTTGCTCTTTGGTGTGTGAGATCACCCAAAAAAATTGTTCTTCACAACATTTAGGACACCTTTCTATCCTTTACACTCTTTTACATTAGGTGCATACTTTCCTTTACTACTAATTTTACATACTTTTGCATACTTTGCTTAGATTTTTCATATACAAGACTTTGACTACTCTTTTTCTCTTCTTTTGCAAGTTCATCCTTAATACACAACAACAAGTAGCCTACAAAAAAATACAAGCACAACAACAAGTACATGCAATTCATACGCTTCACCCCTAGGATCACTTTCTTTCCTAGCTTCCATGCTTCACTTTGTAGTCATTCCACGCTTCGCTTGTCCACTCGGCATGATATTAGCCACATGCTCTATAGGATCATAAGGTACACATCTCTTATCTACTTTATGTTATTGAGTATTCACTCAACAACATAAGCGGGGAGTGGGGGGAATGTAGACACAAAACCATGCACTTGAGTACATTTCTAGGTCCTAAAAGCATACTAGAATTTATATGATTCCTAAGCAAGAAAACTAGTAATTGATGACTATCTTTGGAATCTTTTATTTGTATATTGTTTTCTATTTTTCTTACACACCCTATAGCCTAGTCATAACTTTACTCATTTACCTTTCATGGCTTTAGAAACCAACACCCAAAGCAAGGAGAGCATCATTCAGTGCTCTTGTCCCCTTTGGGTGCCCTTGACCCTTTCTCACCTTACTCGCTCCTTTTGGGTCTCTTTTTTATTTTGGGAATATTTTTCACTTATGGTTTGGCCTTCCAGTTGTCAATTATGAAATTAAAACAAGGGAATCATATAAATACATAGTTATGTGTTAAAAAGAGGGACCAAAACTAAGCATTACTACCATCACCCAAGATTGCATTCAAAAGGCACTAAAGTACTCTAAAGGCATCCATCTAGCAATCATTCAAGGGACAATGGCTGAATCAACTCGCATACACAAAATAGGAAGGGGAAGTTCATTATATTCCATCCACACACTCTACTACATGCTACACATTCTAGCTCTACAACCCGCTATCAAGTGCTGACTTGCACAAGGGCATCCTAGGGCACAATTTCTTCACACACTCACAAGAATTACATGGAGTCTCGAGACGTAGTGCAATGCGATCGGTTGTAATTTCTCTCTCTGTACCCACTAGGGTAAGTCCGACTCCCCATTTTGTATTTTTCTTTTAGGTTTGATGTGGTTTATGGGATTGTGCAGTGAAATTTTCTTTTACAGTTCAAGTACCTTCGGTGATCTAGGAACGACTACGATGTGATCAACATGGAATACTTGTGACACCCCTATGACACATAAAAAATCATATCTAGATATTTTGTGTAGTCATGGTGCCCATATCCCTGTCATCAACGCCAGCGCTCTCCCAACCTTGTTCGTGAGATCCAGAATTTATAGAGGTTATATACGAACGTTGCTTACATCATCTTCAATGCTTCTCCCTATTAAGATCACTTCCACATTTCCCATAAATCAACCAAGTCCTCTCATCTCTTCATCTTGCTTAGGGTTTCATAATTTACATGCTTATTTGCTTGTGTCATTACTGTGTTTTAACATTTATACATTATTTATTTCAATAGTGATTTTACAATACTTAGATTTAATTAATACAAGTTAAATTAAATCAAAATGATAATGTTTTATATTATCACAATAATGACCTACACATAATTTTAGGAAGCCAAAATTTTAATATTTGTTTTTGACTAACTCTTGAGCCCATTTATAGCTTTTGTAACATTTTTGCACATAAAGAACTTGTGCAAACATTTCATATTGTTCCATTCTACCTTGCTTTGTACTTATTACCATTTTTTTTTGCCTTTTCTATGCACATTTATTATATTTTAGATCTTATTAGGATATTTTATATTATATATTTTGAAATACACATTAGTGTGAGTTATTTTATGTTTGTGGTGTACTATATTTAAAACATCGAGAAAAAAAAACCATAAAAATATGGTTTTGGGGACCTATAATCAGAATTATATAATTAAGGGGGCCTATAATCGTAGCCAAACATTTGTGGGAAAACTCAAAATAACAATGAAATGGAGGTGGATAAATAACGATGAGATGAGAGAGAAAACATAGGGGAAGAAAAACACAAGAAGACCAAAAATAGGTAAAGATATTAAAAAGAGCCTAATGTTTACCAATAAATGAAAAACACATAAGTACCTTAGAACTATGCAATTTTACAAATAACAACCAAAGTCATATCAAGTTAAGGTGCCTACATATCTAAGCATTTTATGTGTTGAAAAAAATCTTATACTTATTGTCACCCTTAAAATGAAGAAGTTTAATACAAATTGTTCCCTTTAACATGTTTATCAATACACTCCTTTTATCAAAGTTAGTCTTAATGGTGAGTAACATTCATTTTAAATGAAAATTTTGGGAATACAAAAACAAATAATCAATTTTGAAGCCACACATGTGGAAATGATTCAAAAATTTCACAAAGGGAAATATATTCTAGTGAAAAGAAGATCTCAAGAAGAAAAGTAGCTTGTAATTTAAGAAAAGAACAAGAACAAAATAAATAACATTCCAAAAAAACAAAAATGTCCACTTAATTAGGAAATTTTCACTTGATCACTTCAATATTTCACATTTACTCTCAAATACTAGTCATTTTTCAATCCAATTTAATGTTGGAAGCAAGATATTGCCATTGCATCTTGAAAACTATATGCATATATAAAAATAATGTTAGTGTAAAGATTTTTGAATAACATTTAGAAATAGAGTACAAGATTTATAAAAATTAACAATCTATGCATTCTTCCAAAATCAGGTAGTTGATAATCGGTTGCTTATAGGATTCAATAATCACACTATGAGAAATAGTAATGCCCAAAATTTCTAATTTCTAAAATAATGGGTGTCCAAAGATAGCAATATGGTCTTTGCCAACAACTTCCTGATTGATCTTAACAAATTTACATCTCCAAAACACATTACTCATGATCTCGTGGTGTTTTCAGAGACCAAACACTTAAGAGTATTGGTTCAAGGAATTAAATGTTGATGCGAATAGATATTTTTGGAAGATAAGCTTCCATGGTGGTGGTTCGAGCCATGTAATCAACTTCGACTTCTAGAAGGTATTCCCATGGTGCTTCCATTTATATTCATTTCTATTTTGATTTGATCCTTTGTTACAAAGGAAACCCAATATGATTTTTGGATAAACAAAATTGAGCGAGAAGTGGTCTAATTGTAGACACAAAATCATGCACTTTGGTACATTTCTAGGTCCAAAAACATACTAATGTATATATGATTCCTAAGCAAGAAAACTAGTGGTTGACAATTATCTTTGACCTATTTTCTTTGTTTCTTTTTTTCTCTTTGGTCTTACACACCCTACATCCATGATGAAACTTGACTGATTTATCCTTTATGGCCTCATACACTAGTGTCCAATTAGGACACTAGCTCCTGAGCCTTTCTTAACTTTACTCGCTCTTTTTGGGTCTCTTATCTTTTGGGCATATTTTTCACTTATGGTTTGGCCTTCCAGTTTTCAATTACAAAATTCAAACAATGGAATCATATATATACTTAGTTACTTCTCAAAAATAAGGACCAAACACTAAGCATTACTATCATCACCTAATCTTGCATTCTAAAGGCACTAAAGCACTTCAAAGACATCTATATAACATCCATACAAGGGAAAAGGGTTGCATCACTTATGCATACATTGCATAGGAGGGGAAGTCTATTATATTCCATCCACACATATTATACATTTTCTACATTCTAGATCTAGCTCGTGATCACTTTACAACTCGCACAAGGGAATCCTAGGAACTATTTCTACACACACACAAGAACTACATGGGGTCTAAGATGTAGTGCAATGTTTGACAATAAGTTCACTCTTCAGTGACCACCGGTCGGTCCGACTCCACGTTCGCATCCTTTTTATTATATTTGATGTGGTTTGTGGACATGTGTAGGTAGTCATTTTGTTTTATAAGTTACATGTAACCTCGATGATCAAAGAATGAATATCAAACGACAAACAAGAATCAACAATGAAGCCCTTGCGACATAAAAGAAATCAGTTCCTAGGAATTTGCACGATCACCAGCAGCCAGGCGCTCTCGCCCTCCTGTGGGCACCCATTCTTGTGTCATTCTTGAATTCCATAATTTATAGTGAGCATTAACGACATTGTCTACAGCTTGTTCAACACTTTTACCTTCCCGAGATCACCTCCAAAATGCTCGTAAATTAGCTAAGTTCTCCTATCTCTTCTTCTTGCTTAGGGTTTCATATTGTATATGATTTCTTGCTTGTGCCTTTTGTATATTATCATTTAAATATCATATATTACAATAGTTACTCTGCAATATATATTTAATTCAAATTAAATTAAATCACTAACTCGTTATTATTAGGCCATCTCAAGTCCTTCAAAGGATTTCGTTGAACAAGAGTATGCATTTTGGCATGTAAGGAGTTATCTACGAGTTGAGTAATTTTAGTTAACTTGGTTCTATAAGAATCATTTAACTAGAAAAGAGCTATAAAACATACAAATGTTTCCATTGGGAATAGGGTAGGTGTCATAGATATCCAAATTAACATATTCCTTTTTTGAACGTGTATTTTCCTATCAATCTGGGTGTAGAGAAAGGTGCAACTTATCTATTTGCACATCTCTATTCCACCAAATAGATAAGGTGGGAAATCTAAGCCCATGTTGAATGGAGTTTCCATTCCATTCCAACCCAACAATTTATTGTTATGCTTTCCACACATGATAAGATGTGAAGAGGTAGAGAATTTGAAGTATTTAACACTTGAAATATTTTTTCATTCATATGCACTTTGCATCATTAGTCTTTAGTAGTTTATAAGGACATCCTATGACAAATAAGCACTTTCTAAGGTTTACAACCTTGAAAAACATGAATATTCCATCTCTAAGGATCCATGATGCAAATATATCCTTTGTCCTTAGGTTGAATGCAATATTTCTAGGAGATGCATTACATACTTTGTTTTCATTTCACTCGCCCACATGAATTTTCTGATAAGTTTGGTGATTTGTTGTAACACATTTTAGAAGGAAGCCAACATGAGTAGTAGTAGACATGAGTTGTAATAAAAATATTGTTTGAATTTGAATTATTATCGTAAAGGAGAGGAAATCATATCCCCAACAATTAAGTTTTTCTTGAACTTATTAAAGAACCAATCTACATGTCATTCGAGAGACTCCAAGTCCAAAGGGAATACAAAATATGTAGTAATTTCTCTATGCTACATTTGGTACCATTCAAGAGGCATCCAATGGGAAATGGGAGAAACTTGGATCATAACATAAACCATCTTATGCAATGAAAGTTTAGAGTGGAAATAACACAATACAACCTAAGCTCTTTGATTTATGAATGCTTCTCTTCTTTGTTACAAAGGAAAAACATATTATCATCGATAAAAAGAGAGTTAAGAATATGTGTCATTTGAAGAGAAATCCCTTTAATAAGTCATGTGCACATTGTAGCAAGTACCCATGAGTATCCACGAGAAAGACATACAAGTAAGGAGCAAGAAGATAACCAACACGAATAGATCATTGGAGAAGCAAAGGGTTCATTGAGTGAAGCCATTCATTAAAAGTATCACCGAAGTGTCATTAAAGAAAATTATGATGCGATGAATTATTTTATTACCAAACCCCAATCGATGAGCACATTGAGGATAAATGACCACTTGATTCTGTCATATGTTTTTGTATAAGCCAAACATGACAATAAGAGCATTTTGGGTTGTTTTTTGGGCCCATCCTATAATTTTCCAAGCTAAAATGAAGTTATTGAGAATGTATCTCCCCATTGAAGAAGTCCATTTTCTCCATGGCTTTGATATGTTTGGCAATAGCCATAACAATGAGGTTACAAGAGATATTATAAAGAGTGATATCTTTTAATCGCTTATGTCGTCTTTATTGTTGTTGTCTTCAATAATAAGTTTTATCAATCCTTGTTTGATAACAATGCCAAGGAAGTTGGTTTCTTTAGCCATATGATATCCTTGGTGCAAATCCCATACACCATCTTACTAACATAATGGTTGATTGATTGCGAGATGAGTATGTTTTCTTACTCGACCTTTCCCTCTTCTTTTCAGCCTTCAAAAAATAAATTAAAATTACGTAAAATTGTCTTTAAATTCAAGTATGCCTCTTTGATACGTCTTGGATTCGCTTCGTGACTAAAAATCCTTGTTCAATTAAAAATTAATCTCACATTAGTAGATTAGCTTGGTCCACAATAACATATAAACCCCAATATATCATGATCCTTATGTCAATAAGGGTGGCGCGATAATAGATGTTGCCTTCTTACTAGCATAATGGTTAATTGGTTGTGAGATGAGTATGTTCCTTCCCCTTTCTTCTTTGTAGCTTCAAAAAAAAAAAAAATACTTATTCAATCAAAAATCAAACCCACATTGATAGGTTGTCTTTGTGCGCGGTAATATATAACCCTAATATATAATGATCCTTATACCAAAAGGAGTGACCCCACAATAAAAATGACCCTCTGGGTGCAAGGGTGTAGCCGATGGTGGAGCTTGAGTGCTCGCCAGCCAGCCAGCCAAGTTCTAATCCCCAAACTGGGGATCGATTACCCTTGCATTTACACAATTGGTTGGGGGACTCGCCGCATTAGCGCCACGAAGTGTGCTAGGTCTAACTCATGTAGTATCTAAAATAAAATAAAAACAACCCTCTTAAATGATGCTTATTGACCTTCCCCTCTCCCCATCATAGGCCTTATTGACCTTGCAGAACTCCAGGAAACTGTGCAAGCCAGTGAAGAACTTTTCACGAAAGTCGAGCAGGATTTTGGTGGCACTAGGTACATTGGTGAAAACTTATGCTCGTGGAGAAAGTTCGAAATTCGAATCAGGCAGAGTATTAGGCTCGAGTTTTTACATTCAGCATCAAAGTTCTTATCTAACTCATAAACGTTCTGAAATTATGGGCATTTACAAATTTCAGTCCCCTAATTGCTAAGTCCACAATTGTGGGGTAATACTGAATGGCTTCTCCGTTTGAATGGGCTCTCTGCCATCTTCCTTGCTGGCTGCTGATCACACCTCACCATTTTTTTTTCTAAAACATTTCTGCATCAACAGTCGCGTCCTTGAATCATTGCCATTTTCATTCACATAGACTAGTAGATGGCCACAAAACCACTTTTTGGGACAAAGGCATGGACGGTGTTTCATTCTTCTTACGCTAGAAATAGATTGATTAACAATGCACAGTTCCAACAATGCCGATGCCGATGCCATCCACTGCCAATTTCAATGTCAATCTCATTGCATTATGTAGAGGTGGTCGGCTGAAGGAGGCGCTACACATTCTCCTACTACACACAGGACCTCTGTAAACTCTTCCACATATCTTCAACTATTGCAGACCTGCACTTCCAAGAAAGCCCTTTCAGAGGGTAAACAAATCCACTCCCACATCAATAACAGGGGATTCAAGTTTCCCACAGACAAACTTCTACGAGATAATCTTATACGCATGTATGACAAGTGCGGAAGTTTAGTGGATGCACGCGATGTGTTTGACAAAATGACTGAACGAGACGTCATCTCATGGAATGCGATCATTGCAGCTTACCGAAGACATGGGTTTGCTCACGAGACATTGACACTATTTCACCAAATGCAGGCAACGGGTGTCCAACCTGATCGGTTCACGTTTTCCAGCATACTACCAGCCTGCACCCAATTAAGAGCTTTGAAACAGGGTATGGATATCCATCAAAGCATAATGGAGAAAAGAATCTTATCAGATTTTGTTGTTACAAGTGCCCTGGTCGATATGTATGCAAAATGTGGAAGCATACACAAGGCAAGTGAACTGTTTGACAAAATGCCTCATAGAGATGTGGTCACATGGAATGCAATGATTGCAGGATACACACAAAATGGGCTTGTTGAGAAGGCCTATAGAAACTTTTAAGAAAATGCAACTGACAAGTGTAAAGCCAGACTCCACAACCTTTGTCAGCATCCTCCCGGCCTGTGCCAAAATGGGATCTTTGGAGCAGGGTAAGGGTATCCACCAAAGCATTATTGAAAGTGGATTTTTGTCAAATGTTGTAGTTGCAAGTGCCCTGGTAGACATGTATGCAAAATGTGGAAGCATATACATGGCACATGAACTGTTTGACAAAATGTCTCAAAGAAATGTGATCTCATGGACTGCAATGATTGCAGGATATGCACAAAATGGATTTGATGAAAAGGCCTTGGAAACTTTTAAGAAAATGAAATTGGCAGGTGTAAAACCAGACTCGACAGCCTTTGTTAGCATCCTGCCGGCCTGCGCCAAAATGGGGGCTCTGGAACAAGGCATAGACATCCATCAAAGCATAATTGAAAGTGGATTTGTGTCAGATGTTGTAGTTGCAAGTGCCCTGATAGACATGTATGCAAAATGTGGAAGCATACACACGGCACGTGAACTCTTTGACAAAATGCCTCAAAGAAATGTGATCTCATGGACTGCAATGATTGCAGGGTATGCACAAAATGGATTTTCCAAAGATGCTCTCAAACTCTTTGAACAAATGAAGCACTCTGGAACATACCCTGACCATCTAACCTTTGCTTGTGTTTTATTAGCATGTAACCATGCAGGTTTAGTTGATGAGGGCTGTAAATACTTCAATAGCATGAATGACTCTTATTGCATTACGCCCACAATTGATCATTATGCATGCATGGTTGACCTTCTTGGCCGTGCTGGCTATCTCGAGGAAACACTAAATTTTATTGTAAAAATGCCAATTAAACCTGTGGTGGTTGTGTGGACATGTTTGCTTGCTGCCTGTCGAACACATAAGAATATAGGGTTAGGAATATTCACAGCAACACTTCTTTTGAGCTGGATTGTAAAAACCCGCAACTTATGTTCTTCTGTCAAACATCTATGCAGACGTGGGCATGTGGGGTGAGGTTCAAATGGTAAGGAAATTGATGAAAGAGAGAGGAATTAAAAAGATACCTGGATGTAGCTGGATTGAAGGTGATGACACGGTACATGCTTTTGTGTAGAAGACAAGTTACACCCATTTACACAGGATATCTTTGCAAATTTGGAGGCTGAATGATGTGAAGGAGGAAAAATAATGTCTGCCACCATAGTGAGAAGTCAGCAGTTGCATTTGGATTGTTAAACACATCTTAGAATGACTATAAAGTTGTCAAGAACCTTGTTTGTGTTGACTGCCACACTGCAGCTGTTCATCTCCAAGATTGTTGTAAGAAAAATTGTTGTGAGAGATGTGAACTGGTTCCATCATTTCAAACAAGGACAGTGTTCTTGTGGATATTATTGTTAATGCCAAGTGAATCAACCTGTAAACATATGCTTGCACTATAACAAAGTGGGCTGTTTCAGACCTGCAGTGATGAAGAAAGTAGTAGGCTGCATTTTCAGTTTGCAAAAAGTGTTTTTTTCTAATCTTTGGAGTTCTAGATCATTCTGTTGCGTTCATAAAATCAGATGTATAATATGCCCCATGAGAAACTCGGGATGATGAGAATCAGTGTAACTCTTGAAGAACATGGTGGAAGATGTCTGTAAGAGTGAGAAGAATATTCGCAGTTATATATCATTAACATGGATCCAAATACTTTCTTCTTGTGCTAAAGATTAAATTCTACATGACAAGATATGAGTTGGACACTTTTAATCAGTGGCATACCTAGTGAATGCTAGTGAAGACCAAATTCCATGTGTTCCGACTGAAGTTTGTTTTCAAACTTAACCATAACTACAACAAACATTAAGCTTCTTGAATTTTTGTATAAGTTTCAGGGCATGGTTTTATAATCGGATATTCAATTCATAATGTCAAAGGATTTTATGAGTTATGTGGCTAACATTTTTCGTTTAATTGACTTAAAAAGTGTTTGGATGGTTTCATAAGCATACACAGAAGTATGAATTTAATTTCTTATAACATAGAACTGAACTCTTTTAATTTCTTTTAACTACTCTTCTTCCAAATTAGAATTCTGTACTACAGAAGTTTTAAAAAAATATTGCACAAATACTACCATGTAAAATTACATATTTCACATAACAAACAATATCAATATCCAGATCAGCAAAAGAGAATAACAAAAATCTAGTTGAGCAAGTCTAAAAGTACTTTCATTCACATTAACATTGGTTATATGCAATGCAGTTGAAATACATATAAAAATTTATCGTAAATATAGTAATATGACTAAAGGTAATACATATACCAACACAAAACTATTATTCTATGTTAATGATCATGGGTATTTTATCTCCTTGCAAAAGGGATGGATGTAGGTGGCTTATGATGTGGTGGCGAGTTGGTGGTCGGTGTTTTTATGTGTGGTGGTTGGTGTTCGGGGTGTTGGGAGTTTGGGGATGATAACATGGATTTGGTGATAACATTTTATGGTAATTGTAGACACTAAAATTTGCAAAAATCATTATTACATCATGTTTTTGTTATAATTATATGTACATAAGTTCAAAACCTTGAAACTAGATCTTAGTGGCATAACCTACTCTCCTCTGGATTTTCATTACTTGATTTGATTATCTCTGATGGTTATTTTACTTTAATTTCATAATTTTATGTTGCATCACAGAGGTCTTTGTACTTTTCCTTTTCTGACTTTCTTTGCATCTAGTGTCGGTCAAAAACCGTACAGTGGGTCTAGGACCGTACCCTTGCTCCCGGACCGTACCGTACGCTTTTGGACACTTGGGGTTATTTGTTAAATTTGATTTATTGATATCTTCTTCACTCCTTTTTATGAATTTTGATATGTTTGGGTTGGTCTTTTCCCGCCACTAACGTTTGAAAATCAAGAGAATGAACTTATATATATATATATATATATATATATGAGCATATATATATATATATATATATATATCATTTACTATCTAGCAATCATCTATCTATCTATCACATATTGAATTGAAAGAGCAAGAAGCATTGTTGCACATTTGCATATCACAACATAGGAGGACATAATTTTGATTTCTTTCATCAACACACAAGGGTTTGAATGGGATGAAGTAGCTTAGCCTGTTATCGGTGTGGAAACACAAGGGCAACACTAGGATAAGGGATAGTTGCATGCACAACAACACAAAGCACTAGGAGAACTACATGGAGTCTGAAATGTAGTGCAACGCTTCATGATTCACATTTGGGGTGATCGTCGAGATCATTTCAACTCAAGCATTTTCATTTATTATTCATCTAATCAGTGCTTGAGTGTGTTGTAGGGAAGATAATAATTTTGTTTTCTTTCATTATCACACAAGTGTTTGAATGGGATGAAGTAGCTTACCCTATTATCGGTGTGGAAACACAATGACAAGACTAAGATAAGGGATCGTTGCATGCACAACAACACAAAGCACTAGGAGAACTATGTAGAGTCTGAAATGTAGTGCAACGCTTCATGATTCACATTTGGGGTGATCGTCGAGGTCATTTCAACTCAAGCATTTTCATTTATTATTCATCTAATCAGTGCTTGAGTGTGTTGTAGGGAAGATAGGGTTTTATTTTGTCAGAGGTACATGTATGAAATCTAGGGTTTGATGCGACAATGTATATTCCAAAAGGCGAAAAAGAGTGACACAGAGTGGCATTGAGATTTCCATATTTCCATTTTATACAGGTCTAAAACCGTACTATAGGGTCAATTTGTGTTGTACGGTTATGACCATACCGTATGGTTTTGACCAGGAGCTCCAACAACACAACAAAAGATCTCTCTAGTTTCCACACTCTTGCTTTTGTTTAGACTACACATCGACACAAACGAAACTCATCTGGATCAACTATGTGACTCCTTTTTCCCAAGTCCACATTTGATTGCTTGTATTCTTCCTTAGAGTGATTGCCATAGTTGCATGTATGCATATATGATCTAAAATATTTATTGTACACATTTATTCACTTGTTTAGTTTTTGTATTATCAACCTTCATAGTTAATTAATTTTTATTAGAGTTGATACATTTTGGTGAAACCGCTTTTATTGAATCCTTAACCTAACCTAGGATCTTGCCAAATTTCCATAGGTTAGGCCTATTGATCTTCAAACCCTAGTGTTGTCTTAGGGTGCATGTGTGTTTGGTTTGTGTTTCATTCTTGTTTGTGTGTGTGATCATGGATTGTTTTTAGGCTTTGCGGAGGAACAATGGTTACTATCTCTTTAACCTTTTCCATACCACCTATACGGATGCAAAGCATGTTACTCCATCTTCATACTCCCTAGATCCGTCTTGTCAACCATTCATTGACCATTCTCCCCACTTCCACACATCACCTCCTATAGATACTCATAGCGGAACCTTTCAAAATGACCTTAATCACTTCCCACATCTTTGCTACTGTTGTAAACCTTAGGGATAATCGTGTAGGTTGAAGTAAGCGACCATGACCAATCTTCTCCACTAAAAGATCATGACACCAATTCCATAGAGGATCTAGATTGATGATGTTAGTGTTTCTAGTGCACATAAAGATGATTCTCCTTCTATTTACACATTGATTGATGATGTCTCTTATGTTTCTGAAGAGGAAATGATGCATTCTACTTACAACCATGATAATATACATGATGTTTCTTATTCCATTGGCTTAGATGACAATGATTGTGTTTCTTCTCCTCTTGAATGCAAAAAATAATGAGCTTGATTGTAACATCTCTAGTTTGCTTGCACATAATAACTATTGCACTTTTATTGTTGCATTTGAATGTAAACGAATGATGTTGTTTGCTCGATATTCCCATTTTTATGAATGCCCAAATTTTACTACACATCATCGATTGGATGATACACCTTGTGTTTCTACTTCTCTTTCTACAAACAAGTGCGATGTTTCTACTAGTACTTCTTCCCTTCCACTCGTAGATACTAATAAGAATAATGATATTGTTAGCAAAAATGATCTCCTAGTGTAATTCAATTGCCTTTTTTGATGCCGATGTCCCTTTACCACCTAATTATGATGTCAAACCCATTCAACCCATGCCAAATTTGGATGATTCATGCCTCAACCATACTCCTAAACCCAATGATGTTCATGTGGCTACCTTTAATGGCAAGGTGCAACCTTTGAATAAACCATTAGGTGCTCATAACATACCACCTCAATAGGAGCTTTCTATTATGCATGTGGTAGGTGAGCTACAAAGAAGGATTCACACATCGAATTTAGAAAGAAAGGCTATTATGTTGCCATTGATTCAATTATTATTCTTGGCAATCCTATCCCACATAGAATATTTCAAATGCATTTCCTAGAAATTTTATCATAGCTTCCTTTCACTTGTTCAATGGCACTACAAATCCATATATACACCTTCAACATTATACATCAACCATGGTTCCTTATGACACTGATAGAATGCTTCTTATGGTTTTCTCTAAGAGTCTCATTGGTGATGCTCTCTCTTGGTTTACTCATCTTCCTTGTGGCTCTTTAGGTATTTTTGAAGATCTTGAGGATGCATTCTTAGCTCACTTTAGTTGTAATAGAGGCCCTAGGGCTACCTATGAGCGTCTTTCTTCTATACATCAAGGTGAAGTTGAATCTCTCTCTAGTTATATATTGCATTTTAAATAAAACGTAAATTTACTTGTAAATCAAATTAGTGACTTAGAGATGCAATTCATATTTTTTAGAGGACTTATACCATCTCTCAAAGAAAAATTACATTATGATACTTGTGATTCATTCCATAATATTTGCTTTTGTGTTATTGATATGTGATGAGTCAGGGATATTTTTAGTGGTGAATATTCGTAATTTGGTGAATATTCCATTTTTGGAAATTTTGAAAAGGCGAATTTTTTAGAGTAGGTCAATGTACTGTTCACCTAAAATTTCCAGTATAAATTTTTTTAGGGGTCGGCTTCGCCTACCATTGAAAAAACTACTCCTATATAAACCTAGGTAATTCGCCTAGTAGTATACTAGTAACTTACTAAGGTACCATCTAAATTACTTGTAAATTACAAGCAAACAAAGTGTGGATCAGAGTCTCAGACTGGTTGTTGTAGAATTGCAATAGGAAAGTGTCACTGACGCATGAGAAGGAATATTTTCATTTCCAGACGAGCGACAATATAGTGTTGCTAACGCGCGACAAGAGAAGGTGTTGACGTGCGACCAGAGGGTTGTTGACGCGCGACTAGAGGGTTGTTGACACGCGCCACTGAGGGGGTTTGCCGCGACGCGACCAGAGGGTTGTTGACACGCGACCAGAGGGTTGTTGACGCGCGACCGCAGAGGGTTGCCAGGAGGGTTGTTAACGCGCACCGGAGGGTTGTTGGCGCGCACACTGTGGGGTTCTGGCGATCAAAAAAATGAAGCATTTTTTGGTGTCGGGTGACAACAAGGTTTGTTGTCACATGACAAAAATCCTTGTTGCCACCCGATAACACAACGAATCGTGTTATTGCACAACAACAAGGTTTGTTGTCGGGCGAAAAAAAAGGCTTGTTGTTGTGCAACAACAAACCTTGTTGTCGCCAACACCAAAAAATGTTGAGTTCTCCCCTTTAAGAAAATAACATGCAAAAATTTGAATCTAAAATTCTAGAAAATTTGTCTCTGACAAAAGTGGTTCAAGATATATTCGCCGAGGATTTTTCACCTCCAATTTACTAGAGTCTTCTTAAAATGAACCCTAGATGAGTCGTTTTATTTCCTTTTAAAACACCTCATCTTTTGTATTCTGTTTAGCCAATTGTACCCCTAAACTTGTATTTCTCGGTGATACTACTGAACATTTTCACTATAACTTGAACTCATGGCATATATGTTAGTTAATATAATTATTGTTAAATCTTACTTTATTTTGTGGATTATGAGTATGCATTTATTCTTTTGGTTGTAATATGATGTTAAATGATGTTTTGTATAAACGTCAACCTTGTTTGCAAAGAAGTTGTTAAATGCATCAAAGGATCCATACAAAACAACCAACATGCAGCCAAAGAAACTCATTCATAGAAAATAGGTCGTCCACAACAATTGACATGCAACCAAAGGGACCCATCTACAACAAAGCATACGTAGCCAAAGGAGGTCACACACATACATGAAGTCGCGATTCGATGAGCTTTTACGATGTGGACACTACACCTAAGCTCACATGTGTTGATAGAATAAACAATTATGTGAACAAGAAGAAAACTCAATTCCATCACTTGATTATACGTTGCAACTCAAACAAAGAACTAATTGATTTAATTCATAACTTAATAACTGGTTGATTGACTAATCGGTTAGTTAAGTTATGTGATTGTATGAGAACATCTATTGAATATTTTTGTTGCATGCATGTAAGTTTCCGAGTTGTTTGGTTAGGATATTTTACTTAATCCAACTAGAATTCCTAGTAGGTTTCTATCTCTTCACGCTTATGGTGTAACTAAGGATACAAAAAGGAAAGATTAATGTTGTGAAAAGGGATAGTAAGACATAGATAGAGAGTTTGTTGTATTTTCCACTTGTAATCTTCATGCTGATGAAATAAGAATATGAGTTATGTTAATTTGTTGTAGACACAGGCCTTAGGAGGGATTAGCACCCAAGGTAGGGCCCACTTGCGGTTTGCTAACCCTCTCCTTTTGTTTGTTGTTTTAATTCATTGCATGATTAGATTAACAACAGTCCATTTCTTTATCTATGCTTTATTTTTACATGCTTTGTCATTAGCCATAGTATTTACTTTCAATCATAATCTAGTTCATTTTCAACATTGTTATTTCCTAATTGTAGTGACAATAATTTACCTTTATACCTCCCAAACATTTATAACTATGTATACAACAACACTTGGCAATATTGAAAGTTTACGTCCCTAGGTCTGATAATTAAATGACTGTAGATTAATGAACAACATATTAATTGCTACAAGTTAATTTGCACCACCCTTTTGGCGCCATTTTTGGGGGTACTTGCTGCCAAGTTAGAAGGTTTTGAAGAGGTTTTTCATTTCTTAGAGAAGTTCGAGTTTTAGGAACTTTACTTCTATCTAACCGCCCCCTAATTTCCGTTAAACGAGTTGAGTTAGTTGATGCATGTACTACCCCAAGGGATGCCTATGGTAGATTTTTACCAAATCCAAAAGTAGCATAAATATCTTCATACACCTCTAAGGATTCTAAAGAAGATATCCTTTCATCTATACAAGGTTTCTTGTTAGATGATAATACTCCACGTGATAGTTCAAGCTGCTCCTGAGCAACGAGAAATGATAGAAGAAGTAAATCAAAAATTTTGAAATGGGGAAACCACCTTTGATTTCACCATCATCGACAACAATGTAGTTGCTGCTTTATGAAGAATATTTATCTCTCGGCCTTGCCCCGCCCAATTTTCATGGATTAATTACGAGAGGACCTAAACACCTTTTTTTTGAGTTTGACATTCGTGTAGGAATTATGATTATAATACTGATGCACATAAATTGAAGCTATTTCATGCTACACTCAAGGATGTAGCATGAGATGGTTCATGGGATTGGAAAGAAATGTTATAACCACATGGGCATAAATGAAGGAGAAATTCTTCGATAAGTACCAAGATTATTGCAGACCAAACAACAAAAGAGGTGATGAAATCTATAGAATGACACAAAAAGAGGATGAACCATTGGAAGACTATTTGGAAAGGTTCCTTTTCCGCATTCAGAAGTCAAGAAACACCAAACTACTACCTAAATCTCTCAAATTAATCTTTTGAAGGGACTCAGTGAGGAGGACATGGATGCTTTGGATCTGATATGACAAGGAGACATTTCAAAAGCTACTTTTACATAAATATGTGAAGCCTGCAAAAATTACTCAAGAGCTACTATGAAGAGGGTAAAAAGTGTAAGATCAAGAGGTGGATCAGCTACCAAAACAATGAGGGCATATCAAAGTCAGAGATTGTCAACATGTTTAAAAATATGAAGCAAGAGATTGTCAATGACGTGGAAAATCAATTAGATGCTCTACAAGCCAAAAAGAAAAAGGAAGATGCAGAAGCAACACTCACAGAGTACTGTCATGCATGTAGAAGGAAGAAATCATAATGTAGATGCAAAGAATTGGCCAATATTGCTTAAGAAAGGGAGGCTTCACCGAGTTCAAGATGTTGGAGACAGAGGATGGGCAAGTTTTCTATGTTGCTCAAAGAAAACCATGGGCACCGAGGAAAGGAGGTATGACACAAGACCCTATGCATTAATTTCAAAATTGGTCTAATAATTCATATATGCAGCCCCCACCTTGGGCTAACCCTCAAGGTTGGGCCCCATATCCTAACCATATCAGCAATAGTGATAACCTTGATTCCAAGACTAATCACAACAACAATGGCAACAACCTTGGAAAGGAGGGTAGCAATGGAACAACCCACCTACAAATTACCAACAATCTTATCAGAAACCTCCTTATCTGCAACAACAAGCTCTGATGTCAAACCCCCAAACAAGTTCTCAGCCAAAAGCTACCTAACTACCAACTTAGCCAATGCCTAACCCTAACAATAAAGCTTCTCAACCAACATATTCCACTGAACTAGCTCAATACCCTACATATTTTGTTGATGTCAACAATATCCATCTTTGCTCAAGATGAGAAATTCCTCCACCAGCTTGACCCACCATTACGAAATTGAAGAGGAACCACATTTTTGCATACCGATCCACAAAGAAGGTTAGAAGACATTGCATGTTGATCTACAACAACCTGAGAAAAATTCCAGCAAGGGTAAAACACAGGGTAATGAGCCACCATTTCCTAAAAGGTTATAAGAAAAGAAGAATTGACCTCAAGTTAGAATCTGATTCTAATTTTTTCAACCAACTGAAAGACATTTGTGTCAAAATTCCATTGATTCAAGCTATTGATGATGTGCACGAAGGAGTGTAGGACGAGGTTTTGGAAGGAATACACATGCACCAAATAGCTACACTTCACCAAGAAAGGAGTTGCAAGATAAGGAAAGCAAACTTTTAAGAAGCAATGTGCATGCATAGAAAGCTCAAGATTAAAACATGGAGTGGAATAGAATGCTCTTGGATTGCCATGGACCAAAAAGAAGAGGAGTACAAATAGGGGAGTAAATGTGTAACTCCCATGTAAGAGAAGATTCCTCCATAATGGAGAAGAGGAGTTACTTACCCAAATGGGAATGTAACTCCTATGACACACTTACACATATGATAGATTCTGTAAGAGAATCTGTCATAACTAAAATGACACCTAGATCCATGTCTACCTAAGTGAGATGACTCATATGGTGTAGGTGGAAATAACACTAAATAATTAAATAAAGTGATCAAAAAACACCTACACCAACACCCCCCCTTCATCAAAACTAGGATGGGGCAAGGTAAGTCAACAAGAAAACAAGAAATGGGTCTCGGCTATAAGCCTGATGAGGTACCCATGCACAAAAGGTCTCAAGTAGTGAGGGGAAAACCCAGTGGGAAAAACCTCAACTTACAAGAGATAGCAAACAAACTCTCCTAAACTACTAAGAAGAAGGAGAGAAGAAGGAGAGAAGAAGTCTATCCTGCCTCCCAAGAAGATGATCCAGTCACGAGCCACCCTGTGCTGAGTGAAGAGGAGGAAGAGGACCCCGAAGTGCCAAGGTGTTGTTCCAATCAAGGGAACAATGCTCCGTATGTGAGGTGGAAAATCCAGCTGCTCCATGAAGAAGTGCAGATCCGGAAGTAGTGGCAATGAAGGAAGGTGGAATGCTCTGAACCTGTGAAGTAGTGTACCCAATGCCTGATGAGTCCTGAATCATAGTGCCTACTCCCTGAAGTGTCTGAAGTGGGCCAGAAGTGGGAAAATCAAGAGACAACTCCTCAAGATGTGGCAAGTGATAAGTGGATGGTGGAGGTGGGTCCCCATCATCATGGCAATCAACTATGCTAGAAGAGATGTCCAAAACATCAGAAATGGGCTTAGAAGTATCCTCAAGTCTAGCTGAGTCGGATGAAGAATCTGAAGGAGGAGCAAAGTGAGAGAATGAGTACAATGAGTGCGATGGTCAACTATACCAAATGCAACAATAGCATCACTGTGGAGCTCCCTAACATAAACTAAGTCCTGGAGTGAACTCAACCCGCATGCCCTGTCCAAGATGAGTGATCTGATAGACTGAAAGAAGATTTGTTGAGAGTAAAGGGATACTTAGAACATTGTTGAAAGTACCACCACTTACTTCAACTGATCCTCTTCCAAAAACTTGTGTAGTGGTGTTGTCACCAAGCTGAATAGAGGACATGTCACATGGCTCAAGTGAATCAAACTCAATGTCTGATGATGCCATGTGATGAGTTGCACCCGAATCAATGATCCATGTAGGGGTAGGTGGCACAATTGTCACTAGAGCTCTTCCCTTTGGTTTCTCCTTGTTGGATTCTTTTAATTTTTCTTTCTCTTGTACTTTCTCTTTTTCACTCTCTTTTTCCTTAGAACTATCGTGGGATGATGAAGGTGTTTTGAGAGAATCTGGGACTCCAATATTGTGCTTCTCAAGAAGATTAGTGAGGAGAGCAATCTTTTTCTTCAAGCACTTTTCTTCATCATGCATGCCATGGCAGTATCCACATTTGATCCATTCTTTGGAATTTCGGGAGGTGGAAGAGGAGGTGGAAGAGTTGTTTTGGGGTTTGTCCTTCTTTTCATGATCCGGTTTCTTCTCCTTAGAAGCTCTCAACTTTTCCTTTCCAGCAATGAGAGCATGGGATTTTTTGGATTTCAAGCTGCCCATTTGAATCAATTTACTTTGTTCCCTGATCAAATCTGCAATAAACTCATCAAGAGAGGGCATAGACCAACTTTTTCCAAGTGCCCTTTTTGTTGCATGGAAGGTGGAGACAAATACAGAGTATTCGGGACCAGTTTGGTAAGGATGGATAAAATGAGTTGATATTCCTTTTATTTATTCCACAATCTTCTAACTGCTAATCTGAGTGATATGAATTTGGTGAAGAAGTCTTGAAGGGTGTCAAAATCATTGGGACTAAGGCTTATTAGGTTATTCTCAAGTTCATGTCCCCGCATTTCATCATGTTTCCCAATTTTTTTTTGGAGAGTCTCCAGAACTTCTTTGGGTGTGGTGGAAGAGGAAATGTGAAAACACAGCTCTGGAGATACACACATGGTCATGAACCCAATGGCTTCATCACACTTATCAAGCCACTTTTCTCTGTCTCTTTCATCATCAGGTTCAACTTGCAGACCGGTGGCAATGTGAAAAAATTTCTTTCCTTTTAAGGTAGTGTTCATAGCATTCATCCATTCTTGATAGTTGAATGGGGTGAGCAAAGGAACACCATGATTATCCATGACAGAAAAGAAATGTGCGAAAAAGGAAAGATACCCCAAAAAGTGGCACTTTATAACACAGTGCATTTTACAAAAATAATATTCCCATCATGTAGATTGCAGAAAAACATCCAATTTTGACTAAAGAAGTGCTCAAAAAGGAGCAACGAGTCAAAAGTTATGGCTTAAAGAAATTCCCGCAACTGATTAAAAAAGCTAGTTAGCCCTGCAAAACATTAAAAAGTGCCCGAAACACATTCAAAAGGTATCATGTTTGTGCCCATTGGAAACGACATCAAATTTTAGAGGGGGTTTGTTTTGATTGAGGGGGATTAGCCTCCTGCCAATCCCGGACCTCACCCTCCGTCTTCGACACTCGAAGGAAGGGCCACCAATACAAGTAAAATGCCCAAATTTTTAAAACAACCAATAATATGAAATGTTTTAACACCTTAAAACATTTAGAAGAGGTCTGATGTGTTTTAAATTACCTCCAATCACGTTTTAAAAAAGGAAGGACCACGTTGATGCTGGAGATTTGTTGTTTCCTGTAACCGAATCTGTAGAGGAGTGAACTGGTTATGCAAAGCCACTGCATTGTCAAGGCATGCCCAGAATGGAGCAGTGTAACCGCTGCAGCAAAAAAAAATGCCCACACAGTAGTTGGTAGTCTTTGCGGGAAAAAAAACCCGCACAACAGTTGGAAGGTTGAAGGCACGTGTCCTGATACTACTGCAGCAAAAAATGACCACACAGAGGGTAGGAAGGTTGAAGGCACGTGTCCTGATAGTGCTGCAGCAAAAAAAATGCCCACACAACAGAGACCAGTCAACAGTGGATAAAAAAACGCCCAATGTGCAGACCACGTGTTGCTGAAACAGGAAAAAGAAACGCTGAGTTCTGTGCTTGTTGTGCAGAGATGACCACGACCAGTAGGTTGGGAGATCAAAGTCTTAGGCGCCAAGATGGTGAACACAAAGACCAATGCACAGATGTCCTCACGCAGACCCAAAAAGAAGAAAATCCTTCAACGTTGAACCACTCAATACACAGAACTGAGTTTTGTTGTGCAAAAGAAGACTGTTGTATTCTTCCTTGGCTCTCCAACACAATAAGCTGGATAGACTTCTTCTTTGGCCCTGATCACACGTAAACCAACAAGAAACACACAAACAAACCACTAAAAAATAACCACAAGAATCTGAAATATGCAAGTAAAGCACATGCAAAAGCTAAAACTTGCACAAGCAACTACACGGTGGAGCAATAATGGTGAGCAGCGTGATTCCAGTCCCCAAGCTCTGATGCCATGAAGGAGTGTAGGATGAGGGTCTGGAAGGAATACACATGCACCAAACAACTGCACTTCACCAAGAAAGGAGTTGCAAGATAAGGCAAGCAAACTTTTAAGAAGCAATGTGCATGCATAGAAAGCTCAAGATTAAAAATGGAGTGGAATAGAATGCTCTTGGATTGCCATGGACCAAAAAGAAGAGGAGTACAAATAGGGGAGTAAATGTGTAACTCCCATGTAAGAGAAGATTCCTCCATAATGGAGAAGAGGAGTTACTTACCCAAATGGGAATGTAACTCCTATGACACACTTACACATATGACAGATTCTGTAAGAGAATCTGTCATAACTAAAATGACACCTAGATCCATGTCCACCTAAGTGAGATGACTCACATGGTGTAGGTGGAAATAACACTAAATAATTAAATAAAGTGATTAAAAACACCTACACCAACAATGCCCATCTATAAAAATTGGGTAAAGAACTATGCATAAAGAAACTAGATAGAAAGAGGAAAGATCCAACTCTCGTATATGTCATTGGACAACTACACGATATTATGTTTGGGAACTCAATCGCCCAAATACATAGATCTAGGCAAAGTCCTTTGGTAAATGTCACAATTAATGGCACAGTGATCAAGAACACATTGATTGACTTAGGGCAATAATAAATGTAATGACAAAACAAATTATGGATGACTTGAAGTTAGAGGGACTAAGACCAACAACCACAGTCTTACATCTTGCAGAAAGATCAATAGTTAAGCTTGAAGGAGTCCGGAGGACATAGTAGTAGTGGTAGACTCTTGGGAGTACCCTACTGATTTTATTGTTCTTCAACCAAAAGCAAGCTTGGGAGGATATCCTATCATCTTGGGAAGACCATGGTTGGCAACTGCTAACACATTCATAGGATGCAGATATGGTAATATGATTATCTCTAATGGAAGTGGTACCAAAAATATCATGCTTTACCCCCTACACAACCGTTCAATGAAGAAGACCAAACCATTTGGGTTGAAGAGCCAAAAGAAGACCAAAGCTCAGTTCAACAGCTCATGATGTTGGAGAATTCATGCACAATTGAAGGGAAAGAAGAAGATGTTGTTCTTTCTAACATCCTGCAAAATAATTATGGGAAGAATGAAGAAGTAGATGGAAATTACGGTGTATAAGTTGTCCTGAGAATCAAATCCTACCATAGTAAATCACTATGAATGTTCTAGGTAAGAATTACATCCTCCACCAACTTCTTCCACATGATTGTATATTGAATTTTGTAAGTAGCAGTATATGCTCCATGATTGATCTCTCTAAGCAAGTGGAAATTACTCTAGGAAAGCCACTTAATGTAAACAAAATGTTGAGCATGCAATAAGAGAATGTTAATTGCTCTTCTGAAACACAAGACAACATTTGCATGGGATTATGGATACATGCATGGAATACACCCTAATATTTGTACACATAAGATATACATCAAAGATAACTACAAGCTAATAAGACAACCACAAAGAAGAATGAACCCAACAATGAGGGATATAGTGAAAGAAGAATTAAAAAAATTATTGGATGTTGGATTCATATATCCAATTTTAGACAATCAATGGGTGTCACCCCTTATCATTGTACCTAAGAAGAATGGAAAATGGAGGATCTGTGTGGACTATAGAGAGTTGAATGCAACAAAAAAAGAAGGATCATTTCTGCTTCCTTTCATTGATCAGTACTTGACACTCTTGTTGGCAAGAAATATTTTTATTTTCTAGATGGTTATAGTGGCTACAACCAAATTCAGATTACACCTAGAGGACCAAGACAAGACCACATTCATGTGCCCATGGGGAACATTTTCATATTTTGTTCTTCCTTTTGGTTTGTGTAATGCACCTGCTACATTTTAGTGAGCAGTTTTGAGAATTTTTAGATCTAACCAATGACTACATGGAGGTATATATGGATGATTTTATAGTACATGGTATTACTTTTGAATCTGGACAAAGTTCTTAAGAGATGAAAGGAGCATAACCTATCCTTAAGTAATGAAAAATGCTACATGATGATGTCTGAAGGAATAATGTTGGGGCATTATCTATCATCTAAGAATTCAAGTAGATCCAGTAAAAATATGTGATTCTAAATATGCCAACACCAAAGAAGAAAAAAGATGTGAGGAGCTTCTTGGGACATGTTGGGTATTATAGAATATTTATATAGGAATTTAGTAAGATTACAACACCATTATTTGTCCTATTGGGAAAAGATGTTGCCTTTGAGTGGACTGAGAAATGTGAGATTGCATTCCAGAATTTGAAGCAAATGTTGACTTCACACTGTGTTAAGAGGACTAGATTAGAGTTTTCCATTTCACATTCATACTAATGCCTCAAATCACGCCATTGGAGCCATGTTAGGAAAAAATGATGGAATTCTAAATTACACAATCTATTATGTCAGTAAGAACCTGCAACACGTTGAACTCAACTATACAATCACAGAGAAATAATTCTTAGCAGTTGTTGTATGCCATTAATAAGTTTAGACACTACATCACAGGTTATCTAGTATTCATTCACACTAACCATGCTGCAATTAAATATTTGATCAACAAACTAGTTGTGAGAAGAAGAATAATTAGATGGTTGCTACTCTTGCAAGAGTTTGATGTCACCATTGTGGATAAGCCTAGTAAGGACAATGTTGTAGTTGACTTTCTTTCAAGAATGGAGAATAATAATGAAGAAAAAAAGTAGTGGATGACTCTAGATGAGCACCTATTTTCCATTTCCACTAGAACACCTTGGTATGTTGATATAGCTAATTATTTAGTCTCAGGTAAGACACCTCCACACTATTTATATTCTGAAAAGAAATACATTGTTGAGAAAAGTGTGAATTTTTCTTGGATAGTTGGTTTTCTATTTCACACAGGGTAGGATAATGTTATGAGGAGATGCATAGATGATGAGGAAATATATGATGTCCTCAAAGCCTTCCATAGTGAACCATGTGGAGGACACTTTGCTACAAAAATAACAACACAAAAAGTGTTGACAACAAGGTATTACTAGCCTACACTACATAAGGATGCAACATTATATACAAGAAGGTGTGATAAATGCCAAAGAATGGGTAAGCCTACCAAGTTAGATGAGATGCCATTGCAGCCTCAGTTAGTATTGTAGCCATTTGAAAAATGGGGTTTGGACTT
Source organism: Taxus wallichiana var. yunnanensis (assembly GCA_018340775.1). Lineage (NCBI taxonomy): Eukaryota > Viridiplantae > Streptophyta > Pinopsida > Cupressales > Taxaceae > Taxus > Taxus wallichiana. The sequence goes on from CM031238.1 coordinate 840,060,620, forward strand.
CATTGGTCCAATAGATCCTAAATCTTAATAGAAAGAGTACATTTTGGTGTGTACAGATTACCTCACTAAATGGACATAAGTGAAAGCATTTCCAAATCAGAAGAGTGAGAAAGTTGTTAAATTCTTATATGACCACATTTTCACGAGGTATGGAGTACCAAGAGAAATTGTTATAGATCAAGGTACACACTTCACTACTGAAGTTATTTATGATCTAGCTAAGGAATATGAAATCAAGACATAGGAAGTCTACACCTTATCACCCCCAATCTAATGGTCAAGTTGAGGTAACAAATAGGAAATAGAAGTCATCTTGACAAAAACTATTGCACTCTCCATGGGAGGGATTGGGAAGAAATAACTTCCAGAGGTAGTTTGGGCATCAACACAACTTGGAAGACAACAATAGGCTTCACACCATTCGAGATTTTTTTATGGTAAGATTGTTGTTCTCCTATTGAATTTGAGCATAAGACACTAAGGACTACACTTGAACTAGGCATAGATTTGTTTGAAGCTCAAAGGTAGAGGATTCTCCAACTCAATGAGATGGATGAAATGAGGAGACAAGTTGTGCATAATACAAAAGTGATATAAAAGAAAAGGATCAAATGACATGACAGATTCATCAAGACAAGAAAATTTCAAGAAGGTGATTGGGCTCTCTTATTTGACTCCAAGTATAAAGGACCACATGGAAAACTTAGGAAAAGGTGGCTAGGCCCATATGAGATTGAGAAAATATTTCCCAATGGAGCTATGAAACTCACTACCATAGATCTATGTGAGATTCAAACTACTGGTGAATGGTCATAGGTTGAGGTTGTACAAAAATCCAACTGATAGGAGCACCTTCATGCAACAGTTCAGAGGAGGTCAAAGTAGGATGGAAATGAGAACATTAGAGTTAAGGTCAAAAGTTGAACCTGTTGGTTCATCTTCTGAAGTTGTTGAAGAATGAGATGTTCAATGGCCTTGGTATATTCAGCTTGTTGAATACTCCAAGGGTGAATAAAAGTGATGTGATCAGCCCTCTTGGTGATCAACACCACTCAACTAACATGTTTTATTTTTCTTAGAATTTATGTTTTGTAGGATTTGGTGTATTTGTTGCAAGAAGTGCATGGTATCTGACAGAAGGAGATGGTGTAAAGACTAAATGTCCACTTTACAACAACATGCAAAAAAAGCTCTATTTTGTTTTCTTTTTGGCGAAACTTATGATTGCATGGAGAAAATAAGGAATAAATTGCACGTGTGATAGTGATGAAGATGAATGACACTAGAAAAAGTCAGTCTTCCCTCTCCAGGAATTAATTGATTTCATTAAGGAGCCTTCAACATAATGTTGCATACACTTGCAACACTGAAAACAACATCTGCAACATCATGGCACCTCAACATGCAACATCATGATAAATCTACATGCAACGAAAGGCACAAATTACAACAAGGCACATGTCGTCATCATCCAACACATATCTTGAGATAAGTGCACTCATTTCACTTTAATAAAGTAGTGATAGAATGATTATGTTTAATTAATATTTATGCCATATCATGAATAACTTTAAATAACAATTATTTCCACCACCTTTAAACCCTATGAGTTGTCACTCCATGTCACCCCACTCCATCACACCATGTCACCTCACACATTTGCAACATTCAAATGAATTTAATTCATTTCCTTTCTTTATGTTATGTGAGTCGGTCACAAAATTAAAAAACACAAGTACTCCAAAAAATTTACACTCACTCAAATTATTGCATCATTCTACAAATTGTGAGATTTTTCCCTTAGAGCTAAAGGATTTTGTAGAATTTAGGATGGGAGGAGATCTGATTCACCATGAGCCTACAAACCATTCAAAACTCACATCTAGCCACAAATACTTCAATATTTTCAAACATGCAGATGGATGGAATATATCAATAAGTTTTAGGGTTTTAATGAATCCATGGTGACATAATGTTTACATTCAAGGATAAGAGAGCTATTGTCAAAGGTTTAGTAGTGAAAGTAGATGACGAAATTTTATCTTCAGTCACAAGGCTTCCTATAGAAGGTGAGATTTTCCCTGAGAAGGAAAACCCAGATGCAGATCGACAAGAGTTTGGTGATGTAGATGATAAATTCATGACTAATAGACAAGGTACATTTCACACTTCTCTGAAACCATTTTGGGTTGATGTTTCCAATTACATTATCAAATACTTTACCTGTGAGGGTAGATACTCAGATTGAATACTATCCATTTTAAGTTGTTGAATCATTTGAAGAATGGTGTACATGTTAATGTTCCAATTTCTTAAATGAAATCTTGAAAAGAATGAGTAGAGATTCATAGAGGGGAAGGTCAACTTTGTCTCACCATTGTCTTATCACTTTGATTGTAAAACATACACTAGAAAGAGAACACCCTGCATTGAAATGGGAAGATTTTTCAAGGGCCAAAAATATTGATGAGTTATTGTGAAAAGGGAAGAAAAGATGAAGGAGCACAAGTAGTTCCTCCACACCTTCATCTAAACCCATTTCTTCTACCTCTAAGCTGTAAAAACCCCTATTTTGAGAAACCACCATCTCAGAGAAAAACCCTCGGCCCATTTCTCCTGAGAGGATTCTTGTTGCAAAAACCCTCCTTGGAATATCTACACCTAAATCATCTTCATCCAAGGGAAAAATAAATTCTTCTAGCACAACCCCTAAGATGCCTAGACGATCACATAGGTTACGTACCAAAAATCCCAAAACCTCAAAGCATAGGACACCTATCAACATCACACTTGACAATGATGGAGAAGATGTTAAAATAGACATTGAAAAGGGTGGTGTTGAAGTTACATGTGATAAAAAGACTTGGAGGACATCATGAAGGATATGGAGAAGAATAAGGAAGTAGAATGTGGTGAGAAACCTACCTAGGAAATCCCTACTAAACAATTGAAGTTCAAGAAGAGGAAGTTCATGTTAGGGAAACCCATGAGAAGCATGAAGGAGAAGTAATTTTCCTAGGAAATTGAAGATACAACCCATGCAAAGAAGATAGAGGAAGTTCATGACCATGTAGTGCTTGAAACATAAATGATGAAATGGAGATTGGGGATGATTTTCCCCATAATGTTGAAGAAATTATAGAAAATATTGTTCATAGCATTGAGACAAAACAACCACCTGAGCATGATGAAATATTACAAGGGGATATTCCTATAGTTACAAAGGATACAACTAAGAAAATATTAGAGCATGCTTCCCCATTGTTGCCACAAGCTAGCTTGCAACCACAAATTATCATCAGAGAAGTTTTCAAAGAACCCCAAAACCAGCTTGTAGAAACATGGCCACTCAAACAACCTTGTTATATTACTAGGTGCAATTTGAAAACTATGTTAATATATAGGGAAAATGGGAAAGGGAGAAGGAAGAATTAATCTTCCAACATCAGCAGGACTTGAAGAAAAGGATAAACAACTCAAGGCTAAAGGACAAGGAAATTGAAAGACTCAAGAAGAGGTAGGAAGATACCATTCAAGTGACCAATGATATACTCAAATGTAATCCACCTTCCAAAATTTATGCCATTTTCTTAAAGGAACAAATGTTACAATTAAAGCTTACATGTATCAATTCAGACATTAGGTTTGATATAAGTGGATCCAAAAGTTTCTTCAGAATTTACCTGCAAATGCCTCATGAAATTAAATTGTTGTTATGTGAGTTGTATATGTACAATTATGCCTTGGAATATGAAAAGACTGGATTCCAATACTTTACATTGGAGATGTTCCAATTAGGGCAATTGTGCTTTTATTTTAACAATGAATTATATAGAGAGAAATAGATGGAAGAGTACAAGCAATTTTAAAAGGAGCAGCCATTAATGATCAGGGGTGAAGCTGAAAATACAAAGGTAGCTATTGAACAATATGGAAAATACATGGAACACATGGAAATTAGACCTTTGAGTGTATCAAATGAGGGATGAAGCTCATAATGAAGCCATGGATCACATTAAATTCAATGGCCAAGAGATAGTACATGCCTACAAGATGTCGTTGGAAAGAAATGTCCCTTGAAATGTAAAGAAAAGAAATGCATTCTTATCATAATATCATTCCAACTTTTAGGAGGATAAATGCATACATTGAAATTTCTAAAGGATGTGGAAAAACTTGGTTTCCTATTGGTTATTATCCACCAATTTTCCACTATCCTATACCACATTGGTATGGAAACAAGGAACTAGATGAGGACATACATGATAGGATCATGGAAAGATATAGAAGGAATGTAGGGTACTTCTTCACCAGAGCCAAAAGGAACATCTACACTAACTGACTTCAGCGCTTATGCAACATCATTCAAGTAGATCCTAAGCCAAAGAGGCACCTAAAGAATCTTGAATGAGGACATTCAAGATGTTAAGTCCGAGGGGTGTGATGAGTCATTTTATTTCCTTTTTAAACACCTCATCTATTGTATTTTGTTTAGCCAATTGTACCCCTAAACTTGTATTTCCCGGTGATATTGCTGAACATTTTCACTATAACTTGAACTCATGGCATAGATGTTAGTTAATATAATTATTACTAAAGATTACTTTATTTTTGGATTATGAGTATGCATTTATTATTTTGGTTACAATATGATGTTAAATGATGTTTTTTATAAATGTCAGCCTTGTTTGCAAAGAAGTTGTTATAGGTAGAAAATAACATGTAGCAAAGGATCCATACATACAAGTAACTAACATGTAGCCAAATGAACTCATTCACGGGGGAAGAGGTCATCTGCAAAAAACTAACATGCAACCAAAGGGACCCATCTATAGCAAAAAGCATCTACGTAGTAAAAGGAGGTCACACACATACATAAAGCCGTGATTCTGAGGAGCTTGCACAACGTGGACACTACACCTAAGCTTGCATGTGTTGATAGAAGAATAAATTATGTGAACAAGAAGAAGACTCAATGCCATCACTTGATTATGTGTTGCAACTCAAACAAAGAACTAATTGATTTAATTCATAACTTAATAACTAGTTGATTGATTGATCGGTTAGTTAAGTTATGTGATTGTATGAGAACATCTATTGAATAGTTTATTGCATGCATGTAAGTTTCTGGGTTTTTTGGTTAAGATATTTTACTTAATCCAACTAGAATTCTAGTAGGAATCTATCTCTTCATGCCTCTGTTATAATGAAGGATATAAAAAGGAAAGATTAATGTTGTAAAAAGGGATAGTAAGACATAGATAGATCCATAGATAGAGAGTTTGTTGTATTTTCCACTTGTAATCTTCATGTTGATGAAATAAGAATATGATTTTTGTTATTTGTTGTATACGAGGCCTTAGGAGGGATTAACACCCAAGGCAAGCCCACTTCATGGTTTCTAACACCCTCCTTTCATTTTTTTTCTTTAATTCATTGCATGATTAGATTAACAACATTCCATTTCTTTATCTATGTTATGTTTTTAAATTCTTTTCATTAGCCATAGTATTTACTTTAAGTCATAATATAGTTCATTTTCAACATTGTTATTTCCTAATTGTAGTGATAACAATTTACCTTTATACCTCCCAACATATATAGCATGTGTGTATAAAACACTTGAAAATATTGAAATTTTACATCCCTAGGTCTGATAATTAAATGACTGTAGATTAATGAACAACATATTAATTGCTAAGTAGAAAATGATTCAATTACCACCTAATGATCATCTCCCTCTCCATAGGATTGAGTGTGAAAAGGTCATCTATTTTACAACTTCCATCATTTTAATGGACGTTGTCACAATGATTTTTATGCATTAGATCATAATATTAAGTTATTAGAATATAAACGTATTATTTTTATGAGACATGACATAAAAATCAATCTACTTCACCTCTTCCATGACATAGACCCAAAAATAATGTTACACTTGATGATAATGTTTTTCCATCCGGCAATACTTATCACACTGACAATATTCCTACATATAAGAAATTAGGGACTATCTACAAGTGGGTTAGCAAGGAGCAAGGATTTATCCAAAAATTTACACACATAACTTTGATAGACCCTTCGATGTTATCCACCATTCATCCCATCAAGTTGAATGTTCACGTATAGTTTTTCTCACACATCTTTTGTACCATACATAATTCATTTGTGTTACACGATTATTTCACAAACTATATACAATCCCTCTTTACACTTGTGAGCATCACATGTGGTCTCTTATGGTCATATCATGGAAAATTTTAAGGGTCCCTCGAATAAAATCCTTAGAAAATATTTGGTGAATATTGGTAAAACCATAACATGTGGAATGCTACCGGCCAAGTAGCATTAAAAAATGCTACTAGCTAGTAGCATGTAGAATGTTGTTAGTCAAGCAGCATGCAGAATTCTCAATTTGGTAGCATAAAAATGCTATTGGTCGATAGCATTCTACATGATGGAATTCTACATGATAATTGGTCGGTGGCATGTAGAATGTTATCAACTAGTAGCATTCTACATGTTATCAATGGTGGCATGCGAATGCTCTTGATTGGTAATAATCGAATTCTTGGAACATGCAACTAGTCGGTAGCATTCTCGCATGTTGTTGGCTAGTAAGCATGCATAATGATTCTAAGCGACTAGTATTTTTCTACCGATAGATAGCATATGAAAAAGCTACGACAGGTGGCATAAGGGCTGATGTTTTCTATACATCCAGTTAGTAGTTATAGTAAAATTGCTATATATACACGAAGAACAATCATTTTCACTCTCTACAAAACGAGAGAACACAAAGCATACGAGGAAAAACCAAAAACATGAAGAAACTAGAATGCAATTGAAATGTGGTCTATAGAATCAAGATAAGAAGAAACTAGAATGATAAATGACAACTAAAAATAGGAAGCAAGTGCCAAGAATTTAATAATATATTGAAAATGCCAAGAAGAAAGACAATTTCCACACAGCCCAAGAGCCCAACTGTGTCAACAACAAATATGCAGAAGTTTTCATTCAAGAGCCTGGTCTTTCCTCAACTATACACATTTCTAGAGGATCCTAATATGTTTTCCCAATGGATCGAAGTGGCAGTTTCACAGGGCTAGTGTATATGCCCCAATTTTGGATAGACCAGAAAACACTTAACAATCTTCTACTCAACTACGACACTTCCACTTTCACCTTTCATATTCAACTCCCATCTCATGCACAGTCATTTGGAACTTCACCCGAGGACATTGAGCATCTGACAGGACTACCACACAAGGATGTGGATCCTATCACGATGAAGGATGTTTTATCATATGAAGATTGCAAGTATTTGGAGTCTCATTTTCAATTATCTATTGATGCAATTGCAGCTGCTACTGCTTGTAAGTTTATTTTCAATTTTACATTTCATTTTGATTATTTTCAATTTTACATTTCATTTCAGTATTAACAAAATGTGTCTCCTTGTATTTACACTTACTGACTTCCCAAAACCCTTCAAAAAGAGGAATTCAACTCAAGGATTTCAGTCACCCATTTCTGCAGGCCGTGGTGTAGTTCTTCCAGGCCAGAATTATATTACAAGGTTGATATATGTATATTTTGTGGTGGGATTTGGCGTATATCATTCACACCCTAAGTGGGTAGAAATTTGACTGGTGCAACTTCTTATCCTCTAGGATAAGAGATGATTTGGCTAACATTCATTTGAATGACAATGTTACCATCACTCAACAAATTTTATTCTTGGTTTATATTATGAATCTCTCTATAATTTATGTGGCACCACTCCTCGACAACAATGCATGCAAAGCTATCGGATTTTTCATTAATAGATTCAAGAGCAAGAGGTGAGTCCCAATTTTTGATTATTTGGTTTTTAATTATTATTCTTTTTTTTGTAATATTTATCTATTATAATTAATATTTGGGATTAATAAACAGTTTATTGTTGAATTATCACAGAAGATAGCTGTTGTGGCTGCATCACAAAGGAAGCTGCTATCTAGAGGTCATTTCCCACTAGGTTTAGGAGATTCAGTTACTATTTCGGATGATCAGCACACAGAGGAGGACACCACTCCACAATCTGTCAAATGGATGAGGAGTTCCTTAAACCCTCAAACTGACACATCCACCATACCACAGGCATTAATCACAGGTATTTTAATTTATGATGTATATATGTTTCAATATGTTTGAAAATAAATGTAATTAATTATTTAAAACTTGTATATGTTTCAATATTTCTTGTAACTTATATTGCTTTGCTGCAGAAACCTCCAAGTAGCACAAGATTATATCATTGGGCTCATGGTAGCCCAATAAAAATGTATATGAATTTGATCAAACACATGAGGTAGAAATATCTTGGTACCTCACTCTTTGGCTCTAGGTATGAATCTCATTTTTGTATTTTTAAAATAAAAATTCAACAAGCTCATCAATCGTTGATGCTTAATTATGTTTAGATCACACCTACTAGTACAACTCCCATACTTTTTAGTCTACTTCTCTACAACAACCACATCAACTGCAACATACCCCATTAACAACTACACCTCAGTTGGAATCCACTCAACTAAGTAATTTTTATAATCATACATGATATAACGTTATATTTATTATTATTTCAATCCTATTATGTTTGTCATTTGACTTTTCTTATGTTATTTACAAAATTACAATTGATTGTTGCAGGGCCTCCTCCACATCCAATTCAAAATCCATCTACTACTATGAAGAGGAAGATGCCACCTCTTCCACCTCCACCACAAAATATCAGGACTAGGTGTAGTGGAAAGCATATTTCATTTGTTCCTCCAAGCTTCAAGTAGGGGCACCCTTAATTTTGTAGCTGAGTTTCTAACATTTTCATTGGGAAATGTTCCTAGTGGACAAGGTGTTTTGGTTTTGAATGAAATTGATTTGGATGAGGAATATCTAGGGATTGAAAGTGGGGTTTAGGCCCATGGAACTTTCAATCCCCAAGATATGATTCATGGGGCAAGGCAACCTTCTCCAATAAGAGTGGATAGATCAAGCACACCTTCTCCAAGTACATACTGCCTTAACTGATGACCAAAAAACTACTTTTGCACTTAATGCTCTTTTGGCTGACAATTGTGAAGCCAATGTTGATGTTATATTGAAGGATATTGAACAATTAAAATTGTGGGAGTTTAGGGCTAAAGTTATGATTAAAGAAATAAATTCACGATTTAAAAATCACTCCCAAAGACATATATTGTATTCTTCAGTTCAAAATGAGCCAACAAAGCTTGATATTTTGTTGAATCGAGTTGTGTCTGGTTTTGTATCTTTTGAAAATAGTTATGATGATGAAGTGTTAGACATTATGTTGAATAGAATTGAGAATTTAAATGCAAAAGCACAATCCTACCACAATATGTGGTCGAGAGACAAGGGCCTTGTAGTTATTGCAAATGCGAGAATGAGATAAGGCATTGGTAAGTCTTACTAAATTTTCAAATATTATTTTTTTTTTTTGAAACTTAATTAATTATTTTTCTATTTTGAAATGCAATCAAAGTACACAAAATTGAAAAATGAGGCTACAGTGCTTGATGTGAAAGAGGGATATGCAAGAACCGATATTGAAACAATGCACCACAACGAAGTTACACTTTGATGGTAACGTCGTAGTTCCAACACAATAAGCAAGATTAAAACAATGGAAAGAATATGCAAATAAGAAAATAGGTCTGCTCATACTCATAGATCAAAAAAGGAAGTACAAATAGGGGTGTTGTGTAACCCCGTGCCTAAACAAGGAAAGAACCCTATTGACGCATATGCGTGACTAATGCATATGACGCCACTAAAGGAGGAGCTACAATTATAATTGAGGAATGTAACTCTTATGACACATTGACGCAAATGAAAATGAGCAGATTCTATGAGAATCGACACTTTTCATTTGACTCACTAAGACCTATGACTCTCGCAAGGTGATATGACTCACCACGTGATGTGGATGATGACTAGCAGTTCACACACACCAACACCCCCCCTTCATCGAAGTCGAGGTAGAGGTCATGGTAAGACATAACAGAAAAGAAGACTCCCTTAGACAACTAAGAAAGATGTGCCAATGGGGCCGGAAACTAAAGGCCTGATAAGGTGCCCATATACAAACAACATCTTTCTAGAAGGAAGAAGAGGAGGAGAAAAATCTATATAGCTCGAAGAAGATGGGCGGCTACAGTAGACCTCACCCCAAGAAGAGACCGTAAGTGAAGAAATTTCACCTCAGTGAAGGGCTTGGTGAATATGTCTATAACCTGATCAGCTGTCTGAACATATTGTATGTCGATGATGTTTTCATGTATCAGCTCCCATATGAAGTGCATGTGAATCTCAATGTTTTCTTCGATGATGCTAAACTAGATTTCTACAAATCGAGATAGTGCTCATGTTGTCACAAGTAGATAATGGTAGGCCACTAAAAGTGGATGCCAAACTCTATCAAGATACCCCTGTAACCAAATAGACTTTTTGGCAGTGTTAACTGCTCCTCTATACTCTGCTTCTATCGATGATATGGCAATGGTGTTTTGCTTTTACTGGACCAACTGATAGGACTTGAACCAAGATTGAAACTATAGCCTGAGGTAGACTTCTGATGATCTAGATCAATAGCCCAATCGAGTAGGTAAATCCAATCAAGTCAATCTCGGTCCCTCTAAGTAATGAATATCATCATGTGTGAGTGCCATGAACATGGAGAAGGATTCACTTTGCTACTTTTAAATGCGGCTCATGAGGATCCTGCATAAATATAGACACGATCCCGACAACATACGATAGATTTGGCTGAGTGTGAGTAAGGTATATCAAGCTCCCCACCAATTGCCAATAAAGGGTACCGTCAACCAAGGGGGAAGATAAATCAAAACCAACATGACCCCAGAAAGAAAAGGAGTATGTGAGGAATTGCAATCATACATGTGAAACCAAGCAAGCAAATCAAGAGAGTACTTAAGCTGCGAGATAATAATTCTCGAGTCAGATTGTGAAATATGGATCCCAAGAAAGTAATGAAGCAATCCTAAGTCATACATGGAGAACTTTTTGGCCAAGGAGATATTCACACAATCAATGATAGAGGAAGAGCTACATGTGATCAACAAGTCATCAACATATAGAACAAGAATAAGAATAGATTCATCCTACCATAAAATATTCACATTTAGGTCAGAGTGACACTGAGTGAACCCGATGCAAGTAAAAAGGAGTCCATCTTGGCATACCAAGCCCAAGGGGCTTGTTTAAGGCCATAGAGAGACTTCTTTAACTTGCAAATGAGGGATGGATCATGGACATAACCCGAAGGTTGTTTCATATAGATCTCTTCCTCTAGGTCCCCATGAAGGAAGGCACTCTTAACGTCCATCTGGTGGACTTCCCATATATTAGCGGCAGCAATGGAAAGGGTTAGTCAAATGGAATTCATCTTCACAATCGAAGAAAAGGTTTCTGAGTAATCAACCCCAACTACCTAGGAGAAACCCTTAGCTACAAGTCGTGCTTTATACTTCTCGACTTCTCCATTGGCTCCATACTTTTTCAATATATCCACATACACCGAATGATTTTTCTTCCTTTCAAAAGAGGGGTAAGATCCCAAGTGTCATTCTTTATGAGTGAGGAATATTCCTCATCCATAGCAGAATCCCACTCAGGAATCCCAGAAGCTTCCTAGAAATGTGGTGGATCAGAAGCAAAGGCTAAGAAGGAGTCGGGTTCAAAAAAATTGAGTGAGTACATCTCTCATCTAAAGGATCTCCAAATAAATATCCAACACTCTGTAAAGTTTTCTTGGCCTAAATAGGTCCCGAAGGGTCAGAATCAAAAGCTCAAAAGTTTGAGGATCGGGAGGAGCAAGGAGAGGAGGAACTCACTCAACAACATCATAATCTGATGATTCAAAATCTGAATCAGTGGGCAAAAGGACCTCAGTGGAAGTAAAAGTCAAGGATGAATCATCAAACTTCAAACTTCTCTCAATATAAAGCTCATGGGTTATAGGGTTCAACAATCGATATCCCTTCATGCCATCAGGATACTTGACAAAGATACAAGGTTTGGATTGTGGATCTAACGCCTTACGTTTCTTCTTGGGAATCCGAGCCATAGCATTAGATCTGAAGACTCAAAAGTGCTCAACATCAGGCTTGTGTCAAAACCGAGGCTTTAAAGGGTATCATCCCTCTTACTACCTTGTGTGGAACATGATTATGAATGTAACAAGCACAATTCATTGCTTCAGCCCAATACTATGGAGGAAGGGACTTGAGTGAACCATACAAGTAGCCATCTCCTTTAGAGTTTGGTTCTTTCTTTTTGCAACTCCATTTTGGGAAGGGCTGTAAGAATCGTACGCTACAAAGAAATCCCCTTAGAAGTGTATAAATCCTCAAACCTATTGCTCACATACTCACCTCCATTTTCAGTTTGAAGAACCTTGATAAACCATTCCGCTTGTTTCTCAACAAGATCCTTAAAGTTTTGAAAATTCTCAAAGACTTCAGACTTAAGCTTAAGAAAATATACCCAAGTATAACGTGAAAAGTCATCAATGAAGGTTAGTATATATAGAGCTCTAGTGAAAGAAGGAGATGGAAAGGGGCTAGAAACATCACTATGAACAAGATCCAAGGGATGAGTAGCTCTCCAAGATTTTCCCTTATCAAATTTTTTTAGGGTGCTTCCGAGGGTAGTCTAACCCTCACAAAGACCTTTAGAAAAATTAACTCGGGGTAACCCATTGACCATTTTTTTTGGCTCAATTGTTCAAGGTAACGATAATTTAGATGCCCAAAATGCTCATGCCATAGCTTTCTAACCTCATTTGCATGAGTGAGCAAGGCATTGGGCATCGAATCAGAAGAGAAGTGGGAAAAGGTATACAACCATGAACGGTGATCCACCTTTCCCTTAGCCACAGTGCAGTCAAAGTTAAGCTCACGAATGATCACCGAGTTAGGACCAAATTCCACTCGCATTCCTTCACCAAGGTGGGTGATTTGGTAAACTGATAGGATATTGGTAGAGAGATTGGGAACACTCAACACTTGGTTAAATGTTCCACCTTCTATCTCTACCGATCCACTATCGGAAACCAACACATGAGTGTCATCATCCAAAGCATGATTTGGGACATGCCACATTGTTCAATGCTATAGAATTTAACCTCTGAAGAATCCATGTGGTGCGAGGCACTGGAATTGATAATCCAAGTTGATGATGGAGCTGATCTAGCTATAAGGGCCTTACCTTTCTTCTTTTCATTTTTAGACTCCTTTGTTTTAGAAGAATCTCACTTCTGAGCATTTTTTTGATGGATTCAAGAAAACTAGTTTTATTCTTCTCAAGTAATTGAGTTAAGTGATCAATTTTTTCCGAAAAAATTGATGCTCTTCATGGCTAGGATACTTACAATAGGAGCATTTACACTTTTCCTTCTTCGCTTTAGGCTCAGAAGTCAAAGTGTTAGTGTTGGGCTTAGCTGGGGTTTGGTTGGTCTTGGTTTCTTTCTTAGGTTGGTCCTTTGTTTCTTTCTTCTTTTCATTTTTCTTTCCCTTATTCGCCATAAGGGCATGTGACTTGGATTTTAGAGTCCCCATTTGAATGAGTTTGTCTGTTCTCGAATGAGTTGGGATGAAAAACTATCAAATGAGGGCATTTTCTAGGCACTACCCAAGGTGGATTTTGTGGTATGGAAAGTTGAAACGAAGACAGAGTATTCAGGACCTAACTTAGAAAGAATCGACAAGATCAATTGAGAGTCTTTCTTCTCCACTTTACATTCCTTTAGAAGCATTCTAGTGTGGACAAAATTTGAGAAGAAGGCTGCAGGTTTTCAAAGTCACTAGGATTTAACCCTAGTAGTTCATTCTCCAACTCATGTGATCTCATGTCATCTTGCTTCCCAAACATCTCATCGAGTGTTTTCCACACTTCATCGGGTGTCGAGGAAGTTTTTATGTGGAAGAGAAATTCGGGAGATAAGAGACATACAAAGAAGACCAAAGGCTTCATCATAGCGGTTGAACCATTTAGATCTTTTGAGTTCATCATTAGGTTCTATCTCTAACCCCATGGTAACATGGTATAACCCTTTACTTCGCAAAACCAATATGATTTTAGATCTCCATTCGAAGAAATTAAAAGGTGTGAGCACCGGTACTTTAGAGATATCCATAATGAAGAGATAAAACCAACAAAGGTAGAAGGAAGGAGAGAGAAAGGAAAAACTACCCTAGAAAAATATTAAACCCCCAAGTTTGGCACTTTATAGTTTAGTGTGTTGATTACAATCAGATGTGAATGTGCGTTGAGAACCATTCTATCACTCACCTTGCAATTAGTGTAATAATGCGCAAGAGTGGAGACCACAATCAAGGTTCGTTGGGTGCAATAGTTCGACACCGTAAGCACAAGAACAAGGGAAAACAAGAAGGGGAAGAGAAGGCCTTGTGAGAAATGACATCTCATGTCGCATGAAAAATACCTTTACCATAAGACTATGGCGGACACGCTCACAAGTCCACAAGCAATAAAAGGGATAGTACAATGCTCAAGATGATTCAAAATGAGCTGACACAAGCAATACAATGACACCCCCTAGAATGTGGAACTTTATAAAGTAGTGCATTTACAAAACTGATAATCCCATCATGTAGTGTGTGAAAAAACATGCAACTTTGACTAAATAAGTGCTCAAAACCAAGCAACGAGTCAAAATTTATAGCAAAAAAATGATTCCCACAACTAATGGAAAAATCCAATAAGTCCTACAAATAGATTAAAAAGGTTCCCTAACATGCAAAGGGTGTCATATGTGTGCTTGTTGGAAATGACATCAAATTTTAGATAGGGTTTATTTTTAATGTGGGGGATTAGCCTCCTACCAACCCTAGACCTCACCCTCCGTCTTCGACACTCGAAGGAAGGACAATAATACAAGCAAAATATATCCAAAAATTTATTACAATGCCATGAAATAAATGTTTTAACCTTAAAACATTAAAGGGAGATTGATTTTACCAATAATCAATTCTAAAAAGGATGGATATGAACAAGCTAGGGCAGTGTTGACCGAGCTGCTCGAGAGAATGGAAGCCCACATTGTCAAGCCAGGGTCGGTTCGTTTGAGCCTCCGAGTTGTGCTAAGGTGTGCAGATGTAACCTCCGAGTGGAATACAGAGTCCACGTGTTAGAGGGAGGTGATTTCGAGCAAAAAAATTCTCCATTGAGTCTTCTTTGTAAAATCCGTCGAGCTATGGGCTATTGGTTGTCAGATGGAGCTTACAATGTCAAGAGAGGGGGCCACATGTTGTGCAGAGACTGAAAGTGAGGGTAATGATATGCACAGAACCATTTTGACATGGGAAAAGATTCCATAGAACTAGGCACAAGGGAAATGACAACGTAGACCATCAGACTGAAATCAACCCGAACACATGGATGGAGGCCGAAACCTGAGTTGGATGCAGGCCCACGAGCTCCCACAGAAAACCCGATCCATGGATCAATGCATAGGCACGAGTTGGATGGAGCAGCGGAATGAAAAATGCAAGGTATGTGTGCACGAGGGACTCAAGCTTCAAAACTAGTGTAGAGGTCGATGAGCAAAAAAAAACAATCCCGCAGATGTTTGAACAATGCACGAGTCAACAACAACCGAGCCAAAAATCCAACACGGTGATCAATGCAAGGTTGTAGAGGCAACACGGGAATCATGCATGATTGTAGGTACAAAACATGAGCCATAACTAATGTAAACAAGCCCATGAGAAGATCAACCACGAACAAAACGACCACACAAAAAAACCTCAAACTTATAACTATTGAAACCTCAATGCAAGGTGAGAAATACGATTCGAGTAATAATCGAAAAAACTTGCACGAGGAAATAAGAAGAAACCAAAAGTAATAAGCAACTGATAAACAAAGAGTGCATGTTTTACCAAAACCTCACGCTCTGATACCATGAAAGAGGGATATGCGAGAACCGATATTGAAACAATGCACCACAACAAAATTACACTCCGATGGTAACTTTGTAGTTCCAACACAATAAGCAAGATTTGAATAATGGAAAGAATATGCAAATAAGAAAACAGGTTTTCCCATACTCGTAGATCGAAAAAGGAAGTACAAATATGGGTTTGTGTAACCCCCATACCTAAACAAGGAAAGAACCCCTATGACACCACTGACGCATATGACGTGACTGACGCATATGATGCCACTAAAGGAGGAGTTACAATTATAAAAGAGGAATGTAACTCCTATGACGCATTGACGTAAATGAAAATGACAGAATATGACACTCTTCATTTGACTCCCTAAGACCTATGACTCTCGCAAGGCGAGATGACTCACCATGTGATGTGGACGATGATTAGGCAAGTCACACACACCAACATGATGCACATTTAAAAAGTGTCAGGAAAAGTTTAAATGCACCAATTGAATTGAAGTAGAAGCAAAATAATACCTTGAAAAGGATAATAAAGGCAAATGGAATGGATACAAAATACTATTGAAGAAGAAAACATAACGGGATCCAACATTACTTTGTCTGCTTTGGTGATGCAAATCTGGAAAGAGAAAATTTTTGAATATCGAAGCTACAACAAAGGATCTTGTTCATTCGGGTGTTGTAAAAAAGAAAGTTTTGTTACGCAAGAAAAAAAAATCAAACATAGAGAAGAATCTTCTCAAGGATGATGCTGCAAAAAGAAATTGTGAAATTGTAATTGTTTTTTGAAAATCTTTTTGTAAAACTGTTTCAAATTCAGCGTATAAATATATATACTTATTAATGAAAATATTGAAAGTTTCAAATTTCAATCGATGTGGCGTTTTACTTTTACTTTTTATATTAGTGCATAAGTTATTCAAATGGATTCTTAATGTGATTATTATTCTCAATTGTGTTTGATATTACTATTACATATTACATTACTGATTATTATCATTTTCAAATACTTTCTGT
This sequence comes from Taxus wallichiana var. yunnanensis, assembly GCA_018340775.1. Classification (NCBI taxonomy): domain Eukaryota; kingdom Viridiplantae; phylum Streptophyta; class Pinopsida; order Cupressales; family Taxaceae; genus Taxus; species Taxus wallichiana. The sequence continues at coordinate 840,077,646 of CM031238.1, forward strand.
GGACAAAACTACAAGTTTTGTTTCCAAACACTTGAAATTATTTTTCAAAGAACAAACACTGAAATTATTTGAAAATATTGGCAAATAAAAATTATATGTTGTTGTATTTGTACTATATTCATGTGTAAGACTGAAAAATATACCATAAATGGAATGATATTATTATCATTTAAAAGACAACGAGAAAAAAATAAGTATGACATTTCTCATTTAAAAACTCTAAAAAAATTGCAACATTGAAAATATTATTCAATAATGAACATGCGTATAAAAAAATAACAATATACATACTTATAATATGATATGAAATTTTCTTTCAGAATTAAAATGTACATTCATTCTTCTTTACTCAATATCAGCTAGATCAAACTGAAACATATCTTGAAAACTTTGGTTCCCAACATTATTATCTAATCTTTTCGTTGTGATTTTTAGTCATAGTTTCATTGTTATCCATCCCTGTATTAGAATTACTAATCCCTCTCCTCTCTGCAAGAGAATTCCATATTGTCATTACCTGTTCATAAGGAAATGTATCCACATCATATCATGAAACATACAATCTCAAGCAAGTCTCAATATTTTTATCCAATCTATTCCGATATTTTGATTTTATAAATGTTAATGTGTTGAAAACTCTTTCGTCTTCAATTGATCCCAATATCATTGTTTGACACAATTCATACAATCGGAAATATTCACTAATGCTTTCACTGAAGGATGGTACTAGGATACAACTTTTTCCATAGAAGTGTAATTGCTCCTTTCTCTATTGGCTCACTCAGTAATTCAAATTGTTCGCTCATTACCTGGCCAAAATCAACTGATTGCAATGCAAGTGATTCCTTTTGAAGAACACCATTAATATGAAATCCATTACATTCAACTGATTGTCCAAAATTTTAATGATAGTACCCATGTGTCTTTTAAATGAATCAGCTACAACTCCACCTCCTACAAGATTCCAAAATTTAGGATTGACCACTCCCATGGCCTCAAGAATCTCACCTTTTTAAAACGGTATCTGATCTCACTAGATAAGCATTGTGAAATTTTTGCAATTTTTTTCTTGTTTCAGATATAAGAGCTTCATATAAATTACATGTAACAAGTTATTCTTCAAGATCTAATCGATAATATCCACTCATTTTTCAAATGTGTGCATTTGAATCTCCTTCCCATTAACAAAGATACAAATATGACCACATATATTGAATCTGAAGTAGTTGTTAGGATCCTTTAAATTTTTTGAGTTTTCCAGTTACTAAATACATGTCCTTGAAAGCATTCATCAGAGTTGTATAACATATCTAGAGTCTGACACACCCTTTTTCTGAACCTAATGAAGTTTGCTATATAGATGGATCTTTCTTGAGCAAGCTTTGTTAAGCAATTCATTTCATGCAACATTGGAAGAATCCCACAAAGTGTAAACAATGTTTCCAAGTATGTTAAGTGGTAAAGAAAATATTTTTCCCTGTCAACTTGCCTAAACATGAAACCAGTTAACGATGGATATTCCTCAAAAACTCTTGTGTGCAGGCTCATACATAGAAATCCATCTTATATCAACATCTTTAAGAAGTTTCTTACCATCTGTGACCCCAAATAAAAACTTCGAAAATCTAGAAATATTTTTGGATTGGTTGACATATAGGCATGTAGTTCATAGATAAGCTCTTCAAAATTTTCAACACATTCAAATGTGCTTACTATCCTGTATGCAAGATTCATCTTGTGAGCCATGCAATGAATAGGAATCATATAAGGAGCAACATATGTTTGGAGATACACACATAGACTTGTTCTATGACCCTGCATCACTGATGCACCATCAGCACCAATGCAAATAAGCTTTGTAGCTATAGAATAATTATCCATTCCTGTTATATCCTTCAAATTAGATATAACCAATTTGAAAATATTTTCAACATTGCAATTTTCTTGCATTTTATGAACAGATAGTAGATGAGGTGTCCTTGTGTGGTTTTGGAAAGTATACACATGCATACAAACCCAAGAAGTGTTGTCAACAGTTGTAACCTCATCAATGGAAAGGGAGATGAAACTTGCATTCTTGACATTTTCTTTCAAATCTTCTTTTTCAATCATCGCAAGACATCTCACCATCTCCCAAGCACTGCTCTCTGACCAATGTGAATGTGGAAGGTTTGGAAACCCATTGAACTTGAACAATTTCTTATATTATGAAAAATCTGAAATTGGTCTACCCATTTTAAGAATAAAGAATATGGTTGAAAATTGGGTAGTTTTTGCCTTCAGATTTTCATTTGTAGCTTTTCCAAAATTTGCATTAATGGTTCCTCCTTTCTCTTGAAGTTTTTGAGTGTTTCATCTTATTGTCATACTCCTCCTTATATCTTACATGCATGCACTCTTTTGCAGTTTTCCATCTATGAGTCTTTGTTATTTTTCCATCATTTTTAGTGACTGTGTAATATACTTTGCCACAATGTTTCTCAATAGTTTCCAATTTAAGTTGCATTCTATGTTCTTTACCCAATTTCTAATCACAAATAGTACATCTAAATTCTTTGGGAGTATCACTACCATTATCTGGCTGTACATGTTCAATGAATGGGTATTTTGTTTCCCAATCTACCTGAAAAGACCTTCCAATTGTCCAAGATGTTTTCTTCTTTCTCACAAATTTTTTTTTTGAAGGGTCCTGTCAATATCATCTTCTGCTGGAATCTTTTCATTTGAACATTCATCTATTGAAGGCATTTGGCAATCGGGACATTCTTCTAGCTCTGGCATGTCTAGGTCAATTATATCTTCATCTACTAAAATAATTGTTTCTTTAGGGTTTATTGTTTCATGTTGAATACAATTAATAGTAGGGTTTTTGTATTAAAAAAAAATGTTTTGATTGTTACAAATATATTAAAAAAATTAAATGAAATTGACAAAAAAGAGGAAAAAGGTTATGATAATCTGTTACAACTTACTAGTACCTGTGTTAATGTTTCCAGTGGATGCAAGTTGGGTCTTCATTTTTTTGGTTGGTTGAAAAAATTAATATGCTACTTTTTATTTTTATTTTATCTTCCTTTTGTTGATTGTTCAGAGAATCCATTGTACCTATCCATGAGAAATTTTAAAATAGATCAGTTTAATCAAAATCTAAACAATATTTTAAAATTTGTAAACGCAACCAAATTCATGAAATTTGTAAACAATTTAAGCATATAGGATAGATTCATGAACACCTTGTTGTATCACATGATTGCTTTATTCATATCCTATTTTCAACATACCATCATCACAATGGCTTATTTCCTCTATAGGTCATCTCACATTGAACAATATTCTATAATTAACATACATCTTGGTGATTCCTATTTTTACACCCCGAATGAATTGGCTGCAATTTAGAAATAAATGGCAAAAGAATGCTAGATGCGGGGATATGTCTTTTATAGTCGGGAGATATCTAAATTCTTGTATTACCAAATCTTGGAAATGACTAGGAGACACATATGAAGGATGTGGTTATCTCCTACTTATTTTGGCTCTTCTGAACTAGGGTGAGAGGAATCGAGTGGTAGCTTGAGGAGGGAAGAGTATTACAATTCAATACCCCGCAAATATTGGTAGATCAATCGAACAAAGTATAGCCATAAATGCAAAGTGCTTACTTAAGGAGTTTTCACACAAAAATTATACGTACTTAGCGTATCGGATAAAAGCTACTAGAAATAGATGATATATTCATTATGAAAATCATTCAAAGGATGTTGTTAACAACTTGGAACAAAATGAAATTTAGAATGCTATGCTTTAAGATCAAAGGCAAACTCACTTAAAATATACAAAGGTAATGTGGTTTATAGGAAAAAATATGTTAAATATGCAAGGATTTTGTAGTCTATAAAAGTAGAACAAGATGGTACAATAGAAATCGGATGAGAGAGGGATGGGGATATAATGGGAAGAAACAACAACATTCACCATCTTAGCCTAATGATCCTATCGAGAGATATTTTTAGTGGTGAATATTCATAATTTGGAAAATATTCCATTTTTGGAAAATTTGAAAAGGTGAATTTTTAGAGTAGGTCAGTGTATTGTTCACCTAAAATTTCCAATATAAATTGTTTTAGGGGTCGACTTCACCTACCATTGAAAACTACTCCTATATAAACCTAGGTAATTCACCTAGTAGTATACTAGTAACTTACTAAGGTACCATCTAAATTACTTGTAAATTAAAAGCAGATAAAGTGTGGATTAGAGTCTCAAACTGGTTGTTGTAGACTTGTAATAGGAAAGTGTCATTGACGCGTGAGAAGGAAGATTTTCATTTCTAGATGAGCGACAATATAGTGTTGCTGACGCGTGAAAAGAGAATGATTTGATGCATGACCAGAGGGTTGTTGACACGTGACCAGAAGGTTATTGACACGTGGCCAAAGGGTTGTTGACGCGTGACCAGAGGGTTGTTGACACATGACCAGAGGGTTATTGACACGCGACTAGAGGGTTGTTGACGTGTGAGAAGAGAGTTGTTGATGCGTGACCAGAGGGTTGTTGACGCACGACTAGAGGGTTATTGACGCATGACCAGATGGTTATGCGACACATGACGAGAGGTTTGTTGATGCATGAGGGTTGTTGACACATGAGAGGTTTGTTGATGTGACTAGAGGGTTTTTGATGTGTGACTAGAGTCTTGTTGACGTGCGACCAGGGGGTGGTAGACGATCAAAAAAATGAAGCATTTTTTTGGTGTCAGACGACAATAAGGCTTGTTGTCTCCCAACACCAAAAAAATGTTGAGTTCTCCCCCTTAAGAAAATAACAGGCAAAAATTTGAATCTAAAATCCTAGAAAATTTTCCTTTCGACGAAAGTGGTTCGAGGTATATTCGCCGAGGATTTTCCACCTCCAATTTACTAGAGGCTTCTTAAAATGAACCTTGGATCCTATGATCCATTTGATCTTGAAATCAAAATATGATAAATTTTATGAGGTTATTTACATTCATTGATACCCAATTTGTGCAAACACTACTAAATAATATTTGAAACTTTAACACAAACACTTGTGATTAAAACTTCATGTATCTACTATACCAAATCCATAAAACCCAAGATACCCTTAAATGATAACAAATATTCATTCCCAAATTGTAATTGTATTACTAAAATAAGTATTGCAAAGTAACACTACAAAGTAATATTCATTCAATGACCAGTCAAACAATGATTTAAAACATGCTTATTTATATTTCATTGACATAACTAATACAAGATTACAAAAGAAAGGAATAGATTTCTTGATTCCATCTCTATTTACACTAGGAAATAAAAGATTTATCCATGGAAAAATGGTCTTGTGTGTTCAATTAACAAGGGAGACATGTGAAATGCTCTTAATGTTTGCTAACAAATATACAAATGCAATCATCTTAGCTGAAACCTGAAATTAGAACTCTTTAAAGTGAAGAAAAACCTTCACTTTTATACAAAAATTTCCTAAAAAATATCCTTAGATGTCCCATGAAGCGCTGAAAGCAATACACACGTGGAGCAATGGTCCCCTGCTTGCTATCCGGATGAAAAAGGATCCCAAATTGGAAAAGATGTTCACGTGATGTGCTTAGTTGGAATGGTTTTGTCTCATGATGAAACATGTGAAAGAGTGGAGAATATTATTTCCTTCTCCATCAAGATCTTTAGTATTCTTATGTAACCATAATCATTCTTAGTACACCTCGGGAAAGAATTGGTTATGCATTATAATCAGATTTTTAATCCTCCTCGAAAAGAATAAACATAATAAAGAATAAAGAATGCTAAGGAGATGAATCGAGATCCGATTGTTTTCCCTTTAACTCTTCTTCTATTTTTTCCATGTACTGATTCAAATTCTTGAATATTTCCAAAATTGGATCTTCATCTAACTAAACGTGATATAGAAATATTATTTCCTACTTGGAGAAAATGCTATCAAGCTCATTGGAAAAAGATTTCTTCATTTTAGCTCTCTTGACCAATTTATTAATGAATATTTCTAAATGAACGACCATTTGAATAGAAGAATAATAAAAAACTTTGGGAAGATTAGACTCTCTTGCAATGCGTTGTTTAAGAATCTCAATCATTTTATTGGTATCGGTAGCCCCCGGGGTGTATATTCCTTCTAAATGTAGCATCCTCTCAAGATTTGAGTCCATATCATCTACATACTCCTCTAAATTTTCCTTTACACTTTGGAGCTTTCCTTTGCATGCTTCCAAGGTCTCTACCTTGAATTTTATGGCATCCAAGTATTCATACTATCTCCTTTGAAATCTAAGGAGATTCTTCCTTATTTTCCAAAACATCTTCGCCTACATTAACTATATCCTCCACTTTGGGCAACATGCCATTCTATTTATCAATATCTGTTTGATATTTATCAATTAGAATATTTCTTTATTTTATCCATTCATAGACATGATTATGGTAGTCAATAATGTCCTTGATGGCTGCTTTACCTTTGTGAATAATTCATTTTCCCATTTCTTTGTTTCCTCCCCTATAGTTTAAATATTCAACAACCTTCATTATTTTTGAGTGAGGGTTGGGGCTATCTCTTGACCGGTTGGAGGAGGTTGTATAAAATTCTAAACATGGGTTGATAGGACATCAACCTTCTCTCTCAATTTCTCCTTAGTCTTCATGTCCTTATCTATTTTTCGGAAGAGACTACGGTGCCATAGTAACGTCATGTTTTAGACCCTCGTAGTCTACTGCCTACCTAGTGATATCTTAGTAATATGATAATCAAAGGGAAGATTCATCCCTTAATACAACATCTTGGGAAAACCTTTCTCCTCAAGTGCCAACTATTGTTCTTGACCAAGTATTAGCCTTCTTGAGGGGTCTTAATGGATTCAAGGAGATAATCCTTTGAAGGCCAAATTCCTCAACCTACACTTTAATTTTTCTCTTCTTTGGGAGGTCTTCCCCAACCAATTTCCAAATTTCACACCACCTTCTTCTTTCTCTTGCTCTTTAGGGTGCACTATATTTAATCACCATTTCATGGGATGAAAGGAGTGTGAAGCTAGAGTCATCATTTTGCATCTTTGGCACATCCAAAGATTTAGTATAATGTTTTTGTACTTCTCCTTCCTCTCCCTATTTATTCTTGACTTCTCCATTTTCATGGTTGAAGATGGTTAAGTACTTATATCTAAAAACTTTGTAACTTCAACCTATTCTTCTCTGGATAGAGAAGGCTACTTGACTAGTTTACCTTGATGCTCTTTTTCATTTTGATCCTTTGTTTATACAACTTCATGAGATGCAATTAATTTATCCAATGTATCAAGATTTGGTGAATATGATGCATGTTTTTAGTTTCTCAACTTCAACCAAGGGAACCTTTTGAGCATGTGGTTTTTCTATCTTACTCATCAAAAATTCCTCTTCAATGGACTTTTCCTGGGATATTGGGCCTCCTTCTTTCACTCCAATTGGTTTATTCTAAAAATTATATTGGAGAACATTAGCTCCAACATCTTGACCCAGACCATGCAATAAATAAGTGAACACTTGATCATGTGATGGGTTTGGAATTTTTACCATTTACCTTCATGGACCTCTTGCATATAAATTTATGTAATGGACACATAGGCAGGAACTTCTTGTTGCATTGATGGTGGGGTACTAAGAACTACCGTGGTATTTGAGGGGTTGAAGTGGGAATTTGAACCTTTGAAATCACTCCCTCAACTATCATTTCTAGGGATTTCTAAACTATAGGTATTTCCACCTTTGTCCTCTTGTTTCTAAAAAAATTGATTTGAAAGTATCATTTTCATCCTTCTCGGGAATGTTCCCAATCTTTGGACTCATCACTAGTTGGCTTGGATGAACACTACTTCCCTTATGTTTCACTTGGCTAGATGGCTCCTTTGAGGAAGAAACATGCATATCCACTTGGGTATATTATTTTGAAAATGAGAATCTAGGCCCTAATCCCGAATGTGGAACTTCTTGAAGGGGTGTGGCTACAATGATAAGAGAATCTTGCATAGTTTTCTTTAATATTTGCTTTTTTATGCGTGTCAAATTTTCCACAGAATTCCATGTTTTACTTGTGGCGGCATTGAGTACCTCTATATCCTTTGAAGTCAATGGTATCTTAATCAAAATCTATGGAGACTTTCCTATTAAGGGATCTAAACTTGCAGCTCCTTTCTTCAAAGGGGAAAGTACATCATTTATAATACCGCTTGCTTGGTACCCCCTCGAAATTTTGTATATTGTAGAGTCAAATCAATTCCATTTTTGGTTAGCTAGCCAAAAACTATTTTGATTGTTGAGTTGTGGAGCTCAATTACTTCAAATTAGCATGCAATGTGAAACTTGCTTTGGAAAACACAAAGATGCTTGTCATCATTTAGCGAGGACCGGCATCAATCACCTAGGACTAACATCCGTTAGGCATGGAGGAAGCGGCATCGGTTAGGAAAAGCGATGTCGGTTACGTGTGAAGATGTTTTAATTAACTCTCAAGAATTAGATCTATTTTTAGCATTAAAGTATATCTATTGATTGTAATTGCATGGCTAAGTGCCCTAAGTCTATAAATGACTATATAAGCATGAAAGCTAGGGTTTAGAAGTAAGTATTAACAAGAATTAATAAGAACTTGCAAAAGTTGGTGAGAGAGAGAGAATTCTCGGTGATGCAGCAAAAATCTTGAGAGAAAGAAATTACTATACATCTGAGAGGCGTGAAAGATTGTAAATCTTCATTGTATATCTTTTCAAAGCTTTGGATAATATATTGGCTTGTTTCTTGGTAGACATAGCCCACTCTGGGTGAACCATGTTAAATCTAGTGTTTTTTCATGTCTCTTGTTTTGTATATTTCTTCTGGTAGAATATCCACTTTTATTTGCATGTATGCTTAGATCTGATATAGTATCTATACAACCGGTGTGCTAACCCCAACAACCTGGTATCGAGCTTTGTTTTAGGTTTTATGTCTCGATAGATTTACTCACAGAGGGTTTTCTAATTGAGTGGGATCTACAACAATGGAAGAAGAAAAAAATACAAGGTAAAGAAATTTGACGGCTGAAATGATCAATTATGGAAGATGCAGATTGAGGATTATTTGTATCAAAGAGATTTGTATTTACCGTTGGATGAGAATTCTAGACCTACAAAGATGACTAATGAAGAATGGAATATTCTTGACAAAAAGGCTTTGGGATCTATAAGATTGAGCTCTGGAAGCATCTGTGGCTTTCAATATTATAGAAGTGACTTCTACGATAGGGTTAATGAAATCTCTTGCTAATTTATATGAAAAACATAGTGCTTCAAATAAAGTTTATTTGATGAAGAAACTATTTAGTTCTAAGATGGATGAAGGTGGATCTGTATCTAGTAATTTTAATGATTTTTGATCTATTGTAAATTAGTTAAAATTGGTTGATATATTGTTTGATGATGAAGTGAAAGCAATTTTATTCTTATGTTCTTTACCTGATAGTTGGGATAACTTGGTAATGGTTGTTAGTAATACAAAATCTGCTAATAATATTTTGAAGTTTTATTATGTGGTTAGTATAATCTTGAATGAATAAATTCACAAGAAGAGTACAGAGGAATCATCATCTGGAAATGCTTTGAATGTAGAAAGAAGGGGCAAGAAGTATGAGATATCCAAGAGTAAGAATAATGGGAAATCAAATTCAAGGGATAGCAGATCTAAATCCAGAAGTAAAGGAATTACTTGTTGGAAATGTGGAAAGAAAGGACATGCAAAGAAATATTGTTGGTCAAAGGATAAAGAGAACCAACAACCAAAAAAAGGTAAAGAAGAAAATCTTGATACAAAGGTAATGACATGATCTTGTTATTTCTTTAGATAATAGAATTAAATCATGAGTTTTACCGAGAAAAAGGTAAAGAAGAAAATCTTGATACATCAAAGGTAATGCAACATGATCTTGTTATTTCTTTAGATAATAGAATTAAATCATGAGTTTTAGCTTTAGGAGCTTCTTTGCATGCAACCCCTAATAAGGGTTATTTCAGAAATTATGTCCGGGCGATTTTGGGCATGTTTATTTGGGTGATGATGAACCTTGCAGATTATCTTGGTAAAGGGAAGTTCATCTAAAATTGTAGAATGGAAATACATGGGTAATGAAAGATGTGAGGCATGTGCCAAGCCTCGGGAGGAATCTTATTTCTACAGGGAAATTAGGTGAATCTGGTTACATGGTTACTTTTATAGGAGACTCTTGGAAAGTCACCAAGGGTGCTTTTGTTGTGGCAAGATGTAAGAAGGTAGGAACATTATATTTATCTACCTATATTACTGATTCCTTTTTTGCATTATCTACTTCAAATTCAGATGCATGCATGTGGCATAACCAATTGGGCCATATGAGTAAAAAAGGAATGTAGATCTTAAAGGCTAAGGGTAAGTTATCAGATTTGAAAGATTTAGATCTTGATTTATGTGAGCATTGTGTCTTTGGAAAGCAAAAGAGAGTGAGATTTCTCAAATTTGGGGCAACTAAGAGTGAGTGGTAAAACTTCCGGGTACTATATATCAATTCAAATGGGCTTTTCCCGGTGGATCTCTTTGGTGTGATTCGATCATCCCATAAACAAAAAAATTAGCTTCTCACCCCACTTTCTCTTGTTTATCTCTAATGTTATTCTAAGTATATTGATAAGTTGTTTTGTTGTTTAATTCTTCTTTCCCATTTCCTTGAGGATTGTAATTTGAGGCATAGATGAGATCTATCCCATATTCTTCATACATAGCTACAAGAGGTTTGGCCTCAGAAACTCATAGCATTTTCAACAACTAAATTTGAATGGACACAATACCTAGATATGATGTTATTCAATTTATGAAATGCATTATTACTTGATGTGTAACCTTTTTAGTATGGATTGCCTCCACCCACTTAGTGAATTAATCAATGGCTACTAATATCCACCATTATTAAACACTAGATACATCTGTCGTTTCACCAATGAAATCAAATCCCCATTGTTTAAAGGAGATTCAACTGATACATGTTGCAATGGGATGGATACATAATCTTTCAATTTGCTAGAGAATTGTTGAGATTCTTCACATCTTACCATCTGAGTGACACATTTGAATAAGGACAACCACCAATAACCTACACTAAGAAATTTATGAGCAGTTACCCTTGTAGCATAATGGCCACCACATATCCCCATATGAAACTCACTTACCATCTTGGGATCCTCTTCTTCAGCTATATATCTCAAGAGGTCTCCATCAGGGTTCTTCAAGACAAACCAAGGTTAGTTAAGTGATAATTTTGGGAAACTAACTTTAGTGTTCTTCTCTAATATTTATCCAAATGAGAAGAACTCAAATTCTTTAGATAAGGAATAATGTCTTTATACAAAGAAAAATAACATACATTTTCCATAGGACTATTAGTATTTCCAATGACTTAGTTTACCTCTACCACCTACAAGTTAGCCTCAACCATTAATTTAGCTAAACCAAGGTCTCTTGCCAATTTAGTGATTTGTATGTCTATATCAAACTCCCAAAGTTTGTTCCTCCATCTACATATTATACTCGATGCTTCCATCTATGTTAGAATGTATTTAACCATGGTGTGTGTCACAAAGGATATGATCCTTGTGTTTAAAATATAAGCTATTAATACCTTGGTAGCTTTTCCCAAAAAAAAACCTACTTTTCCATAGCAATATAGTTTAACTCGAGAACCCTACAAGGCCTTACTAAAGAAGGAAATAAATTTCTCATTACCTTCATCATCCTTTTGTAGTAAGACTTAAGCTATAATATGTTTAGAGGCGAAGGAGAATATTTGAAACTATTTCTTTTAATCAATACAAGCCAAAATAGGGGTAGTATTTAGTACATCCTTTATTCCTTCAAAAGGTTGTACTACCTCTCCCCTACTTTATAGTTTTATCCTTCTTTAAAAACTCGTAATAGGAAAAGTAATTTAGGTAAAATTGGACATAAACCTTCGACAAAATTGACCTAACCAAAGAAATATTGAATACCTTTCTTGGATTGGGGGATAGGCACCTTATCAATAGCTCCAAATTGCTCTGGATATATCATCACTCCTTCATGAGACACATTGTGTCCCAACAACTTGGCCTTTTGCATACCAAAGTGAAATTTCCGATATTTAAATAAATATCAAACTCCTACATCTAACAAGGATTTTCTCAAGATGTTGCAAATGATCACTCATTTTCGTTGAGTAAATTATAATATGATCCTAATAAACCAAACTGAAATCATAAAATCAACCCAAAAAATGCAACATCCATGGCCCTTTGAAAATTAGCACCACATTCATCAAGCCAAAGGGAATTCTAACATAAACATAGGTTCCCCAAGGAGTGGTGAAAGTAGTTTTATATTGTTCAGATTCTTGACCACCACCTAACTATACCGAAAACCATCCAACGTAGAAATCATTTCGAGACCATGTTACCCCTGCAATAATTTATCCATGTTAGGAAGAGGGTAATTATCTTTCAAAGAGGCTTTATTCAAATTCTTGAAATCAACACAAAGTCTAATGTCACCATTCATTTTTCTAACTAGGACCAAATTAGCAACCCAAGATGAATACCTAGTGGGTTGAATGATTCCCCCATCCTTAAGTTTCTTAAGTTCATCTTGCATCTTTTTGGTGAGGATGGGGTTTATTGGTCTTTTCTTCTATCTGAAAGGATTTTTATTAGACTCTACGAGAATGACATGTTGGAAAATATCTTATCTATAGGATATTAGTTTAGAGTACGACCATGCCAAGTAATCATGTTACTTCTTCAAAAGATTGGTATAGGATTGTTTTTCACCTTCACTCAAATTTCTCTGAGAACCAAACCTTCCTCGGATCTTCACAAGTACCCATATTACATTAAGTCACATCTATTTTCCCAAGGATACACTTATTCATCAATTTGTTAGCACTATAAAAAGAAGCCTCAAGAATGACTAACCCTCTTGGAATTTTATTTGTTTTCAATTAAATTATTTATTTTCCAAATAGGGTCTCCTTTCCCTCACAATTTTCCACCATGGGCTCCAAATAAATCAACTAATTAGAGAATTCATCTTCACAATTTAGGAACCTCTTGATATGACTATCATTATCAAAAACTTTCCAATGTTCAATATTATTAGGTAAAGAAGGCCTAACCAACATTTCAAATTCAAATTAGCAGTAAGGGGTTACAATATCATTATCATAATGTGATGTTAGCATTGATATCATATCATCAACAACATTGTGAATCCTTTCATGATATACAATGTTGAAGGAATCAAACAATTCAATCAGATCCCAAACAACATTCCTATACTGCCTTAATCTCTGACTCTTAGTTGAATATATTTCTCTAATATGTTTCATAACCAAATAAGAATATCACTTGACAATTAGATTCTTTATAGCATATCTCCAAGTTATCCTCAAGCTGAGTATGAGTGCCTCATATTCTATAATATTGTTATTGCAATCAAAACATAGATTAAAAGAAAAATCGAAAGATCCTTTTTCAGGGGAATCTGACACCACACCATTGCCCAATTACCAAAATTAGAACATGATACATCAAAAAACATATTCCAAAGAGAATTAAGGTATTAAAGCTATGTGTTAAGGTCAAGGAAATGGTCATCAAAATCAGCATTTCCTAAAAAAATTCCCAAATCAACATCTACATATAAAACCTCATAAGATGCATTCATAAGATCCTCAATCAATTGTATCAACTTCTCCTCTCTCGTGCAACTTTACCAATTTACCTTCCAAAGTAATAGTAACGTATGATAAATCCATTTGTACACTGCCACCCACGTTGGTAGCCCACTTTCTGATGATAACAACATCCCCACTTAGTAGGATAGTCAATTCTGACAACAACATCTATGGTCATATACGTATCAAGATGGGAAGCTAACTAAACAACCAACCCCTTAACACAACTAACCACTTGTACTTCTCTTAAGTCCATTGCATAGAACCACCCATAAGAAACATATATCCTTACTCCAAGTTCATAAATAAATGCTAATGGAATAATATTACAAGATGCACCATAATCAAACACACAATTGTGTAAAGTCGACCATTAACCAACAATGTTGTATAGAAAGTGTTAGCATCCAATTGAATCTCAACCAAGGATGTACCTAGATAAAATTCAAGGGAAGGTTCAATAATTTCCTGAGACTCTTCAATATCACTTTTAACAAAAAGGATGGGGCTAAATTCACTTATAATTACATCCTACGAGAACCCTAAGTATTCAAAATCATGGTGCATGTGTTCAAGGTTCTAAGTAATTCCACCAAAGAAACAATGATTCTCAACTAGCTTAATATATGGGCCATGTAACAAACATTCTACTTAGTTAGGGAGGTATTAGGAGGAAGAGTGATCACCTTTTTAGAAGGTATACATGCTTTCAAAGTAGATACAACAAAAGGTATATTATGATCATGTTCCTTAATAAGAGTTTTACATGGTGGGCCTTCTAGGAGAACCAAAAGAACCATTTGGAATATTATTCAACACATGCATCTTATTCTTAGAAGTATAGGCAACGCTCCTTTGTTTAATAGGCTAAGAGGAAGAAAAATCTTACCATGGGTGTTAGAACTTTAACCCTTTTATGGATCTCTTTATTTTTATCTGACTTTTGATTTAGCAAAAGATCCCTCTCCTTGAGTAGGGGCACCTTGTTTCTTACTTCTCGTGTTATATTCCTATTCTTGATCTAGTGTTGCATTAATCAACAAGTTATTATCCTCCACGAAGGAAATCTCCCATCATATATCTGAATCATCAAAGTGTAGACACAAGTTTTGGTATCACTACCCCTCATTCGCATTTGCTCCCCTTTTTCGTCATCTTACACATACATATCTCTCTTCCTATTCAAATTCCCCTTTCCCTCCTAAATCCTATTTATTCAAATTTCCCACTTTCCTATTTTATCCCATCATCTATTTTATTTCCCCTAACTCACCCTTAATCCCATTTAATTAATCCCTAATCATATTTATTTATTATCCCTAGACCCTCATTTAATGATTTTCCTCAACCACCTTTTATCCTCCCTAAATGCCCTTTTGGTTCTCCCTAGGTCTTCATTTAATAATTTTATCTCCCCTTTGCCTTTATTTAATATTTTCCTTCCTCTCAACCACCTTTTATCCATCCATAGGTTCCCAACCACCTTCATTTAATAATTTTACCTCCCCTACCTTTATTTAATGCTTTCCTATCCCCCAACATCCATCTATCATCCCTATAAATACGTCCATACCCTTCCTTCTTCGGAGAGGTAATTTTTGAGAGCTTAGGTCTTCTTTCATATTTGTTGTGTTTATTTCTCATCTCTAGACCCAATCGCCGTCGACTTAGCCCAGTCGTCGTCAACCCGTTTCAGTCAACTTTGACCCCAATGTCTGCAGTTATCAAATCTATCAATTTTCTTACATCTTTTTTGTTTCCAAAACTTTCCCATATCAGATCAGAGACCTTATCAATATTTTAGAGTCATTTGTAGACCTATTTTTGATCCATTTTTCGATGCCATCGACTTTGTACCCTACGATCTGTGTCGTCATCGCCCCACAGTTTGATTCGATTACCATTTTCTATAATAAGATTTGCATCTTATCTTATCTATCACATTTCATATCTTTATTTCATTTCAACTATCTATTGCATAATATCATATATTTATTATCATTTTATCATTATTTTTCTATCAAAGTGGGTTGACATCCATCCTAGGAAGTTTTCACTTCTCAAGACCAGCATTGTCGGGCAACCTACCATCCTATCTACTAATCCATTTTTCGTATCAATCTTCTCTTTGTTGTACATGTAATCAAGCTCACTATGAGGAGGATATTTTACACTGTATCCATCATCATCTCATCTAGGGGTACTTTAAACCCTCTCATATTGGAGTTTCTTATTTTCTTTGTTGTGATTTCACTAATCTGAAATAGGTAGCCAAAAAATTGATTCAACATTTTGGCATGCCCAATGGGACCACCCTTCTTTGGTGAGTCTTTTCATTATTTTTTCATTTCCATTTTATTTTATCCATCTTCCACTAATCTCATAGGTAGGAGCGTTGCTTTCTTGCTTGCGTATGGGCACTTGGATCAATTTCGTGCATGAAGATGTAGACGGATGAGGAAGCTGATGTAGACAAGGCAGGCGCACACGAGCAATTTGCACAATAGCTCGAGTAACACCTGCAAAACACCGATGCTTGACAGAAAAAGATGGCGTTAGAAGATATTTGGGTGGAGTGCCCGAGAAGCGGGTCCGAGAAGCGATAAGCTTCCTTGGCGGATGTCAGTCCACGTTTTCAATAAAGAAAAGAAGCATACATGATAAAGATGTAAATAAAGACTAGATTTTCGATTGTAGTAATCATGGCCCGGCAAGCGAGGCAGAGAAATCTGAGAAAACGAGGAAACTATGAAATAATCTTTGATTTGTGTTACTGTGACCTTTTACTATCTGCAGATGAAATCGGCGTCGGCCCAGGTAGAATCGGCGGCGATTGAGTGTGATCAGCGTCGATTGGGAATGTCGATCGGCGTCGTATTGGATAAGATCGGTGTCAGCGAGAAAGCGCCCGACCAATCGGGGGGCGTGCGATGAGATTCGGGGATTGGAAGGTGAATGTAGTCTGCGAAGATGTGCCGAAGATGGAGAGACGGCTGGAGCAGAGTCACCGAGATGATAGATGGTGGTGTATGATGTTGATATGATACGGGCAGAGTAACGGTGCTCCTCTCAGGGATTGATTAGGACAGGATCTGCCCTAACTGAGACAATTGATGCTAAGAAGATCTCTCTTTCTCACTCTCTGTTCGTGCGTAAGTGCTTTCTTTCGCTCGTTCGTCTCTTTTTCGGTCTCTTCGCTCTCTTCAGTCCCTAGAGCTGAGTTCTGGGCTTGCTTTTATAATCGGCGCCGCTCTAGAAAATCGGCCCGACCATATGGAGTCGGCGCCGATCGCGGAGAAGACTCGAGATGGCTAAAAATGATCGATTCGAGAAAGACAAGACTATCCGACCACGGAAATATCCCGCTTAGGAAGATTAAAAATGGATGTGATGCATAGATAGAATAAATTTGGGGTAGATAAGTGATTAAGATGCATGGGAAGAAGCGTAATTAAATATTTAATATTTAATTACTCATGGGTAAGATGTGATGGGATGAATTAAATTTAGAGTAGTGATTAAATCACAAATTGGAAAACTATCCCAAGGGGATAGTTGGTGGCAATAAACGTGCCCCGAGTTACCTAGGCAAGTAAGCGGATGAGAAGGGACACTAAATTGGGTAACCAATTTTAAGTGTCTACATTTTGCCCCTTTTTGTCAAGTAACTTGCGATAATCAAGGTTATGAGACAAAAACAAAGGGATGGAAGAAGAGAAGAATTTGTGGTGATGTGATCCCCCTCAAACTAGGGATGGGATGGATGATAGAGCAGACGATCCCGAGGTTGAAAAAGGTAGATGAAGAATGCGGGATGCCCGGTCGGATATGCGGAGTAGGGCGATCATTGAGGCGCATAAAAATAAACACAAGGGCAGCAACCTAAGGAACTCACATTGGTAGGGAAAACTAGCGGTCTCCTC
This sequence comes from Taxus wallichiana var. yunnanensis, assembly GCA_018340775.1. NCBI lineage: Eukaryota > Viridiplantae > Streptophyta > Pinopsida > Cupressales > Taxaceae > Taxus > Taxus wallichiana. The sequence continues at coordinate 840,095,357 of CM031238.1, forward strand.
GTGAGGCAGCGTTAGTGCCTCTGAGACCCATGAGTGCAAGAGAAGCTGCAAAAAAAAAAGCCGGCATCTAAAGAGAGACACATTGGTAGGGACAACTAGGCGGTCTCCTCATGAGGCAGCGTTAGTGCCTCTGAGACCCGTTTAACTCTAAGGCTGCAGAAGATACGAGTGTCCCCATGCAAAGGAACAAACCGAAATAGCGATGACATCAAAAAGATGTGCCAAAAGGCAAGATTCAGCACACAACAATGATCAGATAGATAAGCCAAGCATCAACACTATGGCAAAGATATTAGCAGATGGAAATAAACGACGTGGAGAAGCGATACCGCAATCCACGGGAAAAAATGAGTATAAATCGATAGACTGATAGATGATGAATAGATGTGATGGGATAGACATAGAGGATAGATAGACGTGATGTAACTTGATGTGATTGATATGTGGATTTAATTTGGATGAGAAATAGATATAGATAGATGGAATGTTACTTGGATGGACAAGTTTTTAGATGTTTTGATGGATAGATGGATAGATGTGATTGATAGATTTGGTATCCATGTAGTGATGTAGCCTCGATTGGAAGGCATTGTATAGATGGCTTGATTGGAAGCCACCCATTTTTGTATAAACACACATGTATATATAGATTGATCACGTTATTTGATTGTACTTCATGCCTTTTTGATTTTGATATACATGGATAGATGGATATAGAAAAATAGATGTGATTAGAGAGATATAGACTGATGGATGATGGAAATAGATGTGATTAGATAGATTGAAATGTGGATAAAATAGATGTGATTGGATAGATATAGACGGATAGATGATAGATGGATGTGATTAGATAGATTGATTTAATTTTGATAGATAGATGTGATGTATCTTGGATGGACATAGCTTTTAAATATTTTGATGGATAGATATACAGATGTACTTGATGTATGGATTAGATATAGATAGATGTAATGTACCTGAGATGTACGTATTTTTCGATATTTTGATGGATAGATAGATAAATGTGTTGGATATATGGATGTAATTATAAGGAGAAATGAATACGAGATAGGAGTTTTGATAGATAAGATGAATTTTGATAGAAGATAAATTTTGATTGAATTAACATGTGAAATGCCAATTTAACGGGATGCAAGACAAAGAAATGAGAATACTCCTTACAAGAGCAAAAGATGAAAGCGGAAACAACCAAGTGACTTAGAAGAGAAGATACTCGGAGAAGAAGAAAAATGATAAGTTGGACTTCGACCGACCATAGATAAAATCGAGAAAGGGAACCAAAAGACCAAGCATACTGAGGCCCTATATAAGATTAAAATAAATCGACACTAACTAGTATGCAAACCGGATCTAGGATAGAAACGGAAAGAAAAGTAAGTAAGTATCTTGTCGGAACTTACTGAGGGACAGAATACATGTCCATAGTGGGAAATAGGATTCTCCATATGATCGACAAAGGTCCTAAATCTCGGCTTCATGACTTTTGTGAGAAAAGCAAAGCGATCAATGCGGGAAGTTTGCTTGATATGGAAAAAGCCCGATCGATGCGGGAAGTCTTTCGGTGATCTTATAAACTGGTGGAAGGCGATTAATTACAAGAAGCCTTGAATTTTCTTTGAGAAGCAGCCGTCCTTGAGGAGCGGTGCATGTATTGTAATTTGAATGATAGCCATCCTTCGAGGTATGGTCTATTTTAGAATTTTTGATTCGCTTGATAATGTATGGATAGCTGTCCTTGAGGATCAGTCTATCTTTTGGATAGCATCTTTTTCTTTTTTCTTTTTTTTTTTTTTTTTTTTTTTTTTTTGAAACTTTTTGAAAGAAGCTGAGTTTAGACCTAGATAGATCAGATGGAGGGGAAGAGAACATAGAAGAACATGCACTCATGACCCGAGTAGATCCGATGAAGATAAGTACTTGGGACGGATGAAGTGGTGATTAAGGTATTCCTACCATGAGGAGGAACATATCAAAAGAAAGCGTCTGATGAGTAGAGCGCGATACTCATATTTAAGGTAAGCGAGGCAATAGGCGGAGAACCACACAATTTCAAATCACCACGAAAGTAGATAGTGGTTATTAGGACGGATGGAAGATCTGAGTTGCGACTAGATTTGTATAAGATAGATTTTAACAGTAGAAGGGCCGTAAATGCAAAGCATTAAGAGGTTCCGCTTCAGGGATACCATCCATGGAAGATAAACGATAAGCCCCAGACCCATATTTATGAGTGATAATGTAGGGGCCCATCCAGTTGGGAGCAAACTTACCACGTTGACTCCTTTCGAGTGTAGTGACATTTTGATTTTCCTTAAGAACAAGATCACCAATTTTGAAGTCACGATGTTGCAAGTGCTTGTTATAAGCACGTTTGACACGCTCGAGATAGACCTGATGATGCTCAAGAGCGTTAAGACGTCGCTCATCTAATAATTCAAGTTGTGCTGAGCGATTTTGCGATAATCCTCGCCGGAGACAAATTCTCTACGAGAGAAACACGGAGAGATGGGATTTGGACTTCCAAAGGAAGGACGACCTCGGACCATAGGCGAGAGAGAAGGGAGTAGCACCGGTAGAGTACGAATGCTAGTCGATAAGCCCGAGGAGAGCAAAAGGGATATGTAGATGCCAATCCCTACCGGCTCGACTAGTTACCTTTGCGAGGATATTACGCAAAGTTTTATTGGAAGCTTCGGCTTGACCATTAGCTTGAGGATAGTATGGAGAAGAAAAGCGAGCTTGATATTGAAAGCATTGCGAGAGATTCTGCAAATCAGCGTTTTGAAAGACTTACCATTATCGTGATTAGCTTGTGTGGAGCAAAGCGCAAATGATGTGTTGATAGACAAAATCAACTATGGGTTTAGCCTTTGTTGAAGAAAGGGGATAGCTTCTACCCACTTAGTAAAGTACTCGGTGGCGGTAATGATAGAATGATGGCGTTGTGAAGAAGCGAGGTTGATGAGACCAATAAGATCGAGACCCCACTGCGAAAAAGGCCACAAATCCGCCGAGGTTCTGCAAAGCTTTGACTAGGGATGTGCGTGAGATTGGAATATTCTTGACACTTGACGCACTTCTTAGTGTATTCACAACAATCTTGATTAAAGAAGGCCGATAATATCCCAAAGCGTAAGATGCGCAGCTGGCTACAGCTAAACCACTAAAATGTCCACCACGAGATATCGTCATGGACCTCTGAATAGCTTTAGATGATTCATGGGTTTTGAGGCATCGAAGCAAAATACCATCAAAGCCGCGTTTGTAAAGAAGGCCGCTAGAATAGTATAGCGGTTGGCGCGTTGGACAAAAGACCTTCTACCATTGGGAGGCAGATCGGAGGAAGGACCGAATGAGATAGATAATCAACAACTATCTGTTGATACCACTCATCACGAGTATGGGTTGTGGCAACATTGATTGGCGTTAGTTGCCCAAGATGAGATGGTTGATCAATCGTTGCCATGACTACATAAAAGGCGCGAGTCTTGGTAAAAAAGCGGGATAAGGGAGGCTAAAGAAGCCATGGTATCCGCGAATCGATTTGCGATACGAGGAATGGCTTGGATAGTGAAGTTATCGAAAGATTGGAGTTGGCAAGAAACGATGTCGCGATATTTTGAAGGATATCATTCTTGCATTGATAGACACCCGTGACACAGTTAACGATGAGTTGAGAATCACCAAAGATGTCATATATGGCAGCGCCGAGATTAATGGCATTTTGAAGACCTAAGACAAGAGCTTCGTACTCAGCCATATTATTGGTGCACTCAAAGTTTAATTTGTGTGCGGCCCAGGATAGGCGTACCCCAAGGAGGAATCATCACGAAACCCGCACCTCCCCCTTGCTGGCATTTGGATCCATCGAAGAAGAGCTTTACTTTAAATGGAGATAGACCAAAATCGATTTGTTGGATAAACTCATCGGGAAATTGAGCAAGGGTCTTGAGTGTCGGAAGAGGAGCATCGGCTAATTGATGCGCAATAACGACCCTTGATAGCCTTTTGCGGGATAAACTCGAGTCAAACTCGAGTCATAAGCATAAGCCAGCGAGTGATGCGATCATTGTGATAAGGTTTTGCATGGATTGTCTTGGGGGATTGACACTTGTGACAATGTAAGTTTTGTGATTAAGGAGATAATGACGAAGCTTAGAAGTTGCGAAGAAGAGAGCACAACATAGTTTTCAGCTTGGAGTAATGCGTGTTTCATACTCATGGAGGTGCGGTGATGTAATAGACAGCTTGTTCTTTACCACAAGTGTCCGATGCGAAATCATGGCTCCCGAGCATGGTCGATCACGAGAGATATAAAGATAGAAAGGCTCCCCCTCGCGTGGAGGTGTAAGCACAGTGGAGAAAGAAGATAAGCTTTGAGATCATCAAAGGCCTTTTGGCGATGCTCATCCCACTCAAAATGAACATTCTTACGGAGGAGATGGTGAAAAGGTTGACAACGGTCCGACAATTGGGAGATAAAGCAGCGCTTGCCGATTGAAAGGCGTCCTTGGAAGCTGGAGTTGCTTTAAGTTAGACGGGGAGGCATCTCAAGGATAGCTTTTATTTTTGCGGGGTCGACTTCAATACCCACGATGGAAATGATAAAACCTAAAAGTTTACGGTGAGAACGCCAAACACGCACTTAGCTGGATTTAGGCGAAGACAAAAGCGGATAAGCCTCGAAAGAGAGGTGCGAGGATAAAAAGATGATCTTGGCGGCGCTTGGACTTGCGAGGAGATCGTCAACATAATCCTCCACGTTTTGTGTAAGAGGTCATGGAAGATGTATGTCATTGCTCGTTGATAGGTTGCCCTGCGTTCTTAAGGCCAAAAGGCATGACACGATAGCAAAAGGTCCCCGAGGGGTTATGAAGGAGGTCTTATGTTGGTCTTACAGTGCGATGAGGATTTGATTATATCGAGAGAAACCATCCATAAGAAAGCATCTCATGACGCTTGATTAAATCTACGAGTTGGTCGATATTAGGAAGAGGAAAATCATCCTTTGGGCGCAAGAGCAAGATTAAGATCCGGAAGTCGGTACAAATTCGAATTTTCCCAGTAGCCTTAGTTACTGGTACTACATTGGACACCCATTGCGGATAATCGATGGGTTGGATGAAGCTAGCCGAGAGCAAGCGTTGTAATTCTTCTTTAACAAGAAGGGCTACTCTAGGGTGCATTTTACGCAATTTTTGCTTAACTGGTTTGATGTTGGGAAGGGTAACGATATTGTGGACCACAATATCGGGATCGAGTCCTGGCATATCTTCATATGACCAAGCAAAGGCTTGACGATGTTTGGAAAGAAAAGCGGTAAAGTCCCCTAATTCCTGTGGATTAAGGGATTGGCCGACCTTAATGATGCGAGGGTCTTCAGAAGTCCCTATATTAAGGTCGATAGTGGCTTCGTTGAGAAGGGTAGACGTGTCAGAAGGAATAGTCTTGGGAAGGTATGAATCCTCTGCCCCTAGATAGGTGAGGACAGAATCATCATCCGCACAGTGGATAGTGTTGATAGTAGGAGAGTCGTCTCCAACTATTTCAGGGAAGATTAATGGTATAGAAGCGGACCGATTGTTAGTCTCATAGACCAACGGCCCTAAGGAAATGGTATTGATCAAAAAAAAAAAAAGTTAGGTGGGATGGAAATGTCATCGTCCACATCAAGTGATGCTTCTGACTTGGTGGGGGAAGATGGTTCTTCAGTAGGAAGAGACTCATCAAGAATAGTGACGGTGGCCTTTGAAAGAGGTTTAAATCCTAACCCAAATTTCTGATGTGGCATGAGAGTAGGAATGGATTTGAGGTCATGTATACCTTGTTCATATTTTCCAAGGCCAAAACCTTTCCACGCGCATCGATGTAGATAAGTCTTTGCAAACGTGGGATTCTGTAGGTGATCAAACCCTGTTAGGTAAGGTTTGGCTCTAGGAGGAGAATCCGGGCGATGATGAGGCGTATCAAGACCACCGTAGATGAAATTGGTCTGTTGATTGGGCAGACCAATGGTGACGATGCGACCGAGACCTGGTTGATATTCGGAGTTGCTTATGCGGTCTACCATACTCATTAGGTTTGAGATGGGCATCGAAAGATAAGAGAGGAAGCTCCCTAGTGAGAAGCGCTATGATGTCTCTTCCATATTTTGTAAATCCGGTAGTTTGGTTGCGAGGTATGGAAGAAGATGAGGCCCTATCACGGAGAAGATGTATTTTCTTTTAAAGGCGAGACCTAGTGGTCATGTCGCATTGTGCGGAAGGAAAGGATCTCTGGATGAGTATATATTTTGCCCTCATATTGATATTTTAGGCATCGATGGAGGGTGGATGGGACCACAATGCATTGCGCGAATCCGGGAGCGTCAGAGGATCATGTTATAGTGGAATTTTCCTTGACAATATAGAAGAGTTCATGGAGCGACTTCTTACCTACTCGGATGGGTAAGACCACGGTTCTAGAGTGACTGCTAGTTGATCGTTAAATGATCGAAGGGCGAAGGGTGGAGGTGACACCACATTCTTTGGTAACTTAAGTTGTTCGAATGTGTGCGAGGAGATGGCGTTGAGTGCAGCTCCACTATCGATCATAACACGTTTTAAGGTAGTGTTATTGATTTGGGTGATGATGAAGGGAGCCTCAAATCTTCGGAAGAAAGAGAAGGAATTTCGAATCTTCAAAAGAAATGGTAGTTGATGGTCCATTCGGTCAACAACCAACTCGAAGGGTGGGGCTCATCGGAATTTCTTGCGATGCGCTTGATTATCAATCAAAGCTTGGCGATGTTGTGGAGAGGATTGGATGAGGTCAAAAAGAGACATTTTGACCGGAGCTTGGGTGAGTTGCTTCATAACACTCTCCTCAGCGAACACGGGAACTTGAGCCGAGGTGCGGCACGAATAGAGACCTTGGGTCGTGGGGGTGATGAGGAAGGAGAAATGTCTTTAGGGGCTGCGAAATGACAACCCGTGGTCGAGATCTTTGAAGATGAAGATGGGTTATCATAGTGTTGGGTTCTAGTGGCGATATGGATTGTGTCGATTTGGGAAGGTGGAAGATCAAGTGGGATGGAACCCTTTAGAGTGCGAGTGGATGGTTGAGGTTTGGATGGGGCTAAGATGACAGGAGGTAATTGTTCCTCCTCCGGCAAAAAGGTCACTTTCTTCCAGAAGGTTCTTGATAACGGCTTGGAGAGCTTTACATCCCTCAGTATCATGACCCGGAGTACGGTGGTAAGCACAAATCAGATCAGAGTTAAACCAAGTAGGTTTCACTCCTTTAGGATTATAAGGTTTAATCGGAGGAAGGGTTATGGATGAAGATTGGATGAGTTGATGAAGGATTTCGGTATAGAATCCGGTAGACGAAGAGGAGGATAGAGATGATGAAGATGGTTCTTTTACCTTAATCGACTGCCGAGGTAAGAGAACTTGCATGTTAGGTTTAACGGTCTCTTTAGGGATCCTCTTGTTTGTTTGGACATTTGGAGGAGCAGTCTTGGGTGCTTGGGATGGGAGTAAATGAGACATGATTGACTTTGGTGGAGGGGGAGCCCCTAAGATAGATTTTGAGGAGGATGGAGATGTGACAGATTTTGCGGTCTTTGGAGACAAAGGGGATTGCTTAGTCGGATTTACGGATGATTTAGATAATGTTGATTTAGATGAGGAAGAAGTCCTCAAGGTAGGTGTAATAGGAGGAATATAGGGTGCTTTGGTTGTTGGTAACGAAGATGAGGATCTTGATAGAAGAGGTGGCATCTTTTTGGTAGGTAAGTCTACTTTTAGGGGTGTTGATGAAGAAGAAGATGATGGCTTTGATGGATGTGTAGAAGAAGACGCCTTCTCAGCGGGCAAATCCAATCGTTTATGAGGCGTGGAGAGAGATTTTTGTGGAAGAGCACCAAGGGTCTTGATGGTTCGAAATATGGGTTTTCCTTTTCAGGGATGGTGACAACTTCACGGCATAAGGTGATTGTAACCTTTTGGGGAAGCAAGTGGGGAGAGTGCTTGATGGTATAATGTTAGATTTTAGTTGTCTCGGTTTAGGTTGAGGAATCGAGTGTATAGATGTTAGTGCTACTTCTTTTGATTTTTCTGAATAGGTGAAGTAACATTGGTGATGGAAGAAGGGGGTGATGATGAAGCGGTTCTAGCGAAGGACTACTTGATGCGGTAATCATGGGTGAAACTACGTAGGAAAAGAGATAGGAAGGGTCAAAATTGAAGGCGCTTCCGTTGAAGTTGCACAATGATGATAAATACGTTTACAAGGGCATAGTTGCAGCGGGAATGGGAGCAACGAAGTGGATGTGTCCGTAGTGGAAACTCGGAGGGATGTGATTGCTTGAGCATTGAAAGAATGTCGATGATGAGACAGATGAGGATGATCTTGTCTCGGGTATAGATGGAAGGTCGAGACAAAGGAGCGGAGAGAGATAACTCCGTGCTTGATAATGTAGGGATATTCAAAGATGGACTATCGAAGATATTGGAACTCCGTGATTGATGAAGAGGAAGGAGGATTTGATTCGATTGATGTGTTTGCAGATGGATTGGTTTTGAAGAAGAGTCCTCGGTAGAGATGGAATTAATAGTGTGGGTGTTTGGTTTTGAGATTAGAAGAATTATGATTTGGGGCATGATTGGGGAAAGGTTGTTTAAAAACGTCCGAGTGCTTGATTTGGGGAGCATTTGGGTTATCGAGAATGAGCTCGCCTTTGTCGATGAATTTTTGGACAAGATTTTTGAAAGTCGGCATCGTTCGATGTCATGACCTTGGTTACTGTGATAATGACAAAAATCATTTTCCCTATACGAAGCGGGCGTTCTCGGCTTTCATCAATATCCTAATGGGTGGAAGTTCGATCATGCGAACTTCAACATTTTTTCTAAGATAGAGGCATATGATTCCCCGAGGAGCAAAGGATCGAGATGATGAAGCCCCTTTTCGAGTAGATGAAGGGTCTCTTCGTGATGGTTGATTAGGAGTACTATCGGTTCTTGGTGTTTTTAATACGATAGCATTTGTGGACCCTTGATTCTTATCTTTAGGAGGGAAAGAATTTGGTTTGGTGAACCGAGAGAAATTGGTTTAGATTTGGAGCGAAGTTTTAACTTTCCTTGTTGATGGCACGAGATTCAAGTTTGCGTGCCATTGTAAAGGCCTCTTCAAAGGTATGAAAAGTTTGGATCCTTAGAGTGGAAGAAATGTGATTAGCACAAGATCGGGTGAACAACTCGATTTGTTGGGATTGAGGAAGGAGAAAGACAATTGGTTAATTATCCCTCTCAACGAGTGACAAATCTGCTTTATAGACTCATCGTCGAATTGGCGAATGTTATAAAGATCTCGTGATTGAGATCTTATGCGCGATATTTATTGAGAAGTTTTCAACAAACATCCGGGCCAATTGAGAGAAAGAAAACAAAGAATGTTGAGGATGTTATTGTACCAGTCAAAGCGGGACCAGCCAGAGACATAGGAAAGGTACGGAGCATGAGTTCCGATCTGGGCGATAAGGTAGCAAGCATGTTTGAATGCTCGAGATGTTGTTGAGGGTCTTCCATTATGAAATTTTGAGAATTTGGGAAGTTCCCATTGGGGAGGATAAGGCTTAAAAGCCACCGAAGGATGAATGGGTTCATTGCACACTTCTTCAAAGGAGTATGAAGGACGGGCTCCTTTTGTGGAGGCTTCCAAGTCTGCAATTTTCTTGAAGAGAATTTGAACTACGTCGGATTGGGGAGGAGGCACATTGGTAAGAAGTAGATGGTGGATGTTGTTGAGGTGTCAATGGGGGATTGATCTGTTGATTGGTGGGATGGTAAGAGGAATAACCAGGTGTTTTGGGTGACGCCTGGTGAGGTATTTGTTGTGAGGTAGCTTGCGTATAGGCAGGCTGTGAGATAATAAGTGGTTGAGAAAATATAGGTTGGGTGACGGATGGAACTGTGATTGGTGGACTCCTATGTTTGTTGATTGGATAGGGACAGATTGAGGAACGTGAGTACCGACTTGATTGGTCATGTTGGGGAACAAGACCTGAAAGGGGCCTTCTACCGCCGGATTTGGTACCAGGGGTGCCGATCTTAGGGATGGCGAAGGTCACGATTCTTTGGAATATTGGAAGAAAGATCCACCGGAGGACGAGAAGTAGGAACCAATCGACTATTCGGAGGGGTTGGCTCATGAAGAGGTATCTTGTCCTTGAGACACTGATGGAGGGCATAGATGAATTGACGGCAATGTGCGGGTGTGCGAGACGCATTCGTTATCGCCAGGAGAAGACCTCTCAAAGGTAGGTTGAGGAATAGTTGAGGTAACTGCAGTATTAGGAATAGGTAAGGCAATTTGAGAACTAGTCGACATGGTAGGTGGAAGAGAAAAGGAGGCATAGGGGCCTCGCACTTCTCCGTGGCTCGAGGCAAGAGAGATGGTGCAAGCTTGCTCTAAAAGGCACAGGATGATCCACGAGGATAATCGTACACTTGTCGGATTGGTGGGTCTTGGTGAGATATTTGGATCGACTTGTGTACTAGGTAGTCCATGAGGGCTATCGGATTGCGATCAAGGAGGCACGAAAGTCGAGATCCGCGAGGAATAGACTCAGTCGAGAAGATATTTCGATGGACTAGAGAAGCCGGACGTGATGGGATTGTTTTGGCTTGATGGAAAGGATTATACGACCATGAGGGGAACCAACTAACAGCGGTCGAGGAAGATTGGAGGGTGCCGAAACATCCCATTGGTGGTGATTTGGAGGAAGAAGGAACTGTTGGGCCATTTTCCTAGATTGTGACCGGGTGATAACCGTCATAAACAAGCAAGAAAGAAGATTGTCCTAGCTAATGCACAAACAATTCAAGCAGCGCAAGTGATTATCTCCTTTAAATTTTGATGCTTTTAAGAAAAGAAAATGTTAGGGAAGGCTTTTTAGAACAGGAACTACTCAGATAGCCAAACTAAGGATGGTTTGGGTAATGTTTGGTGAGGAGTCCCGAAGGCACTTGATAAAAGACCGTGCGTGGCTTGATATAGGGCCTACCCCGCACTTCACACACCGCTGCGATAAGGGAGTCGGGTGCTTTGCCAATATATACCAAAATCTTTCGTGAATTTATAGCGCGGCCCGAGTACCGCGTAGGCTCTTCCTCTTGGATATCACTTCCAAGTAGGCGAGGCCAGGGAAGGAGTTTTGTTTAGATGCTTTATACCTAGTGATTTTGGCTTTGTGTGCAAGGGTGAAAAATAAAAATCAAATAGTGTCACTACCGATTTTGATCAATTTTTCCAGCCTATTTAAAACTAGGTGAAAAGCATGTAGCAATGACAAAGGAAAATGTTCTTTTTAAGCACTTAAAAATGAAGTGTTTGATTTCGATGAAAACAAGCCAAACAGATTCTTTCCCCAAATGCGATTAGGTTCTTTTTAAGCACCAAAAACTGAAGTGTTTGGATGTGATAGACAACCAACAAAGAAATCCTAAAAAGGAGAAAACACCGAAAAAGAGGAATACCTGTAGGTTTAGCTCTCCAAGGTGTGTGGACTTCAAAAAGCGCGTTGTTGAGCTCTTCCCCTCGAACAATCCCACGAACAAGCAAAGTGCTCCATGAAAAGATCAAGCAAACAACAAACAAGATCCGGAAAGGATACATCCAGGATAATGGTGAAGCGAAAAATTTCTATTTTAAGGAAATAGAAAAATTTCAAGATAATGATTTTACTTTAAAAGCAAGATTGAAATGATGAACAGAAATGCTCAAATAGGAGTGATAGAAATCAGTGAAGAAAAGGAACAAAGTTCAAAACTAGAAAAGAGATGAACTTACCAATAAGGGACTTTGGTTGGGTCCATGCACCGACCGTGTGCGAGAATGTAGATCAAGAATTTCGTGCTTGTTACCTGTCCAAGTTAATGTACCAAACTAAACACAAAAACCCTGAAAAACTCAATGAAATCGATACCTGATGAAGATGTAGACGGATGAGGAAGCGATGTAGACAAGACGGGCGCACACGAGCAATTTGCACAATAGCTCGAGTAACACCGCAAAACACCGATGCTTGTGAAAAAAGATGGCGTTAGAAGATATTTGGGTGGACTGCCCGAGCGGGTCGAGAAGCGATAAGCTTCCTCGGTGGATGTCGATCCACGTTTTCAATTAAGAAAAGAAGCATACATGATAAAACTTGTAAATAAAGACTAGATTTTTCGATTGTAGTAATAAAAAGAAAGCCAACAGAGACAGAAATACAGAAAAGCGAGGAACTATGAAATAAATCTTGGATTTGTGTTACTGTATCCTTTATCTATCTGCTTGATGAAATCGGCGTCGGCCCAGGTAGAATCGGCGTCGATGATTGAGAATGGTCGCGCGTCGATTGAGGGATCGCGTCGGCATTGGATAAGATCAGCGTCGCCCGGAGACAGATCGGTCAATCGGGGGTGTGCGATGAGATTCGGGGATTGGAAGGTGAATGTAGTCTGCAAGATGTGCCGAAGATGGAGAGACGCTGGAACAGAGTCACCAGATGATAGATGGTGGTGTATGATGTTGATATGATACGGGGCGAGTACGGTGCTCCTCTCGGGGATTGATTCGGGACGAGATCTGCCTAAGCGAGACAATTGATGCTAAAAGATCTCTCTTTCTTGCGGCTGAATCTTTCTCGCTCTGTTCGTGCGTAAGTGCTTTCTTTCGCTCGTTAGTCTCTTTTTCGGTCTCTTCGGTCTCTTCCGTCCCTAGAACTGAGTTCTGGGCTTGCTTTTATAATCGGCGCCGCTCCTAGAAAATCGGCGCCGACCATATGGGTCGGCGCCGATCGCGGAGAAGACTCGAGATGGCTAAAAATGATCGATTCGAGAAAGACAAGACCTATCCCGACCACCAGGAAATATCCCGCTTTAGGAAGATTAAAAATGGATGTGATGCGTAGATAGAATAAATTTGGGGTAGATAAGTGATTAAGATGCATGGGAAGAAGCGTAATTAAATATTTAATATTTAATTACTCATGGGTAAGATGTGATGGGATGAATTAAATTTAGAGTAGGTGATTAAATCACAAATTGGAAAACTATCCCAAGGGGATAGTTGGTGGCAATAAACGTGCCCCAGGTTACCTAGGCAAGTAAACGGATGAGAAGGGACACTAAATTGGGTGACCAATTTTAAGTGTCTACACCATGTATTCTTCATATTTCTCTATTTGCTCATTTTGCATCATTTTTCCCTTCCTTGTTTGATTGCCTTCATTAAATATAACACTTCATTTTGGACTTAAAAATAACCTTCATATTTTCTTAGAAATCTAGTCTAATTAGGGGTTAATTCTTTGCATACACTTTATCACACACATCCAAAACACATGCATCAAAACTACACATCTTAAACATCTCCTTCCAAGTGGAACTATTGGGATTTCATCACCCAATAGGAAAGTCTCCACAATGTTCTAACCATGTTATAATTTTTTTACTATCGGTATATTGGCTAAGCACCCGACACCCTTATCAATGTGGTGTGTGAAGTAAGAGGGTAGGCCCTGTAGCGGTAGTCATCACAAATTTGAGCCTCATGTACCTTCAGCTATATCGAGGATGCCATCCAAAAAAACCCGAAACCATCCATAGTTTGACCATTTCCTAAGTTCCCTTGAGCCCATTTTCTTATTTTTCACATCATTCTAAATAATCAAGATGATAAAATTTTGTTGCTTGACTTGTTTATTAATAAATTGTATAATTTCTTGTTTTTCTGTTTCATGTATGTTATCACCCATTCTCAAGCCAGGAAAACACAACAATCTACCTCATCTAACAACATCCCCACTTCCGATGATCTTTCCCAACAAACTTCCACACTTGCCACTACTTCTTCTACACCTATGATCACCACGCCTTTGGTCTCCCAACCCCTTGTTTCTATGGTCTCTCTTCACGAGACCCATGTCATCCAAAATGATCCCCATCTTGAAACCAATCCTTTTGTCTCTCATCATTCCATTTCCTCTAGACCAGCTACGCCCCCATCTGTTGCTTCTTTAGAAACCCTTGGACCTCCTACTATCCCTCGTGGATGCTTAGAGTTTCAAGAACTCCTTGACGATAATCTTATCACCCTTCATAACTATCTTGTTTGTAAAATCACCATGATCCCCCAAGCCCATTAAACCACTCAATTGGTGGCGCCCATTCCACCCTACTTACCTCGCACCACCCCCACATATTTTGTCCCCATTACTTCTTTGTTTATTGTTGTCATCAATGCCCTTATTAAAACTTATCAATAATCTACTCAAACCCATCAACCTCCACTCCAAGATATCATTCAACACGTCCTCCCCAATCAAACTGTCCAAAAATATCAATCATCCCACATGCACATCCCAACTCATACCATACAAAACCAGTCTAATATCCCCATCTATCAATAAACAACATAATGTCATCCATTTTATTGTGTCCCTATCTCCCAATAACAAGCTATATCTCAACTTATTCAATCTCAACCATTCAACTATATCCCGCCTTATAAACCACCTCCAAAAACACCTACTCATCCTCAATCATATCAATATCATCCGCTTCTTATATTCAAAAATATCATCCTTCAATCTCTCATCCCCATAAATCTAATGACCATATGCATGCTTTACTAAGTAGAATGGCCAATCTCAAAGCCACTACTTTGGGGTCTAAAACCACCTTCTCTTATGAACAGATTGTAATGAGCACAGTAAACCCATCGGTCCTTGTCAAGTCTTACCCTCCACACTGGGAACTTCCAAAAATTTCCAAGTTTAATAGTAAGGAAGACCCTCAACAACACCTTCATTCCTTTAGCCACGCATGTTATCTTACCGCCCACGACCATGACCTTATGCTTTGCACCTTCCCTATGTCATTGGTCGGCCCTACGTTGGATTGGTATAATCGCATCCCCCAACATTCCCTATTTTCCTTAACCTAACTCGCGTAATTATTCCTAGAACATTTTTATATCAACATTGTGCATAAAATTACCACCACAGACCTCTACGCCATTAGATAATTTGATGACAAACCTATCACAAACTTCATTGTTAGATGACATGGCATAATCAATTAGTTTTCATTCCCCTTCCTTAGATCAAGCTAATCAAAATATTTTCACGGTCTTGTGCAAAGCATATCTCCTCTACCCTTTAGATCCAATCCTTCCAAACCTTCAAAGAAGCATTCACCATGGATTGTAAACTTGAACTCCATGCCCTTGAGCAAGGCCATCTCAAACTCGATGATAATGGACCGGATAGTGAAAGGGACCTCAATGTACTCGAGAAAACATTAGATATCCCTAAAAACAATAAGACCGAGAAGGCCATAGAACCTCATTAGTGCAGTTAAACCACTCATCCTTCTACAGAGGCTCAGGAACGAGACCATGGAGGTAGGGAAGCAAACCATGCACGGTGTAGTGTTTGATGATGCCTTCCTTCCATGTCGAATAGTTCTCATAATTGAGCATAACAACATAACGATGGAAATCCATAGTGCGGATAAACCCCCAAAAAGATCTTAGATGGCACTTTATAACTTAGTGCAAAAAGTACAAGCCCAAACAAGTAGTGCAATGACCCCCTAGAATGTGGCACTTTATAATGTAGTGCGTTTACAAAAATGACAATCCCATCATGTAGCATGTGAAAAATTGTGTAATTTTGACTAAAGAAGCGCTCAAAACCGCAGTTGGTAAAAATTTATAAAGAAAAAAATAGTTCCGTGACTAATGGAAAAAACCAATAAACCCTACAAATGGATTAAAAAGGTGCCTAAAACACGTGCAAAGGGGTTCGTATGTCTACTTGTTGGAAAAGACATCAAATTTTAGATAGGGTTTGTTTTTCTTGCACGGGGATTGGCCTCTGTCAACCCCATACCTTGCCCTCGTATTTGACGCTCGTAGGAAGGGCATAGATTAACAAGCAAAATGAATCCAAAATTATTACAATGCCAATAAATGAATGTTTTTCACATTTAAAAATTTAAAATGTGATTGTTTTCACCTCCAAACAATACTAAAAAGAATGGGCCTAAGCTGAGGTGTCAAGTCATGTGGATGCACTGGGCTACTTGATGTTGGCTTGTCGAGGCGAGTTGATTGAGTTGCATGAGAAATGAGATTTATTTTGAACTAGAATTGAAGGCTTATTCCTCTCGTATTCATCTAGATGCCCCGTCACCAAAATCTAAAAATAGATGTATTTCCATCCACATCCAAAACCTCCTCCTTTGATTCTAAATTCAACATCATGATCAAAGGTTGTATATAATATAACCTCCAAAGACACACATGATTGATAACCTACCCCTACCACCCAAAATTTCTACTAAACCCAACTTTATTAAGAATAAGCAACATGATTCCATAACTTTGGAAATTTTGTACAAAGAAGATTACTATCATAGAGCATCTTAATACTTCCCCATGAATGCAAACACAAGAGAGTTAATCTAACTATCAACCTCCATAATATGACATCCCTAACAAAATTATGTATGATATGCACTATCAAGGTTGTGGCTATGGTAAGGATGAACAAGGAATCTATGAGCCTCTCGTGGCTCGGGAAAATATGGAACATCATAGAATTGACATGGAGCCATATAGTGGTAATCCTAAAAAATTTGATGTCACCTCTTTTGACAACGATGATAACTCTTCGACATGACATCAAACTAAGGTCTCCTTGTAGCATGTATGAAAATCTTCCCTCCACAAACCGCTTTACTAAATATGTTTTCTTAGCCCTAAACTAATCATATCCTACAATTGAACTACAATATCCCTCCCTTATACACATGAAATAACAAGATCGCATACCAATATATTCCTTTCAAATGAGGAAGCTATAGAAAAGTTTACAGGACTTTAGGATAATAAAAGGGACTTTCCATTACCATGGATTTTTGTGCATATTTTGGGGAAGAGGATGATTTCCATGGTCGAAACATAAAAAACATCAATTAAAAAATAAAAAAAAAATCCAAATTCCCATAGTGAAAGCCTCTTCAAGCACTATTGGACAAACAAAACAAAAAAATCAAAAAAGAAAATAAAAGTGACTAATTTGTTGGTGAAAATATCTTGTATATGCCAATATAAGAGGAACTCAACCTTCTCCTTGACCCCACATAGATGGAGGATGATTCAAAACTCCTCATAGAGGAGATTGTTGATATCATCATTGACACAAAAGAACAACCTAAAATAATCAAACTAAGAATTTCCCTCAATCCCCATGAACAAAAATTCTTTGTTTCCCTCTTGCATGGGAATTTTCATGTCTTCACATGGTCATATGCGAGATATGTCAAGGTTTGATCTTTTTTTGTTTTTCATGAATGGGCCAAATCTATCAAGAAATTACTTCACAAAATACACCCTTAAATATCGCTCTTTGTTAAAGAAGAACTCCAAATGCTATTGGCAAATGGGTTTATTAGACCTATTATTTGTTTATAATGGATATTTAATAAAGTCCTTGGTCATGAAAATCTTGGAAGAATTAGGGTTTGTATAGGTTTTAGAGATACTAACAAATCTTGTCCCAAAGATGAATTTTCTCTTCATAATTTTGATATGATGGTAGACTCAACAATGGTGCGTAAGATGGTATCTCTTACGGATGTCCTTTCTACATACAATCAAAGTAAAATTTCAATGAAAGACTCACATAAGACAACTTTCACCACACCCTAGAGTACCCTTTATTATTAGGTCATGCATTTTGGCTTGAAAAATGCAAGATCAACTTATCAAAGATACATGACTGTCATCTTCAATGACATGTTGCATAATATTGTGGAAGATTATGTTGACAATATAATTGGCTTCTAAAAAACCCATAAAGAACATCTTATTATCCTCCAGTGTATTTTGAACAATAAACAATATGAGGGTAGGTTAAACCTCAAGAAGTGTGTGTTTCTTTGTCACATCAAGAAAAATTTTGGGGTTTGTTGTTTGTAGAAGAAGTATCGAGGTAGATCCATTTGATGACGTTGCTATTACAAAAATTCCTCCTCTTAATAACATTAAACACCTCAGAGCCTATAGGAAAAATCCAAGTAATTTCGAGATTCTTCTCCCAACTCATCGATGAGTGTTATCCATTTACCCATATTTTTAAGAAGGACATTATCTTTCATTAAGGTCTCGAATGCCAACAAGATTTTGACCATTTAAAGTAATATATATACCAACCACTGTCCTAGTTACACCCACTCTAGGAGAACCCATATTATTATACATCCCAGCTACCCAATTTTTCCTAGGTTCTCTTCTCTCTCAACTTGACAAAAATGCCAAAGAGAGCCGTATATTATCCCATCCGAACTTTGATTTCCTATTAAATCAACTATCCCAAAATTGAAAAATCATGTTTATTTATTGTATGTTCCTTGCAAAATATTAGGCATTACGTAAGTAAACAATAAAACAAAATTCATATCCAAGGTTGACCCTCTCATGTACCTACTTTCCAAACCTTCTCTTACCACAAGGATGGAAAATTGGATAATCCTACTATGTGAATTTGACATCAAATATGTTAATCAAAAAAATGTTAGAAGACGGGTGCTCATAGATCAACTATCCAAGGTACCTTTCATAAGACACACAACCATTAAACGTGGATATACCAGTGTAATCATCATACTTGTTAAAGATTCCATTACATGGAAAATGTATTTTGATATTTCTTTTACCTATCATGGGCTCTAACACAAGATTCATTCTTATCACCCCTACATATGATATCATTCGAGATCCTTTAGAATTGGATTTCATTGTACCAAAAATATAGTGGAGTATGAGGATCTCATTGCAAGTCTCAAAAAACTATTAAATGGGTCATCAAATAAGTTGTGGTCATTAGAGACTCACATCTAATCATAAAACAAGTCGATGGTGAGTATAATGTAAAGGATTAGAAGCTCATTCCCTATAAGTATATGGTGGATAGTCTTAAACAATACATCATAAAAATCAATATTGAATAGGTTCCATGCTTACAAAAAAACTTTATATATGTCATGGTTGTAATTGGTTCCCTCTTAAACCTACCACAAGATAGTAGAGAGTACTAGTTCCTAATTGAACATCTCACGACTCTAACTTATGACATGTTAGAATCTTGTTTGGTGTGTGAAGTTGTTGGTTCCTTCTCTCCCTAGTGTGAAGACTTGTATAACTATCTTCAAGATGGCATTTTCCCACTAGATATATCCCATAACCAATGTAAATCCTTAATCCAATGAATAACCCGATATACCCTCCTTGGGAAAATCTTTATCATTGAGGCTACAATAGGACCCTATTAAGGTTTTTGAATTCGAAAGATTCTATCTAAGCAATGAAAGAGGTACATGAAGGCATTTTTGGATCTCACATTAGTGGCATGGTCCTTGCTAATAAGATCCTTCATGTCAGATATTATTGGCCTACCATGGAATAATCTTTGTTGTCATATGTCTACACATATGCCCCATGTTAGAAGCATGGAAACCTAATCCATGTGTCATTATAGTTGATGCAATGTATAATCACTCCATGGTGGGTCTCCAAATGGGGGCTCAATCTCTCGGTGAAGCTCACTCCTACTTCATCGATGGACATATGTACATTATTACCATAACAGATTACTTTACCCAATGGGTGAAGACCATTCCCCTCACATATGTAATCGGTACCTATATATCCAAGTTCATTTTTAACCATATCATACGTTATTATGGCATCCCTTATGTGATTATCTCCAACAATGATAAATCGTTAAAAAACAAGCAAGTTAAGGCCTTGTTTCAATGCTTCAAAATCAAACAAAAGTGGTCCACAACCCATTACCCTCAAGTTGATGGACAATTTGAGGTCGCAATCAAAACGCTTGTAAAACTTATAGCGAAAATTGTGAGTGAAATCAACATCTCCAAATCCATCCCACCTTATATGCCTCTCGAACTTCCATTTGTATGCCTACTGGAGCTACCCATACTCCCTTGTCTTTGGAGTAGAGGTCGTTATTCCCATAGAGATTGAGCTACCTTATTTGCACATATCCTTGAAGGACTATATCTAGACAATAAAGAACACTAAATAAGAGTAGCATGATTTGTTGAGCTAGAGTTGCTAGATGAGTGGAGGCTTCATGCCTTAACTTACCTAAAACTATATCAAAATTGATTGTGCCACAACTACAACAAGTGCATCATCCCTCTTGAGTTCAATGTCAATGATCTTGTTCTTAAAGAGAATAGGAAAGACACAACCAAGGAATGAGAAAAGAAAGGAAACTTTGAGCCTAACTAGTTAGACTCTTTCATTGCGATCACTAAATTTGGTTCTAGTGCTTATAAGCTTGCTTACCCTAAGGATCATGAGCTCATGATGATCCCATGATGTCACCTCAAATGTTTCTATACATGAATCCATACGGAGATGTTACCAAAAGCTTTAAAAATAAAAATAAAAAATATATATTTAAAAAATTAAAAGAGAGAAATAAAGTTGTCCAATGGTGAAAACCTCACACAGATGGCACATTGGATAAGTACCATGGTGAAAACCATTTTTGACGTCATGTGTAGGCCTAGTTGTTCACAAGCACCTTACACTTGGGGGCATGGTTGCTCCACCCTATTCTTACCATTCCTTCATACAACTTTTGATTCAATGATCTAAATTGTCTCTAGTACATATGGTTTTGGCCTCGATATGACATTTTCTCGGTTGTAACATTATGTCATTTATTATCCATGCATTCCCAAAGGTATCGTCAAGGAAACTCACTTGCACAAGTTTCGTGTACATAGCATTAAACCCATCCAAAAATCCAAAAACATATAAAAACTCACAAAATCCCAAAAACATTTAAATGACCTCAAAATCTCAAAAAAACATCCAAATAAAGAAAAAGTACTAAACATCAACATCCCCAAAATCTAAGAAGAACATATAGCTCAAAATCAAAAAGCAAATCGTACAATCCAAAATCTCTAAACATTGTAAAACTATCAAAAATATCTCACACATGACAAGTTTAGTGGTTGCTCCCACCACCAAGATTGGGGCATCTATGATGTGCTCGAAATTCCAAAAACAATAAATTAAATGCACCACCTACCCCTAACCCATGTCTTGGTGCTTTACGTTAGTCTTGGATGAGCTAAACGCGGTGGAAATAGAACTTAATGTTCACCATGGTTCTAGCCTTTGTTTCTCGAGCTCAATTCTTCTACTCATGATGGTGAAAATGACTTGTTTTCACCCCTCCCCTTCTATATATAGCCCTTGCAACCACAATAACTTTTGTCTTCTTTGTGATCATTTTTCAACCTTTTAAATGCCTATAACTTCTTGTATCACCCCACTGATCGCTCAAGGGGCATCACCTACACCAAACTAATTTTTCTTCTATTTTTCACAATAAAATTGTCTATTTTTTTTTGATATCTTTGCAATGACATTGCTCATGCGACTCCATCCCAAAGAGAGGCAAATGTAGACATTTAAAATCCATTGTGCTAATTTAATCTTAAATTGCACAAATCACATTGACACGCGTCTTCATTTATTAATTAATGACCCTATTTTGCCTCTTTGATGCTAATTGACAACTTTGTGTTGATTAAAATTCTCTTCACTTGTTAATTAATAACTCATTATTAATTAATTAGAATTCCCTTTCATATATTTATTAATGACCTTGCATTAATTAAATCCCGCTTCAAATCATCTCTAAACCTCATCAATTTCCTATAAATTCCCTCTCAAATAGTTTCCACAAGTTAATTTAGGCATATTAATCAATTCTTAATTGATTAATTAAGCCCCCTTTTCCCATCTAATTCCCATGGAATATTAATCTCACTTAATTACTCTTAATCTTCATGACCTAAGTCTAATCCTACATTTATTAAGGTCTACAATTTTTCAAAAAAAAAAAAACTATATATGAAACCTCCTACCTACTCCCAAAACACACCTAATTCTCATGCTAGCATTCTACTCTTAGACAACAGGCAAAATTGAGAAACCCTATTTGTGGAATGCAAAAGGTAAGACCGTAATTCAAATATAGTTAATGTCAATTTGAATACATCGTTTGCTTTATTAAAAATTTATCCTAAATAGCCGAATGTTGTTGCCCTATGTTGCACTCAATTCAACGGACATCCACAAATTGAATGTGAGTTTCAAACATCTAATGGAAAGGTTTGAGTTTCTTTCTCAAAAGCTTTGTTATCTTTCTTTTCCTTTAAAATACTTTATCTTTATGTAATAGCATAGAAATGCCAATAATCTAAAACTTTTAGGTGTAAGTTCTCCATTAATGTAGATTAAACAATTCTTAACACTATACAAAGATGAGTAGAAGTCAACAAACTTGCCGATATATTAATGACCTTAGATGAATGTGAACCCCAATCTTTCAAAGAGAAAATCAAGATAAAATATTGACAATTCTACATGTAAAATTGACAAGTTTAAGGAGAGGTTAATGGCTTGAAGGTTTACTCAAAAACCTAGATATAGAAATATTTGCCCCTAGAACAAAAATGAATGTTACAACCACATTTTTAAATGATGATCTCAAAGAAGAAATCTATATTTCTCGATGAAAAGGTTTTGAAGAATTTAATAAAGAACTTAATGTTTATCGATTAAAGAAATATTTGTACGGTAAAAAAATTGTACAATAAAATTTTAGAAATCTTTCTATGATAAAATTGATTTAAAAAGCTCTACTTTGTAAAAGCTCTACTTTGTAAAAGCATTATAAAGATCATCCTATGTGATTTTATGTAAACATTACCCTATGTAAATTTACAAGAGAACTCATAGAAGTAGAGTGTTATGGAGGCTCCTTGTATTATAAAAGGCTCTTAAAACTCATATAAGACTTTGGTATAAACATTTGTCTTGAGAAACATAGGGATATTATATCCTTTTAGCATACTAAACTGGTATCATCCTATATGATGTGAGGCATATAATTCATTTTATAGAAAGGTGATAAGCTTGTAAAATCTTTCCATGAGAAGGTGTGTTTATGATTCTTTCTATAATAAAAAGGTGATGATGACATGTCTCCCCATTAAAAATTAAAGCAGGGTATTGGAGCACGTAATATTTGTGGGGTACACACCTATTGTGGCCCCATTAAACAAACATGCGTTAACTTCCACAAATCTGAGTTCTTACTTAGAATTATTAATATATTGAATAAAACTTAAAGTTATTAAGTTTTATATTCAAACTACTTATTAGTTCAAAATTGTTGACTGTTATAATTCTTCATAGATATAATATTCTCACTTGATGCGAAGTAAAAACAAGAGAGAATATAGTGATATTTAAACTCCACAATATTTTTGTGAAACGTCACTGTAAAATTTGAAGAAGCTAGATGAAGAAGATTTGTATCTAGGTTATTGTTCCTCAACATTAATAAAGTGATAGTGTTTTTTTGTTGCGGGGTTTTTCATTGAAAGGTTTTCCTCAAGTAAATTAGTGTTTTGTGTTATTTCATTTATGTTTCGATTTATATCAGAGTTATTTACATGCCTGCAAGTTTATAATTAAATTCTGTCACAATTGCTTGAAATCAGTTATTTGTGGACCTACGTTAATTCTTTAACAACATACACCTTTGTTCTCTTACATAAATAAAATTTTACTTTTGTTCTCGATTCCCTTTACCAAGTTATACCCCCAGTTTGCCTCAAAATAAGTGCTTTGTAACAGGTTATGAACATCAATCAAAATATAATAGAAAATGGATTTTTGTAAGATGTAGTGTAAGTGACCTAGTAGACATGTTAGCAAATGCCTAAAGTTAGGCAAAAGTGCCCAAACTCCAACTCAGTCCTAACGTCTATCTCACCTCCATGTTCGAGTCCTATTGCTGTTCAACTTAAAACCACATTGACTTTTCCATGGAGCTCTATGCAATCCTCTCTAGCATCACAAGCCACTAAAAAGACTAAGCAACCTAACCTAAACAGAAAAACAAACCAAAGCCAATAGCAGTATCCAGCAGCAATGACATGACTTTTTGAATCTCCCTCCTCCCCACAGCCTGGCAGAGGGGGCGAGGAGCCGAGGGTAGCTTCTTTGAGGGCTTTTCACTCATTTATCATAGCATATTCTCTCAATTCTGCTAGCCTCGGCTCCTTGCGCCCTCTGCCAAGCTGTTTGGTTTCAACCTTGCTCCTGACCTGTCTAGAAATAAGAGCTTTGGAGCAAGGTATGAATAGCCATCCAAGTATAATGGAAGCAAGTAGGTGGACAAAAATGTCATCTTTGTTCAGCAGGTGTTGCCCGGCTTATATTAAGTATAAACAAGAGAAAAATATGAGGAAACAGTATAAGGTGAACAAGACTTGACTATAGTTGGCTCAAATAAAGAGATATTCAACAGATGGTGACATGAGTAAAAGTCACCTATATTTCTTAGTAAAACAACATACAAAACAAAACCAGTCATACCCCAGATGATACACAACATTATATAGAAAAAATCATTTCAGAAATTAGTTTTGCATGTATTTTGAGCATAAATATAGTTGCAACAGTGTCCACAGCCAAATTGAATCTCATTCTTGGAGCATTATGTAGAGAGGGTCAGTTGAAGAAGGTGCTCCTACCTTGCAGACCTGCATTGCAAAGAATTCGCTTTCTGAGGGTAAGAAAATCCACTCCCATTCAACTATTGAACACCTAAACCCATAAAAATCAACTAATAAAAATGAAAAAAATAAGACAGCATCTAATGGAATATGAACTTTGCACCTTGTCACAGACGAGTATTTGCATGAGGTATTGACACTGTTTCACCAAATGCAATGAACATGTATCCAATCCGATCAGTTGACATTTGCCACCATACTCACAGCCTGTGTTAAACAAGAGCTTTAAAACAGGGTATGGATGTCCAACAAAAGATAAATGGAAAGGGATTTTTTCTCAAATTCCCTCATAGCTCCCACAGAACACTGCTTCATCCCAACCTGTCCCCATAGGTGCCTGAAATGTATCATTCCCTGCAAATGAAACAGCATGGCCAGCTTGTTCAACACAAAAATAAGGAAAAAACAGTCATCAATATAGACATCCATCAAATACTTACAACCCGCACACTTCCATAAAAAGCATAGGGTGCAATAAATTATAGAACAGGTCTTAGACTGGGTCTCATAGATAATAAACACCTATCCTCCCAATGAATCCTAATAATTTAATTCTAAAATTAAAACAAATAAATTGAAACCAAAAGAAAGACCGATAGAGGCACAACATAGTACAATTGATCCATATAACAGAACTATACAAAATGACAAAGAATGGAGTAAAAACTGCCATTATCTTCGAGCATTTAATTGACTGTAAGCCCTTCTCTCACTTTTCCTGTTGGCTGAGCATCTTTCATTTCCTTCAAGCATTGCTCTCTTGCTTTTTCCCACTCTCCGCATCCTCCTCCAGCTTTCACTTCCAGACACGTGCTGTTTCCTGAAAACGGTTCAATGTCATGACACCTACATGGTATCATAAAACAGGGCTTTAACAAATACATACAGACCGACTGACAGACAGACAGGTAGATAGATAGAGAGAGAGAGAGAGGGAAGGAGAGGGAAAGTGGGGAGGATCCAGGAAAGGGTGAAGTGATGCGAAGTGCATACTATACATCTGATTTTATGAAATCAACACATGGTCTAGATATCCAACCACTTACTCTTAAGTGAGTGGAATTGAAACCCAACCCCTTCTTTTCACTGTAGGTTTGTCATGATGTGCCTTATTATGGTGCAAGCCTATGTTTACAGATTGCTTCACTTAGCATCACCAATAATCTCCGCAAGAACATTGTCCTTGTTTAAAATGATGGAACCGGTTTGCATCTCTCACAACAATTTGTCTTGCAACAATCTTGGAGATAAACTTGGTTGCAGTGTGGCAGTCAGTACATACTCGAAGATTCTTGACGACTCTGATAGTTGTTCCAGGGGGTGTGTTTAACAAACCAAATGCAATTGCCAACTTCTCACTATGATGGAAGAGGAATAATTGTTTTTCCTCTTCCTCCACATCATTCAGTACTTGTCTTGAATCTGGAAAATACCCTGCTGCCTTCATCTCCCAAGATAATTTCTCCAACTTTGCATAGATCTCCTGTGTCTGTGGGTGTGATCTGTCTCCAACACAAAAAACATGTACCTTTTTATGGCCTTCAATCCAGCTACATCCAGGTATCTTATTTATTCCTTTATGGTTCATCGATCTCCTTACCATTTGAACCTCACCCCACCTGCCCACTTCTGCATACATATTTGCCAGAAGAACATAAGCCGCAGCATTTTTAGGATCCAGATCAAAAAGAAGAGTTCCTGTAAATACTCCTAACCCTATATTCTTATGTGACCTACAAGCACCAAGCAAACACGTCCACACATGCACCACAGGTTTAATTGGCATTTTGATGATGAACTTTAGGGTTTCCTCGAGATAGCCAGCACGGCCAAGAAGGTCAACCATGCAAACATAATGATCAATTGTGGGCATAATGCAATAAGAGTCACTCATGCCATTAAAGTATTTGCATCCCTCATCCACTAAACCTGCATAGCTGCACGCTAACAAAACACAAGCAAAGCTTATATGGTTGGGGTATGTTCCAAATTGTTTCATTACTTCAAAGAGTTTGAGAGCATCCTCACAAAAGCCATTTTGTGCATATCCTGCAATCATTGCAGTCCAGGAGACCACATTTTTTTGAGGCATTTTGTTAAACAGTTCATGTGCCTTGTGTACACTACCACATTTTGCATACATGTCTACAAGGGCATTTGCAACTACAACATCTGACAGAAAACCACTTTCAATTATGCTTTGATGGATGTCTATGCCTTGTTCCAAAGCTCCCATTTTGCCACATGCTGGGAGGATGCTGACGAAGGTTGTGGAGTCTGGCTTTACACCAGACAATTGCATTTGCTTAAAAGTTTCCAAGGCCTTTTCGATAAACCCATTTTGTGCATATCCTGCAATCATAGAAGTCCATGAAACCACATTTTTTTATGCATTTTGTCAAAATGTTTGAGTGCCTTGTGTATGCTTCCACACTTCGTGTACATATCTACCAGGGCAATTGCAACTACATCATCTGACAAAAATCCACTTTCGATTATGCTTTGATGGATGTCCATTCCCAGCTCCAAAGCTCCCATTTTTGCACAGGCTGAGAGGATGCTTGCAAAGGTCGTGGAGTCTGGTTTTATACCTGCCAACTGCATTTGCTTAAATGTTTCCAGGGCTTTTTCAACAAACCCATTTTGCATATATCCTGCTATCATTGCAGTCCATGAGACTACATCTCTTTGAGGTATTTTGTCAAACAGTTCACTTGCTGTGTGTATGCGTCCACATTTTGCATACATGTCTATGAGAGCACTTGCAACAACAACATCTGACAAAACTCCTCTTCCAATTATGCTTTGATGGATGTCAATGCCCTGTTCCAAAGCTCCCATTTTGGCACAGACTGAAAGGATGCTAGCAAAAGTTGTGGAGGCAGGCTTTACACCTGTCAATTGCATTTGTTTAAAAGTTTCCAAAGCCTTCTCAACAAACCCATTTTGTGCATACCCTGCAATCATAGCATTCCATGAGACCACATTTCTTTGAGGCATTTCGTCAAAAAGCCTCAAAGCCTCGTTAAGAAGACCATATTGTGCATATCCTGCAATCATTGCAGTCCATGAGAACACATTTTTTTGAGGCATTTTGTCAAACAGTTCACGTGCCTTGTTTATGTTCCCACATTTTGCGTACATATCTACCAGGGCGTTTGCTACTACATCATCAGACGAAAATCCTCTTTCCATTATGCTTTGATGGATGTCCATACCCTGTTCCAAAGCTCCTAATTTGGCACAGGCTGGAAGTATGCTGGAAAATGTGAACTGATCAGGTTGTACACCGGTTGCTTGCATTTGGTGAAACAGTTTCAATGCCTCTTGAGCATACCCCTGTCTTCGGTATGTTGCAATGATCGCATTCCATGACAGGACATCTCGTTCAGTCATTTGGTCAAACACTTCGCGCGCATTAATCAAACTTCCGCAATTGTCATACATGCGTATAAGTGTATCTTGTAAAATTTTGGGTGCGGCAAACTCGTATCGCCTATTACTGATGTGAGAGTGGATTTCCTTACCCTCTGAAAGGGTTTTCTTAGAAATGCAGGTCTGCAATAGATGAAGGTATGTTGAAGAGTTTACAGGGAAATTCTGTGTAGTAAGCAGAATGTGTAGCGCCTCCTTCAACCGACCTTCTCTACATAATGCTGTGAGTTTGAGATTGAGATTGGCAGTGGAAGGCAGTGGCACTGGCATTGGCATTGTATGATTATAATTGAAACATTGAAAATGTGCAGTGTTAATCGATCTACTTGTACCGGGATGACTACAAAAATCTGTCACTGTCTTTCTCCTGTACAATTATGGTTGTCTACTACGGTAGAAATGCAGTAGAAAAAATGGGTTTTATACATGGGATGTGTGCAGCAGTGAGCAAGAAGCCGTAAAGATATTATGGCGGTAAGCGTCATATAATTCCCCAAAATTATCATATTCCAACTTCCAAGTGAGGGGTTCTGGATGGAATGGGGATTCGGGAATGAAAGAATGAATCCAGGCCCGTGAATCAGCGACCTTACGAAAAACCAAAAGCTGTGCATGGATGATTCGGAACGACCACAATTAGGGCTCCTGATTGGAGGAGCAGCTATGTGCGCAATCCAATGTGAACGCCGAACGGTATATGTTATTTGATTTAGAGGGATAGTTATTACTTGTGTAATTGATGTTGATAATGGGTGTGATTGAATTTGTTAAGTGTAGGAATATAGATGAACCACTTCATTTAAAGGTTCCATCTCTACATTTCAAACTTGTTACAAATTCATACATATACATTTGCAAATCTCATATCATGAGTGGTAGCGCTTTGCTGTCAATTTTATTTGTACTAAACATGTTACATGAAGACTTTCGTACATGTGCAGATTTTATATCATGAGTGGTAGCTTTTATGGCCATTTTTTTCGCACTAAACATGAATACATTTGATTTTTTTTTTTATAGTTAATAACTTTCATAGTTGATGTGGTTTGTAATTATTTCGGGGAAATTATGCTAGTGTTGCATCAGTTGTTTGGTTGGTCTTTTGTTGAAAAAACATTTTTGTATAGTCGATAACGGGTGGGATTGATAGTGGTAGTATAGGAATATAGATGAAACATTACATTGATTTGTTCTATGTGTATATTCAAATTTGTACATGTACAGTTGCAAATCTTATATCACGACATTTGAACTAAACATGTATACATGAAGACCTTTGTACATTTGTAAATTTTATATCATGAATGGTATCCTTTTGTGGGCAATTTTATTTTCACTAAACATGAATACATTTTATACCCCTTGAATGACATTGCCACTTTGGATACAAGAAGTGTTGAGTAAAGTAGTAGTGGAGGTGCTATCAAAGTAGAGGGTAGTATTTACGATGGGTTGAGTGATAGTAGTCTTGACTCCTCCTTTCTTCTTGCTCCAAGTGTTGTTACACACGCCATTTTTGAGTACCTTTCGAATGAAAAAGGAGGTGAAATCCAAAATTTGCAAGCGAGGGAACTCTGGAGAAAGGTGTGAATGTCAGACCTTGGCTTTCAGTGGTTCCAATGTCAACAGTTGCTCTATACAAAGTAATTCCCTGGGACTTATGGATATTTAATCCCAGTGCCATTTTAATAAGAAATTGTCTTCGATTCCCTCTTGAAATAAAGCGGTATGGGAATATGTAACGGTTCGAGGGATCCCAACATGGGTCATCAGATCAATCAAATTTGACAACAAGAAATAAAGGTAATGCTAGTGGTGGCATTGATGCGTCGTAAACATTGTCGATGATTATTCCTATAGAACCATTTACGAGGCCTACGTCAACCTAAAAATTTACAATGCAAAGGCCTGCACTGGATTGTGGATGCGGAGATGTTGAATGTTAAAACCGGTCGGGCGAGCGAGAAGGAGAGGTGAGGGAGATGTGGTTGATGATGTTGTGAATGAATTCCATATTTTATTTATCGAAACTATTTTCTTGTGCCAATTGTTCCTTGAATTATCAATCTTAGTGGGGACAACTCAAAATGAGTTCCCAAAAACAGATAAAAATGAGAAAAGACAAAGCGAAAAGAAACCCGAGCTAATACCCCACATGGGGGTAATGGAGCAAGTGGGGAGAAATATGAGAGAAGCAAAGAAGGGAATGAAGGGGGGGGGGCGACGAGGACTAATGGTCTACTCGGGAATGGTTGTTGCACCCCTCTTAACATTGGAGGCCAACAAAAAGAAGCTCCTGATGGACTGACAACCCAAAGAGGGGGCAAAACCTCCTCCCCTGCTGAGATCCGAGGCGGCACAACGGTAAAGGGGACGAATGGAGTTGGACTACCCTCTGGTACATGTGCGCATCCGATTCTGCTAGCAGTGATCGAGGGAAGTGTGAATGTCCAACCGAGGACGAAATGATCTATGCATCAGTATCGGGTTAGAAAGGCTTTGTCGTTTAGTTCCTCCACCTGTGGGTAGAACAAGAAAGAAGGTTGTAATTCCTCTCGTGGGGATGACTCTCGGAGGGGGATGAAGAATCTGGTAGCGGAAAAACAAAGGCTCACAGATGTAGAGGGCAAGACACCACCAATCAATATATCTGAAGAAGATTGGGAGAGTCTAAATCCCTCTGAAGAGACATTGAAATTGTCCTATGATCTCATAGTATATAGGGCAGCGGAAGATGAAATGAGTCTCGGTCTCCACCTCTTGAAGGCTACAGAGCCTACAAAGTCTGTCCTCTCGATCAATGTGGTGATCAGTCTCACACCAAAGTCTATGGGAGCCAACTCGAAACTGACCCAGAGGTATACAGAGGGCATGCACCCAGTGACGAGAGGTGTATTGAGGGCGGATGATGAGTCCATCTCTAATTTCAAGAAAGTGCTCTGCATAAAAGGACATCTTAGGGCGCAAACCCCCAGGAGGGTTCACCCAAGTAGTCTAAATGAAGCACTGTAGATATCCTCCTGGATGGACCTGTTCAACACTTGCTTGGTGGGCAAGAGATGATTGGGAGCATTCAGGGAATACTAGAAAGGGGGGAGACGATCAATCTAGATACCAACTGAATCCAACAAGGCAGAAGTCTCGACAAACCAACAACAGCCCATAGCTGGGCAATACTCACAGAGGAACAATAAGCGAGATATGGATACCTGTCCTGCTCATCAAAGAGATCACCAAACCTCTTGATACGGTGAAGAAAGGTTGATATGTCAAATATAGTCTCCATAAAGAAAGGTCGAGCTCTGAACTCTGCCAAAATAATATGTTGGGGGACCGTCTGTTTGCATCTAATGAAGCAGAAAAGGAGGAGAGTCTGAATCCTCTTAGCAGAATCCCAATCTGTGTCCAAAAGGGAGGGGGCCCATACAACAGACCCATAGAGAACAGTGGGGCGGATGAGGGAGTTCATAAGAAACATCTTGGAGGAGATGTCCTGGAAGTGGTGCCGAAAACATTGTCTCTCGAGAATGACAAGAGACCCATACCCTTTATTCACCCTCGGCTGAAGAGCATGCCTCATATGGAATCCATGCCCGAGAACTGGACTCCCATGTAGGTGTATGCATTAGTAATTTCAACCTCCTACCCCTTGAAGAAGAAATAGAGGTGTGATGTCTTCAACCCGTTGAAGACCATGACCTTGGTCTTACCTAGATTGACCGTCAAATGCCGAAGATCACAGAATAAAGCAAGTGCATCAAGTTGTCTTTGAAGCCCCTCAGGAGAAGAGGCGAGTAAAATAATATTGTCAGAAAATAGGAGAATAGAATCAAGACATGGTGAAGAAGGAAAGAATCCCCTTCCCGAATGTGATCCGAAGAAAAGATTATTGCTCATCAATATAAATGCCAAAGAGGGTAGGAGATGGGGGCACCCTGTTTAACCCCTTAATGGTGTTCTGATAAAATCGAGACAGTCCGTGTGTAGTATGAAGATGACCAAGGATGGACTCATAGAGGCACATGATGGCGATAATAAGAATCTCATAAATACCAATGTCTCGGAGTCACTGGAAGAGGGTCATATGAGGTATGGAGTCAAAATATTTTTGAAAGTCTACAAAACAACAATAAACTTTCAAAGATCGGTGACAAGCCTCCTCAATAATAGCCTAAAGGGTGAAGATGTGGTCGATGGTATGGTAACTAGGCGAAAACTAGCCTCGACCTTGGACTCTAAGTTGCTTCGCTCAAAAATCTCGATAACAACCCGTGGAGAATCTGTAGCATAGAGTTTGGAGAAAGAATGGCCCACCATGATAGTCCTGTAGTTATTCGGAATCGAAATGGACCTAGCTTTCTGAATCGGGTGAATGATATGATGAGACCAAGTAGGAGGGAAGCCCATGGTAACCACCTGATTGAAAAGATCTGTCAAATATTTACCAAAGACCTCAAAACCCTGCTTGAAGAACTCAGCCTGGAAACCTTCCACATCCGTTGCCTTGCTACAGTTCAAAATCCTTATTGCCTCTTTGATATTGCGGTGAGTGAAGGGATTACCAGGTGGCGGGATGCCAATCTGGGTAAGTTGTTGCCCCGAAACATCGTAAAGGGTAGAGGTGTGGGAAAAAATGGAGATAGGATCAATCACCGTGGAGGAGGGGGAGTGGCGGGGGAAGATAGTACGCCAAAAGGACCGAGGGTTAGTCCTAAGGGAGGTGGAAAGCATATATCTGTGGTGGGAAATGAAGGATCACTTCTTACGATGGAGAAGGCATCGATAGGCAACCTTAAGAGTGGGGAAGGAGGGGAGGGCATGGGTAAAAGCCTGGCGAAGGCATCGGTGAAGGGATTTGCACTCTACATCATACCATTGGTTCATGGGGCAAGATTTAGTAATACTAGTGGCCGAGGGATGGGTGGTGGAGCTGGGAAAGGATCTCAGGGCAGCCTCCCACATGGCAGAGGAAAGGCATGTGTACTTGGCCTCCGCACTAGGCAGGTTAGAGAAGTGGGGCTCAGAGGGGAGAAGGTCACGGATGTGGGATGAGTAAGATCTGTAGTCCCCTTTATCAAACTGAAAGGAGATGTGAGGGGGGTAGGGGGGGGGGAGGAGGGGTGGTGGTGGTAGGAGGACTGGCGACCAAAGAGAAAGATAGGATTGCATGGTTGGTAAGGGAATGGGGGAAACAGAGAAGGAGCAGAAGAGGGGTGAGATATCTGGGCTGGCGAGGACATAGTCCACCATGCTAGTGCCCCCGCCATGGGGATGACATGTGAAGAAGTGTGAATCCGGGAAGCGCTCGATCCTCGTTAAAGATCACCAATTCCTGTGATTCCCTGTTTGGAGGAGGAACCGTTCATAAGCTGTGAAAGGGCCATCTCGTATCCTCGAAATCCTATGCAGATCAACTAACACATGGTTTTTCCTCTGTGTGTAGAGCGCATCCTCCGATCTCTGTCATGGAGGGGACCTGAAAGTGTCTAAGACGGGCATTAAAGTCACCTAAAATGATAACCTCCCCTATGACAAAGTATTGACCAATATTGTCGTATAAGTCAAAGAAAGGATCACCATCTGGGCCATTCTGGATGGCATAAGGGGAAGTAGTTGGAGGAAAGTAATAAACTGCTATATAGAAATCCCTAGAGAATCAAGTGGCCCAACTAATATAAATGCACATGTACTTGGCAAGAGCTCATCGACATAACCATTGAGATCCTATTCTGGAGGGAATCTCTATAGAGACAGGCAACCCCACCAGAGCCTCTAACACCACTTGAAACCTGAGTGTCTTGTTTGCAAGATGATAAGCAAAGAAATATAGTAATACCTAGAAGAGGATGAATTGGGCTCTCATGTGTCTCTGTGGTGAAGAGAATTTCTACAGCCCCGAGAGCATCTAACATAAGGCCAGGGGAAGACCAAAGGGAACCATTCCCATTCCAACAACTGATAGATAAGCCTCTGGCCTGACTCCTCTCCCACTTGGCCCATCATTAGGGAGCCCCTTGGTGGGGCTCCCAACCAAGAGGAGGAGAGTCTCTAATAACAGCCCGGAGATTCCTGATAACCGCCCATTTACCTGCTTTCCTTGCTGCCATAACTTGCTCCCTAGAGCATTTGAGCTCCCCAACTTGTGTCTTGGTGAGATCTTCATCAAGGAAGACCTTGTCTGGGCGTGAAAACAAAACCCTCTTAGCCTTGAGAGCTCGCAGCCTATCAAAAGTTGTCCTAAAATGGATGAAAAGTGTGGAATCATAGCCAACCCAAGCTCTTTCTAGTGTAATGTCAGGGATCCCCAAAGTATCTGTGATAAAGGAGTTACCAACCGTTAATGGGTCTTGTGTCGGAGTGGGGGGTGGGAGACCCCTCACCTTGAGGTTTAATTCCTTGTCACGCCTCATACGTTCCTCAATTAACTTGGCTTGCATAACGGCCTCAACTGCAGCCAAAGGTGGGGGAACACTGCCTTTCCCACTAACAACCTTGGTCCATGATTTTGTTTCTAGTTTTAAGGAAGCCTGGTTATTTTTATTTCCTCCTATTGAGACCGGAGGTCTACAATTTCTGCGTGTAGGGCATCATTAGGGGAGCTAGTATTATCCGTGTTGTTGGCTAATTTTTCTCTCAAGATGGCATTCTCAGATTCAACATCCGCGACCCTGCTAATAAGTGCACAAACCTCAATTTGGAGTTGTTGATTAGCATTTTCAACCTTCTGGATTCGATTAAGGAGTTCCAATAAAATGTTCGATTTTTTGTTAGAGGTGTTACCTAGGGGATTCCCAATCATGTCGCTACCAGTAGAGGTTTTCGGGGCCATGATTGAAGCTAAACCGGTAGGGTAAACCACTTCAAGAGGGAGATCCTGAGAGGTGAATCAGAGAGCATACCAGACAATAAAGATGACCTCACAGTTAAACCAACGATAATTAATCTCCTGTTACAATGACTAAAAACAACAAAAGCCCCCTAAGTTTTGTGTTTGTGAGCTAAGACTATGTATGCACGTGCATGCAGTCCGTAAATTCAAGCAATCACGAGTTTGGAGGAACCCTCGAGTAGTGGTTTGCGAGCAATAAATGTGAGTCACGACTTTGTAAGCACAACAACAAAGAAAGAAATCGAGCCACGAAACAGGGTAACGTGACTGTATCCTGTGATTGTATTCACGAAAACGTGAGATTGTATCTTGCGACAGACCACGAGTAGAAATCGTGGAAGCCCTGTGAAAATCATGACCAGGAAAGATCACGAAAATGCTAGGAAAACCCAAGCCACGAAACCAAGATGTTCCCTATTCATGTTTGTATTTCGTGCCCTTTGCTGGTTGTATTTTCGTGCCCAATCTCGATATATTTCGTACCCTACATTGATGTAGAAGGGATTTGTTTGCTAAATGGTGTAATATGGTATCAATAGCTAGTTGTTGTTGTGAACACAAAGGTAGTGTGGAAGATGGTGGTGTGGCCTATATGTTGGTGTTAATTATGTTTGACTTTTCTCTCTCAATGAATGATGAACCAGTTATTTGCAAATCAGGTGGAACGTGAGGTATGTTCCAATTATTGTCAATGTCTAAATCTTGTTTCCCAACATTTCAAGACTCAGCCAAAACCCGTGTTGTTTCGTGAAAGAATTTGTGCAAAGACTTGGCATTCATGCAATGGTTCATGTTGAATATTGCATTTGACCTCATATTCAAAACTAACATCTATATCATGTCATGTGTCTGTGGTAGTGCGTAAAACATGCCACGGTTTGTAGTTGTGCTTGAACAGTCCTAAGTGCCATTGATGTCATGTGGGGTTGAGCCAAATTTGGAGGCAATATTTCTGAAAGGCTTGTATAAAAGGAGTTATGACCAATAGAAAAGGTCATAGGACGTTGAATCTTGAGCTGGGACATCCACAAATCTTGGGTGGACCCGAACAATTACTTGACTCGATCACGTTTCCATTTATCACCTTTATGGTTCTTGTTGTAGCTCCAATCTCAAGCAACTTGAATAAGAGGTAGGTGTTCCATGGTTGCAAGGTGAACTCTATATGCATCCAAGAAAGTGGTTGTTTCTTGTACATCGGCGTCACTTTCAATGACACATCTCAAGATTTTTTCCAACATTTAATGATACAAATGAACAGCTGCACATAACAAGAGGTAATTTTTGCAGCATGTGGCATGTTTCTTGTGCGCTTATGTCATGTTCAACCACACTTTCGTGAGCATTTTGTAGATCGCAATATGTGATGGAGAATCGATTCAAAGATCTCTTGAAAATATGGATAGCATTTGGTGATAGGTTTTTGAATGTTGCTCTACTTTTGAAGCATATTTTGCAATATACTTAAGAACTGCATGGCGGGAAAGTACCGGTTGGCAATCGACATTTGCTCTCCATATGGATATCATAGTTTGATTGTGGATGTTCAATCTATCATCGTTTCTTGAAGGGAGGTACTTAATTTTCCCATCACTTTCAATGAGCAAGGATGAAGTAGGTTGCGTGGCCTAGGGGTGTTGTACCTGCACTACAACTGTGATTGCTTTTTATGCAAGCATGTCTGCTTTGAACATTTAGTGTGGCATTGAACACAATTAAGTAGTTCTTCAAGGTCCACATGTGGGGAGGATGATAGAATTTGTGTTGTATCTAGCAAACAA
The DNA here is from genome assembly GCA_018340775.1 of Taxus wallichiana var. yunnanensis. Lineage (NCBI taxonomy): Eukaryota > Viridiplantae > Streptophyta > Pinopsida > Cupressales > Taxaceae > Taxus > Taxus wallichiana. The sequence goes on from CM031238.1 coordinate 840,132,223, forward strand.
GGGTCGTCTAGGAGTGACCTGCGAACAAAATCCAAGTGGTTGCAAGCCGGGAGGGGGTTCTAGGTAGACATGAACTTATTAAAGTATTATTTTTTTGCCTCAATAATTGTTGTATCCTCCCAGTCCATTGCATCAACTTTAGGGGCATTCTCAAGCCATAATAAAATGTGGACATGTGTGGAGCCTCTATGTTGCCATTCATACGTGTGAGATGAGGGAACATAAATATTAGCTATGTAGTTTGGAACAAATAAAAAAGTAGATTTTATTACCTGTACCAAAAGTCTACTGCTCCAAGTTCCTTCTGCAATATAAACATGTTTGATATTATTATTTTTCCTATGGGGTGTATTTCTAATGTTTTTACTACTTTTGGTAGGTCCTTCTGGCCTCTTCTTGGACCGTTCAAATCCTTTGACCTTTCATTTGACATTTGATATGGCTGATTGAAGTTCTTTCTTTTTATTGTTCAAGTACCATCACATGCAAAGTCCAGTGATTACCTCCCTCCTCCTTTTAACATAGATACATCTATCTGCAAAAGAAATTTACTGAATTGATGCTTTTATATTGAACCCTTGTCTCCTTGCACTTGTGCATGGAAACTATTGAGCACTACATGACTAATGCAGATGCAGTAATGATTTTATTTGGTAAATAAAATGATGCTTTTTTGTTGCTTTTTAAGATGTAGCTTTGTGAGTAAGATGAGCCCTGTTTTGGGATTGATACATCCCAAATTAAAGCAAAAAGCAAAACTCAATATTGGATGGAGTACATGTTGCTTGGGAATTTACTTGTTCAGTTTTGGGCTCAGAATACCTTATTTTAACAATAATCTTAAATGGCAGTATGTTATGTTGACATGGGATTTGAAAGTTTAATATATAGTCATGAACTCAAGCACACTAAGCTACAATCTTATTGATAAGCCTAATCAGAAAGTGTGAGAGAGGCATGCACTCAGAATATTGGGCGGTTTCCAATATGATGGCTAATGGAGCACAATTGTAAATGGGATTTCTTAAGTCTATGAGTAGCTTAGGTTATTATGTTCCTGCTTTTCTTTATAAATATGTAACAGAAAAATCACAAAATATTAACATAGTTTTCCCTCAAACTAACTGTAAAGATGCCTGAAAACACTATATGAACAAATTGGTTGCATTAAGAATGGGGCACCTTTAAGGGTTTGATAGATTCAACATGATGGGTCGTTAACAACAAAGATGACAACTAATCCAAGGTAAGCAGTGAGAATAAAACCACAAGGCAACAAAAGATCTATTCAAAAAATCATGTGACTGGTTTTCCTGTGAGTACACCGATTGGTGCTATCTCCAAACTTTCCCGACTACAGGGCTCCCAATTTGTATCACTAAAAATAGGAAATAAAAACAAAATGCATGTCAAAACGGCCGTCAAATTAAATCGCACTGAAAAAACGTCCAAACGACCGTCAAATTTGACACAGTCACGTGAACGACCGCAAGGCCCTTTCCCATAGGGGGGACGCCTTCGACGTAATTACTCGTGGAAGCCATCAATTTAACATAAAATACATTGTTTGGGTTGTAGTTGGGTTAATTCCACATTGGTAATAATTGAGGAGTAATTACTTATGGAAGCCAACAATTTAACATAAAATACATGATTAGGTTGTAATTGGGTTGATTCCATATTGATAATAATTGTGAGGGATAATTTATTAGGCAATATATACTTCAAATACTTGACCCAATAGAAAAAAAGTTAAAGATGAAACCCTGAATTGGGCGAATAATATTTAAGGTGGTTATATACTAAAATAGGTACATTTACCTTGTCATTATTATCAAAAATATTTTTTCAAAAATATGAATACATTATTGAATAGTCGTTATTATAATAAACACACAATAATAAATAATCTAATGTATAGTGTTTTATAAACAAATATCCCATATAAGAGTATTAAAAAGTCCAACAAAAAAACACCAAATGGGATAGAGGAGTGATTCAGTGAATGCTAATAACAAAGTAGTTTAATCAAAGAAAATGTGGGACATCATGTGACTAAAGTGGACATCAACTCACTAAACTTGAGCGCTTCTTTGATATCCACACCCAAAACCTGCAAAATTAACTATTTTCTTTCAAGATATTCAATTTCAGTAGCTTACCTTCAGAACACTTTTAGGATCCGATATTTGTACCTAGAAATAGTCTTGGGAGGAAAGAATTCATTTAACTTCTCCGTTGTGCACAAACCCCTCCTTTCCCACGCAACGCACGGAAACATTGAACTGTCGGAGCCGCTTCTCTTCCCAATATACAACATGAATACTGACTTTCTTACAGAAGGAGACCTTGATGTAGTGTCGCCTTTCTAGTTGAAGCTTGAGATCTATAACGGCCTTTTGTGAGCATGCATTGGAAAATATGCCTATTAACAACTTTTAATGTTTTTAATGTTTTATGGAATCAATGATACTTTTCACGACTTCTCTAGAATCATCGCAAATTTAAAATTTGGGAAATTTCTCCGACTCAAATCTCATTGGTGAGGGAGGGTTAGGGATGGTGTATAGAGATACACTTTCGACATAATTGAAATAGTAGCAAACCAGGCCAAACATACCATGAACGAAACCAAGCATGCAGGATATAAAAACCGTTAAAAATAGCCAAAAAAATGTGAAAACGTCCAGACGACCGTCAAACCGTCAAATTTAACACAATCGCAAAAATGTCCACAAGGGCCTTTCCCATAGGGGGAACACCTTCGGCATAATTATGTGGGAAAGACACTTTTTTCGAAAAAGGGAAAAATATTACTATAACTAGCAATCGTGAAATATGATGTGAACGCCGAAAGGGATATACTGAACTGAAATGGATGAAGAAGAATAATGGGAAAGGAAGACGGGTGTAGAAAATGTCGTTGGAGGTTGGAAAAGTGCATGGGAAAGGAAAGATAAATTGAGGAGACAATGTGAAAATATACATTCTATGATGAGCACGACATGTTTGGTAATCATAAAAAAGTAGAAATCCCATCTTGTGGTAGACCTCGGTGAAACTGTAGAGGGAGATATCTCAAAATGCAAGTAGTGGATGGAAAATGTTGCCAAGGCAAATACTTGTTTGAATTTGCAGCTCTTGACTTTATTGGGTAGTTAGAAAAAATGTAAATGTAAGGGGAATTTAATGCATGTTCCACGGGACACATTAGGGACAAGAAGATGTGAAGTGTACTTAGAATGCTTAGGTAGTGATATCATGCAAAATTTAGATTGGTGTTTTTGTCCAACTATCAGGTTAATGATTAGGGTCTAATGCAATATTCACGTGAGTGCAATTTGTGTCTAAAGGGAAAAATAAAAAAGGAAAATCTAACATGTTCCAACTTTGAACCTGACCGCAACGACTTCTTATTGCAAAACTTTCTAGCCTTTGTATCATGTTCTAAGGTCAAGTAATTGTAGGGAGTAGATGCACAACCATGTATCAATAATTGACACCTTCCAACGATTGGTCATACGAGTCAAAGGTAGATTAAGGCTTTGGATTGCATGCCCCACACATTTTCCACAGATCATATTGTTCCTACCCAAATAATATATGTTATTTGTGCTCCACTTAAGCATTTCAATTTCATAAAGAGGACACAATAAAATTTGGGGAAACTCAAAAATTTAAGGGTTCGAAACCTAGGTTGAATGGATGCATCCTATAGTAATTTTTAGCCTCCCTTTCAAGTTGTAAGCTCAAGTAAGTGTAGGAAAATAAATGGTGCACAAACAAACATCACTAATTGAGTCCCAAGAGCAATCAAACATATTAGTGAAAGGTATCTTTTATCTGTTAATCAAACTTGTTGTTTTTTATTTAATGGCATCAAGGTTTTTGATTGGACAAAATTTAATTGGATAGGTAAGATGTAGACATGAATGGATTGTTGTAAATTAAAAGGTGGGAAATTATATACCTGTATGCCCCACACCTATTCCATGAAGCATATTGTTCCTTCCCAAATAATATCTACTATATGTGCTCCACTTAATCGTCATAATCTCATGTGATTTATTCATGTGAGTGCAATGTGAGCTTAAAGGGGCCAAAATAAAAATGTATGAGACTTCACAAGGGTCCCATTCGAGACCCCACACTACTTGCTTCTTGAGCACTTTGCTAGGTATGTTTTTTTGCAGTTTTAAGCTCGAGAAATTATAGTGAAGTAGTCGATGCAGGAACAATCATTGATAATTGAGGTTGTTTAGGGAATGGACATACGGGGTAAGAAGATGATATATGAATAGGTGATGATAAAACAATCATTGATAATTGAGCCACTCTAGCGGTTGGCCATATGAGCGAAAGGTGTATTTTATTTGTCATTCGAAAGAGGGATTTTAAAATAAAAACATGAGAATTAAATACCTACATGTCCCACACCTATTCCATGACTTAGTAAAAATGTGGGAATTAAATCCTTTCATGTCTCACATGTATTCCTCGGTTTAGATTATTCCTACCCAAATAATATATGTTATGTGCTCTACCTTATACACAAATGTGAAAAGGGTTCTATACATAATTATGATTAGGGGTTTCATACGAAATTGGGATTAGGGTTTCTATGTAGCTATAAGGGAAAAGAATAGGGTTTGTCTCTAGCCATGAGGCACATAGTTTTTACACATGTGGAAAATGTAGGTGAAGTACACCCTAGAATTAAATACCTACATGTTCCACACCTACTCCATGACTTAGTAAAAACATGGGAATTAAACCCTTGCATGTCCCACACCTATTCCCCAACTTAGATTATTCCTACCCAAATAATATACATTTTTGCTCCACTTTATACAGTTTTTTCATTAGGGTTTCATACAAAAATGAGATTAGGGGTTTCATACATAATTGTGAATAGGGTTTCTATGTATCCATCGTAGAGAAAATAATCAGGTTTGTCTCAAGTCATGAGGCACGTAGTTGTTCTAGGTGTAGACAATGTAGGTGAAACCTTGGAAGTGTGAAAGATGATGCAATGTGATTTAGGTGAGCAAGATGTTTGGGAGGGAGGTTTGTTGTGATGACAACCTGGTAGCTGAAATTACTCCCTGGGATTATGTAGTAAGGACGCATAAAAGGAATGTTCAAGGAAGATGAAGACATGAATCAAAGGCTAGAAATTTAAAAATGAGAATGTATGCATAAAAGAAATGTACAAATTGAAGGTTAGAAATAAAAAAGTGAGAATGTATGCTTAAGGAATGTTATGTGCTCCAATTTTTTATCTCGATCTCATCTCGCATTATTCAAATCAATGCAATTTGAGCAAAAGATATTTTTCATTTACCATTCAAAAGAGGGATTTTATATTAAAAAGTGGGAATTAAATACATGCATGTCCCACACTTATTCCATGAATTATTTTGTAGAAATATACTCTCGCATCACCTATTCCCCTATAAGTACTCGAGCTTGAAACTAAGAACGAACATTTATTGGGTTTTCCATTTTTTTCTTTTTTGGCCATTTTAAACGTATATTGCATTCATGTGCATAATGTGAGCGAGATTACAACGAAAAAGTGGAGCACATAGCAGATATTATTTAGGTGGGAACAATATAAGTCATGGTGATCCACTTCCCTTTTCAGTTTCAAGGTTGAGTAAGCACATGAGAATAGAGGACGCACAAAAAATCATCGATAATCAAGTTCTTCAAGCGGTTGGCCAAATGAGAGAAAGGTGGCTTTTATTTTCCATTCAAAAGAGGGATTTGAACTAATAAAACCATAAAAGTGTATTGTGCAATGTATAGGTGGAAAGAGGTTGCTTGTTTTCTTAATTTAAGATATGATGTGTTTTGTCTACGTTTAAGAAGTTCATGTCTTGCAAATTATAGTCATGAAATATTTGGTTACTAAAAATATACAATCTATTAATAATATTCAAATTCAAATTAGAGCTCAAATATGTAAAAAAATGTTACTTATGGTGTGCAAGGGATCGAGGGAACATATTTTGGAGATATCTAAGAACACAAAGAGTGGTCAATCAAAATTGCAAATGGCAATAGTTGTTTGTTTACGTTTTCAACTCTTGCATTATATGTGTACTTGTTGTTTACGAATTTCCTCAATATTTTTAGCTACTTCACTTGGTTTGTAGTTAAAAACACCTTATATGGTTTGCAATTACAATATGTTTTCGGAGCCCCTGGGCTTTCTACCTATAAATATGCCTTTTGGCATAAATATCTAAATTTACCCCTTTGGAAACTTATATTGTTTATATAGAGAGTTTTGTAATTTCCCTTCATGAATCGTGGGGATATTTTATCATCGACCAAGTTTTAAAATTTTGTATATATTGTTCTTGCATCAACTGTGATACCTTATTTAATGCCTACGGGCATCCACCTACCCTGGTATTAGCTGCAGGACACCTGCTTGCTATCTAAACTCACATGGCTTGTGAAGGCTTGGATGCCACTTGATTAGATAAGATGAACAACCAACAAAGAAGATAACAATGACAACTCAAAGGTGGCGGGTAAGGGTGTTAGCATAGTCTCGTCATGTGCAAAAGAGTAGGTATGTATGTTATCATTGATTTTCTAATGTTTCATTGATGTTAAAAGAGGTAAGAGACATGAAGGTCGATTGGTAATGTCATGCCAAGTTGAGTTTCTTGTTGTGATTGCATGGTGTTGCATGGGTTCTTGAGTAATGTTATCCATATTTTTCCCCCCGAGAAAAGTATTGGATCAGCCATGACCTCGCACAGAAAGAACCAGAGAAAACACGTTTAAATCTTGTAAATAGGTCGCAGAAGGACTCAACAATGGAGTGGTGGGGCTGCGAAAGACCAAATGACCCTATGCAAGAAGAAAGAGAAGAGACGGCTCTCGAGTGAATCCGTGTCTTAAATCTATTTAACGGGTTATAGGTGGGCTTAGAAATAGAATAGTAGGGTTAGAGAAGGAGGAGTAGTGTCACAGAGAAGCCAAGAGCAAGAAAGAGAAGAAACGGTGAAGATCCGAGGACTTGTGCTCAAAAGCTTGCTTGTAACGAGTCCAAAAATTGACTAAGTATGGAGGAGACAATGGAGAGAGCCACATGTTGGCACAATGCTTCTCCAAAGTTGAATCCAAAAAGGAAGCTCAAATGAGCGTTAGGCTTCCACGCGTCCAGAGCCCCAAAAATTTGCACGACCATTGAAAAATTCTTCAACTAGGCAGAAGGTGCCAAGTGTCGGCTCAACATAATTCCAAAATGGGAGCCCAAGGCGAGACTCAAACTTGTGCTAGCCCTCCATGTAGCAAATGGTCAATAGAGGTCAAAAGGTGGACAGGTGGGCCTCAAAAAAGGCTAAGTATAGAAGTGTTGGTGGATACCGCCACGTGTCATCTATGCGTGCCTCTAAGGGTAAATCCAAAAGCAGAGACTCAAGTGAGCACGAGTTCGCCATGTAGTCCAAGGTCCGGAAAGGTAAGAGGGAGGTCATTGAAAATTCTAAAGACCTACGGAGGCTTCCAAGTGTCAACCCGATGCTCCTTCAAAGGAAAATATTGATTGGGTTTTTAGCGAGCGCGGAGCCTCCACGCGTCCAGTCTCAAAAAAGGGGACAGAGTCGAGTTGAATAGTCAATGCATAGTGGCAGGCGATGGAGATCGCCAAGTTTCCAAATGGTGTTAACTCAAGGGTCGAATAAAGAGAGGGTTCCTGAGATAAGCACCAAGCTACCGCGTGTCCCCTGGGCTAGAAAATATGACTCCGCCAAGCAAAGGACTTAGCCAAAAAACATAGAAATTGAGCAGGTCATGGAAGAAACCATGTGTTAGTCCCATGCTATTCCAAAAGCAAAATATAAATCCACCTTCGAGATATGTGCAGCGCTCCATGTGTCCCATATTAAAAAGGGGGCCATTTTTCGAACTTTTCCCACCTTTTTGTACGGACCTGATACAAATTTCAAAGGGGCATATCTTTCGACTCGGGGCTCAAAATCTAGAAAATCTGGCACCGTTGGAAAGATCTTGGCCTCGTCTACGCCATAAAGATCTAAAACTTTAAGTTTGGGGAGGTTAGGTGGGAGAAAAATGGAGAAAAATCTTCAAGGCCATTAATGCAGGATCTATTTTGCCCCAACAACCAGATCAGATTTGATTTGCTCCACCGTTTCCTCCTCCTTCGAGGTGCCAAATAAGAAATTGATGCAGTCAAGAAAAATTTGGGGGAAGATTTTATGGGAGGCATTAATAGCAGTGGTTGAGCTTGGAACTATTTTTCTCGCTTCTCTCTCTTTCTCCCCTTTGTGTTGAACCTATAAAAGTAGGGTCGAGACTCATTGTAAAGGGTTGGCAATTCTTTTGTTTTGCAAGCTCCCCTTTCCTTCTGGCAAAGGAATTCGTGGACTTTAGACCTTCCATTTAAATTGCAATACATTTTATGCCTTCTGGCCATTTGTAATGCATTGTATCAATCTGCAGAGCAATAGAACACGTTTGTGATTGATTTTAGATCCTTACTCGTCTCCTTTGCTCTCATCTAGTATTTCATTATAAATTTGGTTATTTGTGCTTGATTATTGTATGCATTTTGTTGGTTTGTGTCTGTCAACAAAACTAATGTTCATCATTCCTTCGGTGCATCACCTTGTAGCTTAGTTTTTTTTAATTTCTTGTATTCCTTTTATCCTTGTCTCCTTGGTAAAACTTAGATTAGGTTTAGGAATAGGTCCTCTGTAATTTTCCACGCATGCACCTAAAGAGAGGAATAGGAACCAACCTTTAATCTGGAGAGTTTTCCCATTTGCAAATTCTCACACTTCGAGGAAAACTCAATGTTATGTGAATCACACCAAATGACTCTTCCTTAGAAAAGTAGATCCGACAAATCATTTGGGGGTGTTATGGTTTTGCACTAACAAGTAGTGTAGTGACTTTTGGAGTGTGTTAGTGACTTGCAGAGGTATTGATGATGCTAGAGTGATGCCATGGACCTGTGATGAAGGTTATACGGGTTGTCAAGGTTGGAAAAGTGATGAGAAGGTCAGATTTGGTGAAGCAAACATGTTCAAGGTGCTTGTTCTTGAGGCCTAATTAGTAGAATATGGTATGGCATGATGGAGTACATGTATGTATGAGTTGGTTGAGCTTGGTGAGAGTATGGGAAGTATTATATGAGTTGTAAGGACACTCACAAGTGTCTTAGAGTTTTGATATAAGGTTGAGACTACTTTCTAGGTCCTGTATCTAAACCTATTCTTAATGTTAGGTTAATTAATTATGCATTATATAATTAATGTTATTAATTAAATAATGTTGTTATTTGGTTTTATTAACCATATTTGTTTTATTTAAACATTATGGATGTTGTTATATTGTTTTAACAATATAATTGTTTGATTGTATCTTTATGCTTCCCGGATGTAATATTGAAAGCTTATGTATTTAGGAGTATGGTTGCACATGTACAACTCTGTTTCTTGTTTGTATTCAGTTGTTCAATACCTATAAGTATTGTAGCTCATTCATATGTAAATGGTTGATTGAGATTAATAAAGTTAATCAGGCTTCCGCCCCTGTTTCTCAATTTACATTTGGTACCAAAGCGAGAATCGCCCCGTGAAGTAAAGAAAGGGTCAAGAGAGGTTGCAATAGGAAGAGAAGAGTCTTGGAGAAGAATTTTCTTTCCGGAGACCCGTGTTGCCAAAGCAAATTCCTAGAAATCCCTACATCTCCACAACCCCCTCTTCCATTCCAGGTGTTTGGAACGCAATTTTTTTACACTTTGGTGCATCTCGGCACTGTGTAAAATTTGCTACACGTATCTACAAAACAAAAAAATCCCCATCTAGGGTTTTATCTCTAATTTAGAGGAGCATTTTAGTCTCTGATATTTTTTTATCAGACCTCTCCATTTGGAGGACTGTGCTAAAAATTGGAGATTATTTTGTATGGAGGATCAAGCTCCCACCGAGCTATTTGAGCTGAGTTATTGTTGACTGTTGCATTTGCAAAAGTTGAGTCATTCCTTGCAAACCGAACTAGTAGATCCCTCCAACCGAGGCAAGAGTACACAGAGGTTACATTGCAGTCAAACCGAGTTCTGATATATGGATCGATTTGTATGGACCAAGCTCCTATTGAAATCAAACTAGTCAAACTTTGATGTGATCCTGGCATGTGGAGTCCCCTACAAACTACTCCACGTCTAATCCGAGCAGATCCAACCTCCAAAGGACCCTGCAACATAAACAACGAAGAGGCAAGAGAAATCAACCGACTGTCCATATTGTATCTCTATCCACATTGGCCAAGTCCTACAGAAGTAAGAGCTCATCCACAAACCGAGCCATCCCTCATCGACCTGCATAAGGCAAATAAAAAAACACGGTGGATTATAACTCAAAAAGGAGAGCAAACAAAAAGCGGAAGAAACAAAAGGAGCTACAGATCCATTCTTTGAGAAATAATAACCCTAATCTCCCTCCTCCAAACTCGGAATCCACCTGGAGCTCCACCTCAGCCACGTGGATTGGCATGCAAAAACTAGGTGTTCAAAAGGTTAGTTTGAATTTGCATATATTAAATATAATATTCTTCATTTTCTAGCATGAGCGCTCATAGAGCCTAATTGGATAGGTGGATTGACTTAGAAGTGGGAGGTGTGGGGTTTGAATCCCACCCCAACTTGTCTTTTTGAGTTTAGCGGCATATTTGGCGGAAAACTTAGTGGAACCGCTAACTTTAGCAAAAAATTCAAATTTAGTTATAACTAACTAAATTTAGCGGGGAAATCCCTAATTTAGGGTAAAATTTTTTTCCCCATTTAGCCTGGTTTTTCATTAGGGCATTTTTTTGCTAAAGGAGGCCTATCTAGAAATTGCATTTTCAGCTATATTTTTGTAAATTTTGGCGTAGTGGGTCATTTTGGGCTCGAAGGCCACTAGGGCCCGCAAAACAATTTTTTTTTGCTTGCCATTCAATTTTTTCAGATTTTTGAATGTAATTTGTATACTTCAATATATTGTACTAATTTGTAGGTTTCCATAGTCAACTGCAAACTTTGTAACTGCTTAGAAACTAACAAAATTGTAATAAAAAAGTTAAAAATTGGTTCTAAAACACTCACAAGATCCTAGATCTCATCCGCAGCAGCTTCTGCATAAATGGTGCCTCTAGAAGCGCTTACGGGTAAAGCCATCACGGATACTACTACACTTAATTCCTAATATAGTTGCAACAACGTCATCTAGGCATCGACCCTTTAAATCAACAGGAGTAATAAGGTCACAATGCACACACTATGAGCCATCCCATCCGTCTGTGAATGATTACACGACATAAATCTAGACTAAGAAATTATCCAAGTATATAGTGAAGTTACGCACGCGTATGAGGATATTTCTTTGAGCCTATGTCAATAATCGCATAGACCCCTCTCAGTACTATCTTGGTACCATGTATTGAATTCTTTCACATACGTTAACTCCTCTTTCACGTAACATCGGGTATATAGAAAGGGCGAGCTTCTTCCACGTATCGCTTGGTATATCGGAAGGGCGCGTATATAGAAAGGTTTGGTATATCAGATTGACGGTATATAGATTGGGAGACCTTATACTTGGAGTGATAAGAGCCAAACCCTATCAGTGATTTTTGCAAAATGGGCACCAATGCCCCCAATTTTTTTCTTCGGATTCACAACTACTCAGAGGAAACAACTATGCTACATGGAAGACAAAAATCAAGACACAACTTGAGTTTGAAGAGATATGTCCTGTTGTGAATGGTACTCTAACTAGATCAACTACTGATACAACACAACAATGACAGTTTGATAAAGCAGATCAAAGGCCAAACTCATCATCTTGTTTGGAGTGTCCGATGATGTGCAACCCCACATTTGAGATGCCAAAATAGCCAAAGAAGCGTGGGATAAGTTGAGCACAATATACGAGGCCAAGAACAAGAATGTTATATTGAATTTACAGAGTCAGTTACACACATTGAATTTCAAACAGAATGATAAAGTCAAAGCTTTCTTAAGAAGCGTTACAGAGTTAAGGGATTCACTTCTAGCCCTGGGAGAAGCGGTCTCAGATGATGCTCTCGTTCCCATTGTTTGAGATCACTCCCCTCTTCTTACCGCATTTTTTTACAACACTAAACGTGTCAGATACGACGTAGTTAGTTTTGAAAAATTGGTAAACTTACTGCAACAAGAGGAAGCCATACATAATAAGGATGATGAAGAGGAGAAGGCACTTTCTTCACATCAAAAATGGAAAGGAAAAGGAAAAGGAAAACCTAATTCCTATCTGTTGTCCACTCAAAATTCCCCGCAAAGTTGATAAGAGTAAAATTTCAAAATTTTGAGTCCCTTAAGTGTTGCCCTCTCGTATTGGTACCTAAGTCTTTGAAATGGAAAAATCTGTGGCTTCACCGGTCGTTCTTGCCTTGTTGTGTGATTTTACCAAGTCATCCCCTGAGTCGGAACTTTTGTCACCCGATAAGAGTAAAATTTCAAAATTTTGAGTCTTAAGTGTTTTTCCGAGGTACCTAAGTCGTGAAATCGTGTTCTGTGAGTTCGAGGTACCAAGCGAAAAAAGTGTGATTTTCGAACTGCTTAACTTTTTGTCCCATCTGTCCCAAGTACGAAAGTGTCTTTGATTCGATCGGCCGAAACCTCCGAATTTGTCCCATTTTCGGGCCTGTCGGAAGTTTTTGTCCCAAGTGCCCCAAAGCCAAAAATGCAAACTGTTCCATTTCGGCCGAATCATCCTTCCCGCGTACTTCGCACTTTCCTGTCCCGAATGTCCCAAGTAAAAAGTGCGAGTCGTTCCATTTTCGCCCGAACCGGCCGAACCGCGTACTCCGGAACTTTTCGTCCCGAATGTCCCAAGTTAGAACGGACCTGTTGTTCCATTTTCGGCCGATTCACCCGATTTTGTCCCAACTGTCCCGAGTTCCAAATTGCTCTGTTCCATTTTCGGCCGGTTCGCCCGGACCGCGTCCTTCGCGCAATTTTGTCCCAACTGCCCCATTTAAAAAAGTGCGAGCTTTCCCTATTTCGGCCGAGCCGGTCGAGTCGCGTACTTCGGAACTTTTTGTCCCGAATGTCCCAAGTCCAAACGGGCCCGCTGTTCCAATTTCGGCCGAAACACCCGAATCGCGTACCTCACACATTTTCGTCCCATTTGTCCCAAATACATTTGTGCGTCTTCTCCCTGTTTCGCCCGAACCGGCCGAGCCGCGTGTTTCGCGCATTCGCGTCTCACCTGTCCCAAGCGTACCAAGTGTCATTCACACTTAGTTTTTCCCGCTCGACCCGAATATGCTGTTTTTCAAAAAATAAATTTAAGTTGCGGCTCTGATGCTATCAATCCGAAGATCAAATTTCAAGAAGCAGTTACGAAGGACGAAACTTTCAAGACGTCGGTTACATCAGTTTTCAAGGATATCCATTGACATCTTCAAGATGAAACGTCTGGTGTGTCCCTCGTGGCAAAGACGTGGCTGAGACGTGGAAGAAAACTCAAGCGGCGGTTTCTGAAGACAGTGGGTCCTTCTCAGAACTGGACACCTGTCTCCTTCTCCTTTCTTTTCTCTTCTTCCCTTTCTTTTCGTATTCCTTGTAATTAGTTAAGGCATTGCAATTGGCGGTCCTTAACTATTCTTTAGTTAAAAGAAACGGTTACGAGGAGTAACGGATTTGTAATCTATATAATGGCCTTTCCACGCCATTTTACAAAGGAGGAAGAACTTGGATATTTGCTGAAAGTGTAAATAAATCTTAAAGAAATCAATACAAAAGGGCTTTCCATTCTTTGTCTATCTGATTCTTGTTGTCTCTGTGTTCTCCTTTAATATTGTGAAGATCATTTTGTTCCTAACTCGTTTAGTCTCTCTGATTGCATACTTTGTCTGGGTTTTGCAAATACAGTGATCTTGTACAACCAAGAAGGAACTTTGTGTCCTTGATTAACAAATCTGAAGAAGGTTATTTATGGAACTTTGTGTCCTTAAATTTAATCTCATTCAACCAACGCAAATGATCTTGTCTTAAATCCTTCGAAGCTTCGCATACACGAAGAATTATTCTGCCATCTATAATTCCGAATGTTGCTATTCTGCCTGTCTTCTAATTCCCTTTCTTCAGCCCTTGTGTAACTGATAATCCTTGTAAAAGAACACTTTCGTAATATCCAAGTTCGACCATAAAATAATGTTCTGTACTTTTGTAAATAAGTTTGTTTCAGAATAAGGGAACCTCTCCCATTAAAGAGGAGGGACTTCTTGTCCCCTGACTGTTGTTCTTCTAAAAAGTCCTATTTGAAAACCAACACTATCAAAATTCTCAAAATCAAAATCGTATCAAGGGGAGAGACAACAAAAGAAGCAATATCTAATCAGTAAAAGAGGACATGACCTAAAAGATTGTTGGTACAATACTTACAAGAAAGGTTCATCAAGCAACTCTAGACATCCACAAAAATCTCACAAGGGACATTCTAACAACAATCATGGGAAGAAAAAGGGGAAATGGAAAATAAGACCCCATCAAAGAAGGAAATATCACGAGCAACAAGAAAAAAATACAATGAAGACTACTTTTTCACCGCTTGATCAAGTGAACCATCCACATGTGATGTTTGGTATGTTGATTCGGGGGCCACTCGACACATGACCGGCCACAGAGACTAGTTTATTTCAATGAGGGACACGCCATCGAAAAATCATGTTTCGTTGGGAGATGATTCTTCATATACAGTTCAGGGGATTGGGAACATTTCTCTACCCCTTGGTTCACGCAACTACAGACTATTAATGTCTTATATGTCCCTAGGTTGACAAAGAATTTGATTTCAGTTAGTCAACTCCTTGATCAAAACCTAAAAATTGACTTTGATAGTCATTCCGACAAGAAAACATGTTTGATTCGAGATAAATCACGAGGCTCAAAAATAGTTGCGAAAGCCTCTAATGTGGGACGCATGTTCCAGCTTGATTTTGTCCACAGAGATGATCGACACTCTGTCGATAAGAAATCTACCTCAGCACAGTTGTGGCATCAAAGACTTGGTCATGTAAGTTTCAAGTATCTCGAGACACTTCAGGTGCAATATGGTACATGGGCTACCATCTCTTTAGAAGGATACATACAAGTGTCCTCACCGCTACAGTTGAGTAAATAACACAGAGCTTCATTCCAGAATAGTACATATCAAGCTCATGGAAAGCTTGACCTGGTTCATACCGATCTTTGCGGTCTAATGTAACCAAGTCATTCTGGGTTCCAATACTTCATGCTTTGTGTTGATGACTATTCAAGAAAAATGTGGATTTTTTGTTTTCACAAGAAAAGTGAAGCTTTTGAAACTTTCAAGAATTTCAAAGTAGCAATGATTGAGAACGAAACTAGTCGTCGATCATAACTCTTCACTTAGATCAAGGGGGAATTCACCAATGATGAGTTTAGAGACTACCTACGAACTCACGGGATCTGCCGACAAATGCCTCCTCCACACACACCACATCAAAATGGTGTTGTTGAGAGAAGAAATCGTACTATCCTAGAAATGGTGCGATGCATGATCGATGACTCTGGACTTGCAAAGACATTCTCAAGAAGTAACAAAGAAAACAAGTGTATTTGTTGAACAAGAGTTCCCACAGTTTCTCTTGACAAAGTAAAACCACAAGAATCATGGTCAAAATGGAAACCATCTATTGCACACCTCGAGTATTTGGGTGTAAAACAAGCATGCACATACCCAAGCAGTAACATAAATAAATTAGACATGAAGTCACAGAAACTTGTCTTCATTGGGTACAGTGAAGAGACTCTTGGGTACATATTAATGGATCCTAAGACCAGAAAAATCTACACTAGTAGAGATGTTGAGTTTTTTGAGAAGAAGGAAGCAAAGAATCCTCCTCCAAACTCACCAGATGTAGATTTTTCACCAGTTGTAAAAATTGAAGCCGATGTTCCCTCAGAAGATGAAAGTGACAATGGGGATGATGGTGTTGATTAGATAGAACCACGACCCACGAAATAGTTAATCGTATGCCCAAGTGGTGTACTAGCATATTACGAGATGCAATAATGGATGCTCCACCAGATACATCCACCCTTGGACCACAGACTCACATAAAATCAAGAGAAGAAGTTAACTTTGCTTTGATGAGTAGAGTTATTGAACTCGATGAGCCCTCTGCTACCTAGGAAGCCCTATAGTCAAAAGCTTGGAAAGATGCCATAGATTCTGAATATCAATTAGTGATGAAGAATAACACTTGGTAGCTTGTCGATCTTCCACCAGGGAAGAAACCCATTGGATGTAGATGGATATTTTAAAAAAAGTACAAAGCGGATGGGACAATGGACAAGTATAAAGCAAGACTAGTAGAAAGGGGTATGCAAAAAAATAAGGCATAGACTACGAGGATACATTTTCTCTCACAACTAAGATCAAAAGAATTAGAATGATCTTTGCTCTAGCTGTATAGTTTGGTTGGAAATTCCATCAGATGGACGTAAAAAGTACCTTCCTAAATGGATATTTACAAGAAGAAGTCTACATGACTCAACTTGAGGGATATGTAGTACCTGGTCAAGAAGCTAAGGTATACAGACTTAGAAAATCTCTATATGGCCTCAAACAGCACCCCAAGCATGATACATCAAGATTGATGAGCATCTCATACAACATGGATTTGTTAGAAATCCATACAATCCCAATCTTTACCTCAAAAAGCAAGGGGGAGAGATTGTGATTGTTGTTGTTTATGTCGACGATCTAGTCATCACTGGCAGTTCAGTGAAGATGATCAATGCAACGAAGAAAGATCTTAATCGATCGTTTGACATGACAGATCTCAGGCTAATGCATTATTTTCTTAGATTGGAAGTATGGCAGAAAGAGAATCACATCTTTGTTTCTCAGATGAAATATACCAAGACAACACTCAAGAAATTCAAGATGATGGATTACACACCAATTGCTACACCTATAGAGAACATATTGTAGTTATCTCATTCAGATCCATCTCCTGAGGTAAATGCCACTCTCTATCGACAGTTGATTGGGAGTCTCATTTACTTGACCTACACTAGACCAAATATTAGCTTTGCAGTGAGCTATCTATCTAGGTTCATGCAGGAACCCAAAGTTTTTCATTGGAAAGCAACAAGGCACATTTTGAGATATCTCAAAGGATCAGTGGATCTTGGTCTAGAATACAAGAAGAACGACAACTTCTTCTTGACTGGATATTCAGATTCAGATCATGTTGGTAACATTGATGATAGAAAATCCACTTCTGGATTTGTATTATTTATGGGATTTGGACCAATATCATGGGGAAACAAGAAACAACACTTCATTTCTCGCTCTTCCACAAAAGCCGAGTATCATTCTGCAGGAGAATCTGTCTGTGAAGTGATATGGCTACGTCACATACTGGAAGGACTTGGAATACCACAGGACAAACCGACCACCATGTATGTTGACAATGAAGGTGTTCTCAAACTTGTTCACAATCTAGTTTTTCATGAGAGAACAAAACACATTGAGGTACATGTTCATTTCATACATGAGCGTGTGTTAAAACACAACATCCAGCTTTAATTTTTTCCAACAGCTGAACAACGATCAAATATCTTCATGAAGTCGCTTGCACATGACAAGTTCGAGTTGTTCATAGAGTTCCTCTCCTCATCCCTTGAGACAATACACAATTAAGGGGGGCAATGTTAGGTTAATTAATTACGCATTATATAATTAATTATTTAATTAATGTTATTAATTAAATAATTTTGTTATTTTGTTTTATTTAAACATTATGGATGTTATATTGTTTTAACAATATTATTGTTTGATTGTATTTTATGCTTCCGGATGTAATATCGAAGCTTATGCATTTAGGAGTATGGTTGCACCTATGAAACTCTCTTTATTTTTGTATTCAGTTGTTTAATACATATAAGTATTGCAGCTCATTCATATGTAAATGGTTGATTGAGATTAATAAAGTTAAGCATGAGCTTCCGCCCTGTTTCTCAAATTACACTTAAGCCCTAGGTGCCCAAATGAAATTCATTGGACTGTTTTGAGAAAAGAAATGTAAATTTGATCATTGGAAAAGGTGGATCAGGTTGATACCGAGGTGTGGTCCAAGTTTCAGGTTTATATTTTCATGTTTGAGCAAGATATTGAGTTTTTTCCCTTACCGAGTTCTTACAATTGTGATTTTGAGCTGAAATTGCTATTTATGATGCTTGGTGGCAGGTGGGAAGTCTATATGGGAGTATAATATCTTCATGGCCAATGGATAAAATTCTTAAGATGACATTTAGGTAATTATTTTGGGAGTTAAGTCCCTAGGCTTTATGAACAATCGTTAAGAAGCTAAGGAGGTTTAAAACCCTCTCAAAACACTAGTTAAGCAAGTGATGGGGAATATATTCTTCCTAATGGCACATAATTTATTTTTGTGTAATTTTTATGATTGCATGTTGTAGAGGACTCCTCCATCTTTCTCTAGGTGTAAGTTAGGTGTTGTGGTTGTATGTGGACCCCACTCAAAAAGGTAATTTTTTGAAGAAGTTTAGTTTGCTCTCATTTTTTACATTAGACCATGTAACTAAATTGGTTATGAAGGAAGTATGGTATATATAATAAATTTACATGGTGGTTTCATACCATGGCTGAGCCCTTAGGAGGTTTGTTATGGCTTGTTTTACAAGACCGGTTTTAAGAGAAAAAATGAAAGTTTTAGGTGATTTGGTTGTAGAGGATTTTTGATGGTGCTACAGTTTGATTTATAGAATTTATAGATTTTTGATGACCTTAAGGTCATGCTATTTCCATTGGTATATCACACTTGCATTTGAGGTGATTTGATAAGGTTTTGGTCTTCATCTCTGAAGACTAGTTTTGTAGGTCTTAGACCTAGTGAAGAAGATTGCTCCAAATGGTGATGTTTTTGCATGAGATGATGGTTATGAGTTGTTATAGCTTACTGGAGGTTGTTAATGGAATTATAAAACATGTCAAAGTGGTTTTTTTTCTTGGTGAAGATTTTGATTTCTCAAGGGATTCAATTTTGGCGAATGGGTTGTTTGTGTGTTTTAGGCCTTCTTGAGTCCTAATGAAGGAATGGGTGTTCTTAGTGATGTTTCCGACCTATATGGTCCTATTTATGGTGTTATTATTATGTTTTTATGATTTTAAGATGATATCTTACCTATTATTTCCAACCTAGATGAGTTATAATCATGATACAGGTATAAAAGCAAATCAGAAAGCTCATTTGAGCTAGTTGTGTGTGAGGGTGAAAAGTGTGATCTATAGGGATATTTGTGAAGGTGAAGAAGGTATTTTTGAATATCAAGATAGGTCAATTAACATGTTATGAGGATCTAGAGAGATATCGGATATGGGCGATCTAGTTCATTGGATCTAATAAGGTTCAAGAAGAAGACTATGAGTAAGGAAGGCTAGAGGGGTGTTTTGAGAAGGATAGAAGAAAAGAGAGGTTCATGGTGTCATCATATGTTGATGTAAAAATGTTATGAAGGTGAAAAACAAATCAAGTGGATTTAGTTGGTGTTGAGTCATCTAGGGGTTGGTGCCTCCTTGTAGGGTTGGTGCTCTACTAAATTCAGGGGTTTGTGCTCCTTGTGGGGTTGGTGCTCCTTGTTGAGTTGGTGATCAAATAAATTTGAAACATGGCTATAATAAAGGTTTATTTCAGTGGGGTTTCTTCCCCTTGAGGTTTTCCTACTTAAAACCGGGTGTTATTGTGTTTCTTTTGCACATGCTTTGATGGTTATGTTGTCTTGATGATTCATAATGGATAAGCTAGGATCATGATGAATGGTTAAGTTGATGAATGATAAATGAATGGATAAAGTTTAAGTGATTTAATGTTTTAATTCCCACTGATTCACTCCCCAGTGGTTATGCTTCCAATAATTGGTATCATAATGAGATCCTTTCATAAAGCAAACTTAACAAGCTTGAGGTGATCCTTTGAAGCACAAAATGGGAAAGTTGGAGAAAGATCATGAGAAGTCATCTAAGGATGAATCAAAATTGATGTGTCAAAGAAAGAAGAACCTAATTTTTAGTCCTTGGTCAAGGGATATGAAGAACATATCAGTTGTATGAATGTTGAGCATGAATAAATCATCAAAGAGTATGAAACTCAAGTTGATTTAGTGACAACAACTCTAAAAGGAAAAGAAGAAGAGTGTGTCAAGCTTAAGAATGAAACATAAACCCTAAAGACTAAAGAAGATGATTGTAAAAGGTATGAAGTTGAGATAAGGTCCTGAAGGAAGAGTTGAGTAATCATCCAAAAGTAGATTGAAGACTTATGAGAAGTCAAGAAGATCTCTCGAGGCTCTAAATAATATTTTGAGCAGTCAAAGGTCAACTAGTGAAAAATCATGTCTTGGATTCATTGAAGACATCAAGAAGAGATATGAAGGTGTCTATGTAGGTCCCAAGGATCAAAAGGAGGATGTTAGTAAAAAAGGTATATTCCAAGAGCAAGGCAAATTCTAAACCCATCGTGTAGCCAAATGTTATGAGGTATGAAAGTTTGTTTCATGGTTATTGTTATGATTGAAATCAATATGGTCATAGAGAAAAGGATTGTAGGAGGTCCTTCAAGATTAAGTAACCATGGAGTAATGGAAGAAATTACAGTCATCATCAATCAAGTGGTATGCTTGATATTGTTTTGTAGTCACAAAATCATGCACTTTACATATTATTTATCCCAGTTTCATACTACTATTTAGAAGGTTCTTGAGTGAAGAGAGTACTAATTAACCCTTGTCTTTTGGCCATCTTGTTTTATTTTATTTTGTCATTACCGACATCTTACATCCATATGCCCAGTTAGCTTTTTTCATCCCGTGTTATTTTAGCCTCAACTGGGCACCTAGATTATTATTGGAGCGCTCATGTGCTCCTGTGTCCCACTGTGGGCTCCCTATCCCTTTTGCACTTTCCCGCCATCTTTTGGGCTCTTTCTAGCTGATTCTCCTTCTAAGCTTTTTGGTGGTTGGCCATTTCAAGGTTAGTTACGAAATTAGATCAAGAGAACCCTATAAACATAAAGTTATGAGACCATAATGAGGGACCTAACATCATTCACTATTATCACTCATCTAGAGTTGCATCCATCTATTGCATTAGAGATCACTTGCATCCACATAGCTCCATCATCAAGGCACAAGGCTAGGAAATCTACATCACACTTCATAGGGGGGATTTTATTCTATTCCATGCACACATTCTATTACATTTTCTACATCTATTTATTGCTCGCTACTTCACAAAGCGCAATCGACACAAGAGCGCCTAGGGGACATTATGCAAACACTCACCGTAACTACATTTGAGTCTCGAAATGTAGTGCAACACTTAGTTAGTAATCCCACATCGTTGTAGGTAGCCGAGGTCATCTGACCCATTCATTTGCATCTTTCTTTTTTAGGATTTTGATACTTCTTTTTGGTCTTTTACAAGTCTTTACATCATCTTGAATTATTGGCAACATCCAATACGGGGCAGAAAATCTGATGTGACAGACAATGAGGGTTCTGGACCACCTCTTAGCCCCGTGAGATCGGTTTGAGATCTTTACACGCACTGTAACCAGGCTTGTAAAATAGAGCACTGCAGTGCCCAGTCCCTCTCCAGTGCTCTAGTCTAACCAAATACTCCAGATCCATCCTTTTCGAGTTTCTACAAGGCCATTCCTACTTCTAGATTATTTAGTAATCTTTGTGACACAATCCACGAGCATCTTCTATTCAGTTGATTTCTTTCCTTTTCTCTCTTACACATTAGGTTTTTACTTTTTATTACATTAGTTACTTAATTCATTTGTATGCTTCTTTACTGTGCTTTTATGTCCTCTTAGATTCTAGTAACTAACATACATTATTTCCATTTTTAGTTAATCATTTTGGTGAACTCGACTCCTTAATTATTCATGCTTCGGGTTTTTCATTCATTGCTTGTCATCATGAGTATCTTAATCAATGAATATTTTCTTTCTAATCCCGATTTACTACATAGAGTACAACATTTTATTTATACTACTTGTATTCGTGTTAACATGCATCCATACTCAATTTATCAAGCCATTTTCTTATGCATTCTCTCCACACTTAGAATTTAAGTCCAACATTCCCTCTGATGTTCACACTTTTGATAATGACCCGCATCTGCATATCATCTCTCGTATTTATAATGTCGATGTTAAGTGTAATGGATCTAAATTGAACTTGTATCCTATGTCATTCCCGAGACTTTAGGTCTTTCCTCCCATGAAATTAGTCCATCTTCTATATCTCTACGCGCTTACGATGGTTCTGCTTTGTCTTTATCTCGCCGCATTGCATTATCTATTATGTTGGTATAAAGACTATCCATGTTGCCTTTTTGTTGTTGATTTCCCAGCCTCCTACAAATGTCTACTGGTAGGCCATGGCTTCATACCATGCAAGCTTTTGCTTCTACTATCCATAATTGTGTTAAATTATTACATGATAGTATGGAGCATACCATTTTTTCGTGATCATGATCCATTTCAATATTGTGACTGGGCTTCTAATGCTAATCTTCTCATCCCATACATAGACATTATAGATGAGCCCCAACCTAAGGAAGAACCACTTCACTTACCACCCTTGACACTACCATTTGTGTGAAAGATGTATTTTTTTCAATGCCACCTGCCACTACTACTACTATGATTCCTTATTAGGGGCATGTCTAGCCTATGGACGTCTCTCTATCACATACACCTTCACATGCGACACCTACCTTAGAACGCTCACCATTCACTTGCACATTCTTCATGAATAATTCATACTAGGAACATATTCCATTTGATCATATGTGTGATGACACTATATGTACACACGACGGGTTGGATCACTTAGGATTTGCTTTTGAGGACCTCTATCCTACACCATATGCTTCTCATCTTTATTATGGGTATGTCATCATCATTGTTGTTTATCGTCTTCATATCCTTCACCTCACAATATTTATCACATGTAATCCTCACTCCTCACTAATCACATTAGGAAAATCATGGCTTGATTATATTGGAGGCACTCTAGATCCTGATCATATAGACATATCATTTCCTATGCCCTTTGGACGTGTTTTCATTTGCAATAGCTCTTTCCTAGGATACACTCAAAATATCACTTGTTGGTATACACACGGTTGTCCACTTCCTCCATTCACCAATGAGGAGTATGCTATGGGTATGCACAACTTGTTCCTTACTGGCTCATTACGTGATCAGCTAGACATTATTTCTTATCAAGTCACCAACGCTTATCCATTCGACTATGATCCTGAGAGTGATGATCTCCTAAATGACATTACATGATAGCTTCTTTCATCATGCATACATTGGGGGCATAGTATTTACATCCCCTCTCTCATCATCATATCATCATAGGAACATTTATTATCTTTGCATTATAATTCATTCACATCCTTACATAGTGTTACATCATACTCCTAGCATTTGCACATACCACATTTTCACATACTTATCCGCTTTCATCACTGCATACATTGCATGACGAACCTTTGTTCTTCATTATCATTGGTTAGTTCATTTCATTCATCACTTAGGGGGCATCAAATTTAATACACCTCCCCCTCATTTCATCATAACATCTATCATCTTTACATTTTCATATAGGCATTTTTCATCACACATTTTAGCATTGTCATTACCCGATGACACACTCTTGTGCTTCAATTCACACTTGACTGTTGAGGGATTACTACAAATGAACCCCACACATTGCACTATAGGTCTTACACACAGCATCTATTCACATATCACACGTCATACATCATATTAGTCATCATTATGCATATCATACTTATATTGTCTACGTGTCTAACATCATACACTCCTCATTCTATATACTACACTACTAGTCTATCTACATGTATTACATTATGCATTATACATTACATTTTACACATTTCACACATCTCGCATTACATTCTACACACCCTCTCTTTACACATGCTATTCATCATATGGTTATATTTCATCATTACATATACTACATTGTCTTCTATGTGCTGCACTCACCACCCTATGACACACTTTAGTTCCTCGGTCCATACTCAACTACCGAGGGTTTACAAATCAAATGGACCTTACACTCATCATACATTTACTATTCGACCTTTCATCATGTGACATTCCTAGGCTAGTGACATACGCTTTAGGCTAAATCGTCACCTATTCTATCATTTTGTAGTGGTATACACCTTAGGTTACATCACCACTCCCTCTTTTCATCTCGTAGTGATATACACTTAGGGATAAATCATCACTCATCCATTCATCTTATAGTGATATACGCTTAGGCTAAATCATCACTTATACATTCATCTGGTTGTGATATACACTTCGGATATAGGGTTCACGCACACATCTTTGCTAGGTCACATCTCATCACCACACCTACATACTCATCATAACAGGTTAGACACAACATTCACTTCGACCATTTCCCGATGACGCACTCTCATTTATGGTTCATTCTTGACTACTAAGGGGGAAAACTAAATGAACCTCACTGCATACATTTCCATTCACTCGGGGCACGTGGCTCCTATCACTCCATTTTGCATTCCATTCCATCCATCCACAACATACTGCATACTATGGTTGCTCTTACTCTTGCTTAATTTTGCTTGTTCATGGTTGCTTTATTACACATGCTAGTTAGCTTACTTGTATGTCATTTATCTATATCATCCACACATGCGCGTTCACATATTTTTCTAGTTGTGATCATAGATACAGGTCTCTTACACGTAACATGGATGCTTGCCTTCTACCCTTCCTACATTGGTCACTGGGGGCATCCACATTCGTCTCTCACAGGTGCTATTGTTTCATTTTGTACTTAGCACTCTACATTACTTTTACACAGTTTTGACATACCGGCTATATTTCTAACATAATAATGAGTTCTTCATGTGCAATATTTTTTATGCAGGAATATTTTCTTTGATACTTGTTTGTTACATTTTCTATCTTTGTTTGCTTCTTGTATGTGGGCCTTGCCCTATGTTTGGTGTGCACACTTATTTGTTGTTTACGACTATGATGGGATTACGTGTCTTGTAGAATCGTGAGTGATGTCCCATGTTTGCGACCCACTTTGTGCGGCTTACTTGTCTTCTTGTGTGTTTACACTACTTTTCTTGGTAGCTTTTACACTACTTGCGTAGCTTACACACTGTATTTTACATGCATGCTTGATTGTACTAACAATTGTCTTTGGCTAGCCATCCTTGTTTGTGCGCGCCTTGTTTTCTACCAAGAATATTCCCATCCCCCTATAGGGTAGAGTTACTGAAAGTACATGCGTTTGGTTCTCTTTTAAGGCCGCATTCTCCTATCAACAATATCGCATGCATCCCCAAAGATGGGGGGATATTTTAGCATGTTTATCACTCTACATAGTGCGTTTACACCAGTTAAGTTCATTGCACTTTCCACCCTTGGCATTGTGGGTTTACATACAATGAGTGAGTTCAAAATAGTCTATGAACTCCATACACAACGAATTTTATAGGACATGGTGTCCTTAACATTTGGGGGAGTAGTTAACGGTTGGAGGATACAACGGAATTCCTCCCAATACTTCTTCTACCGCCAACATCGGATCACCCAAAAAACCAAGATAGGACAAAAATTATTTCCTCCCTACACTTCTTTGGCCTATGGCATCGGATCGCCCCAAAACCTCGTCAATACAAGATATCCTTCTACACTCTTTCTTGACATGGATCAGGTGCCCATGTTCCATTTACACTCTTTCATTTGTGTATTTTACATTTACATACTTTTACATGTATATTTTACATATCATTTTTACACTTACATACATACATATTTGACTACTTGATTGTTTTCTCCTTGTAGGTCTGATCGTATGAGAAACAAGCAGTCAAATTGGGGGAAACAACGTCAACAAAAATGGCAGAAAAATGACACTTCACGGTGACACACCTTAGAGAATAACCATGCAAGTACACATGGCAACAACCACACACTCGTTTCCACCCTAGGTTCACTCTCATCACTTTTTTTGCACATTTTCATCTTTAGTGTCCATGCTCCTCCATTATTTTTTCATTCCATGTTTTTTCTAATCCTTCGGCACGTTTATACTACACTCTTCATGGACATCAAGTACGCATCTCTATCTACTTTATGTTACCGAGATTTTCACTCACCAACATAAAGTGGGGACAAAATTTAGTCACAAAATCATGCACTTTAGACATTATTTATCCCGATTTCATCTGCTTATTTAGAAGGTTCTTGAGTGAAGAAAGTACTAATTAACCCCCATCATTTGGCCATCTTTTTTTATTTTATTTTGTCATTACTGACCTATTGCACTCATATGCCCAATCAACTTTTATCATCCCACATTATTTTAACCTCGATTTGAGGCACCCATGGGCACTTTGGTCCCACCAAGGGCGCCCCTCCCTTTTGCACTTTCCCGCCATCTTTTGGGCTCTTTCTATCCATTTCTCTTGGTCTTTTTGGTGGTCGGCCATTTCGGGGTTAATTACAAAATTAGATCAAAAGAACCCTATAATTATAAAGTTATGAGACCATAATGAGGGACCTAACATCATTCAAAACTATCACTCATATAGAGTTGCATCCATCTATTGCATTGGAGATCACTTACATTCACATAGCTCCATCATCAAGGCACAAGGTTAGGACATTTACATCACACTTCATTGGGGAGGATTCTATTATATTCCATGTCGCTACTTCACAAAGTGCGACTGACACAAGAGCACCTAGGGCACATTATGCACACACTCACCAGAACTACATTTGGGTCTAAAATGTAGTGTAACGCTTAGTTAGTAAGCCCACTTGTTGTGGTAGCTAAGGTCGGTCGACCCATTCATTTGTATATTTATTTTTAGGGTTTTGATAGTTCTTTTTGGTCTTTTGCAAGTCTTTACATCATCTTGGATTATTGGCGACATCCGAAGACGAGTAGTGAATATGATGTGACAAATAACGAGGGTTTCCAGACCACCTCCCAACCTTGTGAAATTCAGTTTCAAAGCTTTTGCACAAACCATGGCACCCAGTTTGTAGACCAGAGCACCCACAGGCGCCCCAATCCCTCTCCAAGTGCTCCAGTCCAGCCAAGTACTCTAAATCCATCCTTTTTGGAGTTTCTACATGGTTCTTCATGCTTCCAGATTCTCCAGTCAGCTATGTGACATAGTCTCGCGAGTGTATTCTATTCAGTTGAGTTATTTCCTCTTCTCTCTTGCACATTAGGGTTTTACTTTTTATTACATTAGATACTTATTTCATTTATTTGTTTCTTTACTGTGCTTTTATGCCCTCCTAGATTAGATTAACTAGCATAGATTATTTCCATTTTTAGTTAATCATTTTTCTATAACTATTATAAGAATGGTCTTATTGTAAGGTATTGTCATCATGATACTCCAAGTCAAGGAAAGAAGTTTGTTGCTCCCAAATTCAAGGAGGTATGAAAGACATTCAAAGAAGCATCATGTGTAGTCAAGAAGTTTGATCATGCAAAAGAGGTTAAGAAGAATTATCCAAATACAATGAAGCCCAGTTCTAATCTACAAGAAGGTATGTTTTCCATTATAGTGCAAAATCCGATGATCCAAAAAATTCATGTGTGTTTGGTAGGAATCCAATCTATAGAGGAATAAGGGGAAGATGCAATCATCAAGCATAATGATCTAAAGAAGAACAAGAGGACCTTAAAGGATATCTGCAAGCTAGATGTGAAAAAGGACATGGAGAACTATGAATCTCTTGAGTTCACACTATTCTAAGTGCCCTAAAGAGTCTAGGGTATCTTTGAAGAAGGCTTCATGGAGACATTCCTCATTCATGAGAAGTAATGAAGGTTGGTTGTTAGGTTGGAGTCGTGATAAGTCTTAGTATAGCTATGAGAAGGTTGTAGATATGTTACATATATTTTTTGTTCCTCAAGTCATGTTCTAAGCATTTTTGTTTGATGAATAGATTGATTTTGTGATCCGCATTATGAGAGGTCCTAAGAAGTTTATGAGGTCTTACAAGTTGGGACAATTAGAATTGAAAGTGTGATGAGCTAGTCAATCCTGTCATAGTCATGAAAGATGTGTTACAAGGTCAAATAGACTATTTTAAAGGTTTGAAACTCATATTTGAGAATGGATGAGCATCCTAAGGTTGTTTGACATGTTTTTAAGACCTATATTGGTTTCTATCTATTGATAAATAAGGAAAAGGACAATATGTGTTACAAGATCTTTATAGTCTCTATCATGAAGTCATGAAGGTATGTTTCCATGGTCATAATCTTATTGCAAGTAAAGTGTTATGAAGGTTTGAAGGTATGGATGAATGAACTATAAATCCTAAATGGAATGGAGACAACTAAGAAGAATCCCAAGACTACCTTAGTTAAGAATCCTTCTACCTCTTTAGGTAAGTCTCATTCATCTCCTTGAAAAATAAATTTTTGTCTCGTTGATCCTAAAAACACAAATCCTAATCTTGTCAATGTTGTCATAGTTCTTGATGTGATTACCACTTCTACAAATTTCGACATCACTGACCATTATAAGAAAACCAAAATTCAATTTTTTGAGTTTGAATACTTGAAAACCCACCCCAAGCAATTTGATAGGTTAGTGCAATTTATCAAAAGAAGTAGTTTAGTTTCCAAAAATGATACCGCCAAAGAGCTACCTCCCACCTCTCGTACCACTCCTTCTTAGAATCTTCTTGCTTCCACATTCCCACCTTTGGGAAAGTAAAACCTTACTATCTAGCCTTGTTGGTAATGGATATAAAATGAATAATTACATTATTGACTCCAATGCCTCCGATAATGTCATGCATGTAAAAGTTTCTAAAGATACAGGCCTCTCTCTCACTCATGCTAATGGCCATTTCTATTACATGGAAACTAAAAAATCACCTCTCATTGGATAGGTAAGAGATTCTCAAGTAGCATTTGCAGATTTTCCTGAGAAGAAGATCACGATGAAGATACTCATAGCAGAAATGAAAACCTCATATGGTATGTTGTTGAGTAGAATATTTTATAAGGATGTTGGCATAGATATACAAATGAATTAGTTGCATGTCACCATTCTAGTCAATAGTAAGATGAAGAAGCTCCTTTCCATCAGGAAAATGAAATACATGGTCCAAAATCCGGATAACCGAAGAGTGGATATCCTATTTCAAGATTCAAGGTCTTACAAATTTTTCATAGCTTCAGAAGAAGATGTTGAGATTCCCATGTTAATGGAAGAGTATTCAAGTGTCGCGGATCTGATTAGGAAGCATTATGATGACTTGACAAAATCAAAGTTTGAAAGCATGTATTTCTCACTGGATGGGGGCATGAATGCGTCTCTCTATTAAATGGTGAGGATGGTCATGAAGGTCTTGACTTGTAACAAAGCAATCCAAAGGTGATGATAAATGCGAGTCATGAATGCAAAAAAATGGCAAACAACGTCTTGGCAGGTGATTCTAATGTTTCCAATCATATTCTTAAAACTCATCATGAAGATTTTTTCAATAAGGATGATTGTGAATACGAAGCTTTCTCTTTCCTATCGGGAGAGAATGGATCTTGCAATGAGAAATGCATGAACAAAAAATGCTTCAGCTTATTGAAGTTGAATCTACTCAAGAAGATGATGAATTCATCATGGAAATAGACTCCCTAGTTCATGGTGTTCAAGATTGGGAAAATGACAATCTAAATATTTCAGCCCCAATCTTGTGCTCATTCCCCTTTCATGAAGATGGATACCTTCTCAACAAAGAGTGGATAGATGGAATGGTGCTTGATCCCAAGGTTGATTTTGTTCAAAATGAAAACCTTCTCAACAAGGAATGTATGAACAAGAATATGCTTGCATCTTGCAATGTTGACTCCCCTCAAGGAAAAGATGCTTTTGTCATGAAGATGGATTTTGAAGCTCAAAATGGAAAAGATGGAGAAGATGATGATTTCCATGTTGTATGCCCAACCTTGTGCTCATTCTCTTTCCAAGATAATAAAGCAATATACACACCACACTATATAGAGAAGTAAGTTAATAAAAATTTGGGGTACTTACAAGAAAGTTGCATGGAGAAATTGAGAAATGTAGGACATCAAGAGGTTTGTGATAGTGTTAAAGCTACTAAAACATCTATTAAGAATCAACTCATGATAACAATGGTCATGAAGCATATGAAAAATGAATAAAAATACCTATCAAATATCATAGGTATCAATATAAAAATAACGAGCCTAACGTGATCAAGACTCATCTTTGTAGCATTGAAGGAAAATTAACGAATGGGAAGAATTTGGAAATGGATGAACATAAGGAAGCAATATGTAAAATAAAAAAGAGAATGAACTCGACTTCGGTGGGTCCTTAATTGAAAAGAGAATCAAGTAAACTTTATCAAGAAATTCGGAGGTCATATTTCGATGAGCCCGTTAATGGATTTGCGGAAGAAATGCATTCAATGATATATGTGTAGGTAAGCATTAGGTAAGAATTCATGCTTTAATGAAATTAGGATTCCCCCCGTGTAAATAGGTAATTTATGATGTTTTGTCATGTTTTCCCTTTCGTTGTGTGTGCCTTTCTCTTATGTTAGTAGTGAAGAAATGACTCTATTGCCCAATGTGAAGAAGCACCGATCTTATCACCTATGAGAAATCTAAGGTTATCTATTACCCCTTACGCTCCAATGTCCCCGAGTTAGAGATAGTTTTTGTCATGCAAAATGAATAGCCCAAAAATTCAAAATTCAAAGCATGAAAACTAAGCCACAATGTAAAATTTTGCCTTCCAATCTTCCTAAACCCCTCCCTTGGCCAACCTGCCTCCTGTGACATCATCATCCTGGCCTTAAAGATATTCCTAATGCATTTGGTAGACATGTCTCAGTGTGTAAAGAAGTGTGATGAGATTCATGAGTTGATTCAATGATGTTCGGTGAAAAACTAGTCTTACTGGAAGCCTAGAAAGGTTAATTTTGGCCATTTTGGAACTCGTATACATCCCTGCGGGAGAGTTTATCTGTTGATTGAACTTTATTTTTATATGGTTTCAATGGCATCTATTGACGACGATTAATTTGTGGTAGGTAAGACGTAAACATTAATGGACAATTGGTAATGATACGATGGAAATTAATCACATACATGCCCCAAAATTATTCCACAACTCAGATTGTCCCCACCCAAACAATATCTGCTATTTGTGCTCCACTTTATAATTTCAATCCCATTTGCATATATATATTAAAAATTATATATAATTAGTGTAAACTATATATTTTGTTCGGCATAAATATTTGACGAGCTCAACTAATATTATATTTTAATAATGAAAACAACCCACTATATATATATATATATTGTATATAAAAACTATATATATTTTTAAATGCAGGGCTGACACCCTGCAACCCATGCCAACCATTGTTGGACTCAACCGCCATCCCACCTTGAAACCGACGTTGATGCCCCGCGTACAAAAGAAATTTTTATAGTCACACTGACACATGTGGACGACCATGCTCTGTTGGAGGTCGTTGATATGGTGCAACGAGGTTGTTGCACATTGGTACAAATGTCAAAACTCACCCAAGGTTCTCGCTGTGACAATGCCTTCAGCATAATTAACAAGAGTGCACATCGATTATTGTTCGCACTCATAGGCATTCTTGAGAGAAAAAACTATGTTTAAAACACATCATTTTACTATGGCGAAAGGATTGTATACTTCTAAGGTTTATATATATTATTGGATTTTTTTCAGTTGTGCAATTGATTGATTTTTGATATATTGATATTGTTTAAGACCTTGGTAATTAGATGGTGCTTATTTTAACCACAACATTTTTAACATTTGTTAATGGTTGCTGTCAAATTTATAGGTTAGGTTTATGTTACTTGTGTGCAGTAGCCTCTGTCAAATCCTGAATCAATTTCTTTTGCAGGATTAGGGTGTGCAGGTTGGATAAATGGTCACAAAATACTTCCTTGTGTCAGTGCCATTCACAGAAATAAATAAATGACCTTAAAACCATTTTGGAGGATAAAGAAGGTGACAGTATTCAATTGTTACTGTGTTATAAGTCGATTAAATAACAATGGACATTTCCAACGCTTCTATTATCATCAGACAATGCCATCCACTGCCAATCTCAATCTCAGACTCACAGCATTATGTAGAGAAGGTTGGTTGAAGGAAGCTCTACACATTCTGCTTTCTACTCACAATTCTCCTGTAAACTCTTCTACATATTTTCAACTATTGGAAGCCTGCATTTCCAAGAAAGCCCTTTCTCAGGGTAAGAAAATCCACTCCCATATCAATCAGAGGCAATTCAGTTTTGCGGCGAACAAACTATTCCAAGATACTCTTATACGCATGTATACCAAATGCGGAAGTTTGATTGATGCGCGCGAAGTGTTTGACAAAATGACTGAACGAGACATCTTGTCATGGAATGCGATCATTGCAGCTTACCGAAGACACGGGGATGCTCACGAGGCATTGAAACTGTTTCACCAAATGCAAGCAACAGGTGTTCAACCCGATCAGTTTACCTTTTCCAGTATACTCCCAGCCTGTGCCAAAATAAGGGCTTTAGAACAGGGTATGGACATACATCAAAGCATAATGGAAAAGGGATATTTGTCAGATGATGTAGTTGTAAATGCCCTGGCAGATATGTATGCAAAATGTGGGAGCATACACAAAGCTCGTATACTGTTTGATGAAATGCCTTATAGAGATGTGGTCTCATGGACTGCAATGATTGCAGGATATGCACAAAATGGTGTTCTTGATGAGGCTCTGAGGCTTTTCAAAGAAATGCCTCAAAGAAATGTGGTTTCATGGAATGCAATGATTGCAGGATATACGCAAAATGGGTTTGTTGAAAAGGCCTTGGAAACTTTTAAGCAAATGCAATTGGAAAGTGTAAAGCCAGACATTTCGACCTTTGTCAGCATCCTCCCAGCATGTGCCAAAATGGGAGCTTTGGAACAGAGCATAGACATCCATCAAAACATAATAGAATGTGGACTTTTGTCAAATGTTGCAGTTGCAAGTGCCCTAGTAGATATGTATGCAAAATGTGGAAGTATACACAAGGCACGTGAACTGTTTAACAAAATGCCTCAGAGAGACGTGGTATCATGGACTACAATGATTGCAGGATATGCACAAAATGGCTTTTGCAAGGAAGCTATAAAACTCTTTGAACTAATGGAGCCCTCTGGAACATACCCTAATCGTGTAAGCTTCACCTGTGTTTTATTAGCATGCAGCCATGCAGGTTTAGTGGACGAGGGTTGTAAATATTTCAATAGCATTACTGACTGTTATTCCATTATGCCTACAACCGATCATTATGTGTGCATGGTTGACCTTCTTGGCCGCTGGCTGGCTATCTCGAGGAAGCTCTAAAATTTATCATCAAAATGCCGATTAAACCCGTGGTAGTTGTGTGGACTTGTTTGCTTGCTGCCTGTAGATCACATAAGAAAATAGGGTTAGGAGTATTTATAGCAACTCTTCTTTTGAGCTGGATCCTAAAACTACTGCTACTTATGTTCTTCTGGCAAACATGTATGCAGAAGTGGGTAGGTGGGGTGAAGCTCAAATGGTAAGGAGATTGATGAAAGATAGAGGAATTAACAAGATACCTGGATGTAGTTGGATTGAAGGCCATAAAATGGTACATGCTTTTTGTGTAGGAGACAGATCACATCCACAGACACAGGAAATCTATGTGATGTTGGAGAAACTGTCTTGGGAGATGAAGGCAGCAGGGTATTCTCCAAATTCAAGACATGTACTGAATGATGTGGAGGAGGAGGAAAAAGAATTAATCCTCTGCCACCATAGTGAGAAGATGGCAATTGCATTTGGATTGCTAAACACGCCCCCTGGAACAATTATTAGAGTCGTCAAAAACCTTCGAGTATGTGTTGACTGCCACACTGCAACCAAGTTTATCTCCAAGATTGTAGCAAGACAAATTGTTGTGAGAGATGCGAACCGGTTCCATCATTTCAAACAAGGACAGTGTTCTTGT
>CM031238.1:840166561-840276561 GCA_018340775.1 Taxus wallichiana var. yunnanensis
GATCTCCTATCCCTACCTCATCCGCACCAAAGGTAAGTAATCGGCCAATCCCGCTCCCAAAGTCGCTTTCTTCTTCTTCTTTTTCTCCCAAAGTCGATAAGCCTAGAATTTCAAATGATGATGGCCCATCCACCTCCGGGATCCTTTGATATTGTTGATCATCTTAAAAGGACTAAAGTTCAAATTTCGTGTCAATACTACCAAACCCACCCTAAAGCTTTTGCCAAGATGATCCAATTTGTAAATTCCCATTCCAAGACCACCTCTAAAGGCCTTTCGCCCACACCTCCTTCTCGCACTCACAACCTAGCTCAGGTAGTCGCCGTCACCTCACCTCGAGACAAAATCAAGCCTTTTTATGTAACACTCTTATAGCCGGCCATAGGCTCAAGAATCGTGTCACAGATTCCTGAGCCTCGATAATATGATGCCTCGCTAAGGTAGCTCATGCTTTAGGCTCGACCCTTACTCGCACTTATGGATCTTGCTACTCCATGGAAAGTAAGGAAGTACCTTTAGTTGGAAGGATTAAAGATGCACAAGTGTCTTTTGCTGCTTTACCTGAGAAGAAGGTCTTGGCTACCATCCTAGTAGCAGACATTCCTCCTTCCTATGGAATGTTGCTAAGTAGGAACTTCTGTAAAGATGTGGGTGGAGAGATTCAAATGGATTGGTCACACGCACTCATACCTGTCCATGGACAAATGAAGAAGTTACTACCTGAGAAGCAGTCCGAGTATATTGTGCAGAAGACTGATGATCCTAAGGCACAAATACTCTATGAGGACAGGGGCCATGGTAATTACATGATTTTATCCCCTGATGAAATCCAACCCTCCAAAGTATCACCAAAAGATCCTAACGGCATCCTGGACTTTAGAATTTGATGGTAGTTGCTCTCTCGGCTGGGTTCCTGGGAGCCATGCGTTTGCTAAGTATCACCCGGGCTGCCTGCGCACTTTTTCATTTAAGTTGCGCCGAGAACACCAACAACACGGCAGAGTATGAGGCTCTCCTTCTTGACCGCAAGTAGCGAAAGAACAAGGTGTAAAAATCTTCCGCTCGTGGTGATGCAGAGCTGATTGTGAAGCAAGTCGAAGCCTTTTTCGTAAAGAATGGAAGGTCAAGCATTATCGTAATTAGGTTTGGGATTCAATTGAATTCCTTGATGCTTTCTCTATCAAGCAATACCTAGAGAAAAGAACAAAGCAGGCTGATTCACGGGTCCGCTCTTGTGGTCACTATCGATTCCCCATCCCGAATTCTCTCAGATAAGTTCACTATCAAATGGTCCATCGGCCTAGTGTCCCGACAATACCAATAATCGGCAAGTTTTCAACGATGACCAAGCATCTCGCTTTCCTTCCCGGAACTCAAGGGGAATTTCAAGCAACTCAGTATTTTGAGGGAAGTGACAACTCGCTCGTGAGAGTGTGTCCTCCACCAAGCCAGTCACCCAAGGAGAAGAAACTGATCAGAAGGGTGCATCAAGCTCAAAGGAAACAAGATTCCCAAAGGTTTGGTGAGTTTGGAGGAGTTGTTTGATAAACACGGCATGATACGTGAGATCTAAAGCTTACTGACTTCAAGAATCACCGAGTATGATAAGATTGATATTGGGAGTTCTCATGACCCGGCTGGTAAATATTGGGAAACAACAAGAGAGGAGAAGAGCAATTGATCTTCTAAGGAAGTATAAGGATGTTCTTGCATATTCTTATGAAGATCTAAAAGCCTTCAAGCCAAAGGAAATGCAAAGACTCTATTCCTCTCAAACTGAATCAAGCCTTTCAAGCAAAGGGCAAGATAATCCAAAATAGCCGACACCAGCTTTCAGAGATCCGTGGTTGTTGAAGGCTAAGATTATTTTTCCCATTCACCATTCAACATGGATTGCAAACATTGTGCCTCGTTAGAAAAAAAGAATGGAGAGATCCGCATCTCTGTGTTGATTTCGTAAACTCGAATCAGCCCTCTCGAAAGATAACTACCCTCTCGCCATGATGGATCAGATTTTGCAAGCGAAAGAATGTGATCCGAGATGTTATCTATGCTTGATGGATTCTCGTGATACAATCAGTAGAGGTCGACACCGCAGATCAACACAAGACACCTTCACCACTCCTCGGGGTACCTTTGCCTACAAGAGAATGCCTTTTGGGCTGATTAATGCCTGTGCCACTTTCTAGAGAGCTATGGATTTGGCTTTGAAGCTTGAAAGGGAAATGTATAGTCATATACCTTGATGACTCCGACAGTTGTTTTCAAAGACAAGAGCAGATCACTTAGACCACCTGAAACAGCTTCACAGAGATGCCGAGAGCATGGGATTTCTTTAAATCCTAAAAATCTGTCTTCTCGTGTTATGTAAGGAAAGCTATTAGGGCACATTGTCCTCAAAGGATCGGCATCAAGATTGATCCCGAATGAGTTCAGCCATCCAAAGCAAATTCCTCTCCCTACTAGTAAAAAGGTGTGCATTCCTTCTTCTAAGAAGATCAATTTCTTAAGAAGATTTATCCCCGATTTTGCTGAATTAACGTTGAATATTTCTCGAGATGATGAAAGGAAGAAAACATTTGGATGGTCTTCTCAAGGAAAGGAATCCTTTTCGAGGGTATCAAGAAAGCCATCACTAAAACTCCGCTTTGGCCTCGCTCGACTTCAACAAAGATTTCACATCTATCTATTGCTACGCTTGCTGCATAATACCGGCCGCCGCCTTAACCCAAGAAGATTCTCGATGGACATGAGCTACCAATTGCCTTCATGAGCTATATCCTCGAAGGATCATGAGCTAAAGTACACCATGATGGAGAAGCATGCTTTTTGCAAAGAGTCAAGGCCAAGCAAGGGGCCGCTTTATATCCTCAATTCTCACCCATGGTGTTCGGTTCCAGATATGACCGTAAGTCAATCCTTACACAACAAGAATTTGGATCCAAGAGGGGCAACCGGGTGGCTAAGGTCCAGGAGTATGACATTGATATCAAACCGACCAAGCCGGTTCGTGGCAAGGGTCTTTGTGAGCTCATATCAAGTCAAGGAGCCAAACATGAGTTGTCAAGGAGAAAACTCGACATTCCTATCTGTTTCTATTCCTTAGTTCACTTCGACGAATGGTATGCCGACATCGCCATTTTCTCACCTATGGGAATGCCCTCTCATTTAACCGCCAAGGAAAAGAGGACTGTAAATTGAGATCAACGCATATATGTATCAGTGGGAAAATGCTTTGTTCAAGCGTGGCTTAGATGGGAGATTTAAATGTGTTGATAAGGAACAACAGAGAAAGTTGCTTTCGCCTTTCCATGATCAAAGCGTGTGGAGGGCACTATTCACAACAAACACCACAAGATACTCCGGAGGGTATTATCGGCCTTCCTTGTTCGTAGATGCATCCAAGTGGGTGGATAAATGCGAGGCCTCGTCGACTTTGTGGAAGACCTAAACGGCCGCTTTTCCTCTCAAGCCAGCTTGTGATCGAGAACCATTTCAACAAAGGGGTCTAGACTTACTGGGTACACTCAACCCTGCTTTCTAGTGGGTCTGGCACACTCATGTGCTAATCGCCATCGACTACTTCACCAAATGGGTGGAAGCTATCCCCAAACATAAGAGCACTACTTCAAGTAGTATGCAACTTCATCAAGGAGAACATCTTGGTAAGGTATGGTGTACCTAACAAGATCAGAACAGATAATGCTTCAAACTTCTCCTCAACCGAGATCATGGATTTCTGCCACGGTATGGCATCTCTCTCGGCTCATTCTTCGCATTATTATCCCTGTGGAAATGGACAAGGTAATCCACCAACAAAAATCTGTGACTATCATAAGGAAGTTGGTCAATGAGTCTCAAATAACCTGGCATAAGAAGCTTTATGATGCTCTTTGGGCAGACAGATCACACCTAAAAGAGCCACTGGAATGTAAACCCCTTTCAAGTAGTGTATGGAGTAGAGGCCCAATCGCCAAAGGACAAAGTGGAACCGCCACTTTCTCGCACTCCGATGAAGGCCATCAAGACACTAGTTTCATGATGCTCCTGACAAAAGAATCATGTACTCGCACAAACCGAACGAGGATAGATTGAGGTTGCCGACAGTAATATCCGCTCACCAAGGTAAGGTGAAGGTTCTGTCGATAAGAAAGCTAGGTCCAGAGAGTTCCAAGTTGGTGATACCGTGCCGTTATGGGACAAAAGACATGAACCTCGTGGGCAAATGGCATGGAAAATTTGATTCTCTCGTGGCTTGACCTTTCAAGATAAGACACTTTGCCGGTAAGGACTCTTTCTAGCTTGATTACATGGATGGTTCTCCCTCCCACTTCCTTATAAAGTGGCATTTTGAAGTCGTTTCAAGTCTTAGGTGACTAGGGAGCCCCTTCAGATATTCCGTGATGCTGTTTTTACTTTTCCCGCTTTTGTGTGTTTCTCTGGCACAGGTGTGTGTTCCCTCTCCCGTATTGGTTTGTTTTTGACTCCTTTGCCCAATGGATAAGGCACTGGTCTGCTTCACCGAGTTATCTAAGTTCTTGCCTTGTCTCATTCCATGAATTTATACCAAGTCATCCCCAGAAGGAGCCAGCTGTTGTCCACTCAAAATTCCCCGCTCTGATAAGAGTAAAATTTCAAAATTTTGAGTCTTAAGTGTTTTTCTCTGAGGTACCTAAGTCGTGAAATCGAAAAAAATCTGTGTTCGGGTCGCTTGTGTGATTTTCGGGTCTGCTTAACTTTTGTCCCATCTCGTCCCAAGTACGAAAGTGTCTTCTGTTCTCCGATCGGCACAAACCTCCGAATTTGTCCCATTTTCGGCCTCGCCTAAGTTTTTGTCCCAAGTGCCCCAAAGCCAAAAATGCAAACTGCTCCATTTCTACCGAATCATCCTTCCCGCGTACTTCGCACTTTCCGTCTCCGAATGTCCCAAGTAAAAGTGCGAGTCGCTCCATTTTCGCCCGAACCTCCGCCAACCCAGATCTCTAACTTTTCGTCCCGAATGTCCTAAGTTAACGGACTCGTTGTTCCATTTTCGCCGATTCACCCGATTTTGTCCCAACTCGTCCCCGAGTTCCAAATTGCTCTCTCTGCTCCATTTTCACTGGCTTCGCCTTGACCGCGCCTTCGCGTAATTTTGTCCTAATCGCCCCATTTAAAAAAGTGCGAGCTTCCCTATTTCGCCGAGCTTGCCGAGTCGCTGTGATTCTGAATTTTTGTCCCGAATGTCCCAAGTCCAAACGGGCCCATCTGCTCCAATTTCGCCGAAACACCCGAATCGCGTACCTCACATTTTCGTCCCATTTGTCCCAAATACATTTGTGCGTCTTCTCCCTGTTTCGCCCAACTACCGAGCCGCAGGTTTTGCGATTCGCCTCACCTCGTCCCAAGCGTACATCAAGTGTCATTCACACTTAGTTTTTCCCGCTCGACCCGAATATGTCAGTTTTTTCAAAAATAAATTTAAGTCATGCGCCCGATGCTATCAACCCGAAGATCAAATTTCAAGAAGCAAGCATTACTGAAGGACGAAACTTTCAAGACGCTTGCTACATCAGGCCAAGGATATCCATTGACATCTTCAAGATGAAATGTCCGTGTGTCCTCGTGGCAAAGATGTGGCCGAGACGTGGAAGAAAACTCAAGCGGCGGTTTCTCAAGACAAAGTGGGTCCTTCTCGTAACCGGACACCCGCTCCTTCTCCTTTCTTTTTCTCTTCTTCCCTTTCTTTTCGTATTCCTTGTAATTAGTTAAGGCATTGCAGAATGGCGGTCCTTAACTATCCTTTAGTTAAAAGAAACGGTTACGAGGAGTAACGGATTTGTAATCTATATAATGGCCTTTCCACACCATTTTACCAAGGAGGAAGAACTTGGATATTTGCTGAAAGTGTAAATAAATCTTAAAGAAATCAATACAAAAGGGCTTTCCATTCTTTGTCTATCTGATTCTTGTTGTCTCTGTGTTCTCCTTTAATATTGTGAAGATCATTTTGTTCCTAACTCGTTTAGTCTCTCCGATCAGCATACATCGCTGGCCATTTGCAAATACAAAGATCTTGTATAACCAAGAAGGAACTTTGTGTCCTTGATTAACAAATCTGAAGAAGGTTATTTATGGAACTTTGTGTCCTTAAATTTAATCTCATTCAACCAACGCAAATGATCTTGTCTTAAATCCTTCGAAGCTTCGCATACACGAAGAATTATTCTGCCATCTATAATTCCGAATGTTGCTATTCTGCCTGTCTTCTAATTCCCTTTCTTTAGCCCTTGTGTAACTGATAATCCTTGTAAAAGAACACTTTCGTAATATCCAAGTTCGACCATAAAATAATGTTGTAATTTTGTAAATAAGTTTGTTTCGAAATAAGGGAACCTCTCCCATTAAAGAGGAGGGACTTCTTGTCCCCCGACATCGTTGTTCTTCTAAAAAGTCCTATTTGAAAACCAACACTATCAAAATTCTCAAAATCAAAATCGTATCAAGGGGACAGACAACAAAAGAAGCAATATCTAATCAGCAAAAGAGGACATGACCTAAAAGATTGTTGGTACAATACTTACAAGAAAGGTTCATCAAGCAACTCTAGACATCCACAAAAATCTCACAAGGGACATTCTAACAACAATTTTGGGAAGAAAAAGGGGAAATGGAAAATAAGACCCCATCAAGAAGGAAATATCACGAGCAACAAGAACAAATGACAATGAAGACTACTTTTTCACCGCTTGATCAAGTGAACCATCCACATGTGATGTTTGGTATGTTGATTCGGGGCCACTCGACACATGACCGCCACAGACTGGTTTATTTCAATGAGGACACGCCATCGAAAAATCATGTTTCGTTGGGAGATGATTCTTCATATACAATTCAGGGGATTGGGAACATTTCTCTACCCCTTGGTTCACGCAACTACAGACTATTAGATGTCTTATATGTCCCTGGGTTGACAAAGAATTTGATTTCAGTTAGTCAACTCCTTGATCAAAACCTAAAAATTGACTTTGATAGTCATTCCGACAAGAAAACATGTTTGATTCGAGATAAATCACGAGGCTCAAAAATAGTTGCGAAAGCCTCTAATGTGGGACGCATGTTCCAACTTGATTTTGTCCACAGAGATGATCGACACTTGTCGATAAGAAATCTACCTCAAAGCAAGGGTGGCATCAAAGACTTGGTCATGTAAGTTTCAAGTATCTCGAGACACTTCACCGGTGCAATATGGTACATGGGCTACCATCTCTTCAGAAGGATACATACAAGTGTCCTCACCGCCACAAAGTAAATAACACAGAGCTTCATTCCGTAATAGTACATATCGAGCTCATGGAAAGCTTGACCTGGTCATACCGATCTTTGCGGTCTAATGTAACCAAGTCATTCTGGGTTCCAATACTTCATGCTTTGTGTTGATGACTATTCAAGAAAAATGTGGATTTTTTGTTTTCACAAGAAAAGTGAAGCTTTTGAAACTTTCAAGAATTTCAAAGTAGCAATGAGAACGAAACTGGTCGTCGATCATAACTCTTCACTTAGATCAAGGGGGAATTCACCAATGATGAGTTTAGAGACTACCTACGAACTCACGGGATTCCGACAAATTCCTCCTCCACACACACCACATCAAAATGGTGTTGTTGAGAGAAGAAATCGTACTATCCTAGAAATGGTGCGATGCATGATCGATGACTCTAGACTTGCAAAGACATTCTCAAGGCGTATAACAAAGAAAACAGTGTATTTGTTGAATGAGTTCCCACGCTTCTCTTGACAAAGTAAAACCACAAGAATCATGGTCAAAATGGAAACCATCTATTGCACACCTCGAGTATTTGGGTGTAAAACAAGCATGCACATACCCAAGCGAGAACATAAATAAGTTAGACATGAAGTCATAGAAACTTGTCTTCATTGGGTACAAGAAGAGACTCTTGGGTACATATTAATGGATCCTAAGACCGTAAAATCTACAAAGAGAGAGATGTTGAGTTTTTTGAGAAGAAGGAAGCAAAGAATCCTCCTCCAAACTCACCAGATGTAGATTTTTCACCAGTTGTAAAAATTGAAGCTGATGTTCCCTCAAGAAGATGAAAGTGACAATGGGGATGATGGTGTTGATTAGATAGAACCACGACCCATAGAAATAGTTAATCGTATGCCCAAGTGGTGTACTAGCACATTACGAGATGCAATAATGGATGCTCCACCAGATACATCCACCCTTGGACCACAGACTCACATAAAATCAAGAGAAGAAGTTAACTTTGCTTTGATGAGTAGAGTTATTGAATCTGATGAGCCCTCTACAGTCTAGGAAGCCCTATAGTCAAAAGCTTGGAAAGATGCCATGATTCAATATCAATTAGTGATGAAGAATAACACTTGGTAGCTTGTCGATCTTCCACCAGGGAAGAAACCCATTGGATGTAGATGGATATTTTAAAAAAAGTACAAAGCGGATGGGACAATGGACAAGTATAAAGCAAGACTAGTAGCAAGGGGTATGCAAAAAAATAAGGCATAGACTACGAGGATACATTTTCTCTCACAACTAAGATCAAAAGAATTAGAATGATCTTTGCTCTAGCTGTATAGTTTGGTTGGAAATTCCATCAGATGGACGTAAAAAGTACCTTCCTAAATGGATATTTACAAGAAGAAGTCTACATGACTCAACTTGAGGGATATGTAGTACCTGGTCAAGAAGCTAAGGTATACAGACTTAGAAAATCTCTATATGGCCTCAAACAGGCACCCCAAGCATGGTACATCAAGATTGATGAGCATCTCATACAACATGGATTTGTTAGAAATCCATACAATCCCAATCTTTACCTCAAAAAGCAAGGGGAGAGATTGTGATTGTTGTTGTTTATGTCGACGATCTAGTCATCACTGGCGCCAAAGAAGATGATCAATACAACGAAGAAAGATCTTAATCGATCGTTTGACATGACAGATCTCAGGCTAATGCATTATTTTCTTAGATTGGAAGTATGGCATAAAGAGAATCACATCTTTGTTTCTCAGATGAAATATACCAAGAAAACACTCAAGAAATTCAAGATGATGGATTACACACCAATTGCTACACCTATGGAGAACATATTGTAGTTATCTCATTCAAATCCATCTCCTGAGGTAAATGCCACTCTCTATCGACAGTTGATTGGGAGTCTCATTTACCTGACCTACACTAGACCAAATATTAGCTTTGCAGTGAGCTATCTATCTAGGTTCATGCAGGAACCCAAAGTTTTTCATTGAAAGCAACAAGGCACATTTTGAGATATCTCAAAGGATCAGTGGATCTTGGTATAGAATACAAGAAGAACGACAACTTCTTCTTGATCGGATATTCGATTCGCATCATGCTTGGTAACATTGATGATAGAAAATCCACTTCTGGATTTGTATTATTTATGGGATTTGGACCAATATCATGGGGAAACAAGAAACAACACTTCATTTCTCGCTCTTCCACAAAAGCCGAGTATCATTCTGCAGAGAATCTGTCTTTGAAGTGATATGGCTACGTCACATACTGGAAGGACTTGGAATACCACAGGACAAACTGACCACCATGTATGTTGACAATGAAGGTGTTCTCAAACTTGTTCACAATCTAGTTTTTCATGAGAGAACAAAACACATTGAGGTACATGTTCACTTCATACATGAGCGTGTGTTAAAACACAACATCCAGCTTTAATTTTTTCCAACAAATTTGAACAACGATCAAATATCTTCACGAAGTCGCTTGCATACGACAAGTTCGAGTTGTTCATAGAGTTCCTCTCCTCATCCCTTGAGACAATACACAATTAAGGGGGCAATGTTAGGTTAATTAATTACGCATTATATAATTAATTATTTAATTAATGTTATTAATTAAATAATTTTGTTATTTTGTTTTATTTAAACATTATGGATGTTATATTGTTTTAACAATATTATTGTTTGATTGTATTTTATGCTTCCTTGATGTAATATTGAAGCTTATGCATTTAGGAGTATGGTTGCACCTATGCAACTCTCTTTATTTTTTGTATTCAGCTTGTTTAATACATATAAGTATTGCAGCTCATTCATATGTAAATGGTTGATTGAGATTAATAAAGTTAAGCGAAGCTTCCGCCCTGCTTTCTCAAATTACACTTAAGCCCTAGGTGCCCAAATGAAATTCATT
Source organism: Taxus wallichiana var. yunnanensis (assembly GCA_018340775.1). Taxonomy (NCBI): domain Eukaryota; kingdom Viridiplantae; phylum Streptophyta; class Pinopsida; order Cupressales; family Taxaceae; genus Taxus; species Taxus wallichiana. The sequence goes on from CM031238.1 coordinate 840,176,757, forward strand.
GGACTGCTTTTGAGAAAAGAAATGTAAATTTGATCATTGGAAAAGGTGGATCAGGTTGATACTGAGGTGTGGTCCAAGTTTCAGGTTTATATTTTCATGTTTGAGCAAGATATTGAGTTTTTTTCCCTTACCGAGTTCTTACAATTGTGATTTTGAGCTGAAATTGCTATTTATGATGCTTGGTGGCAGTGTGGAAGTCTATATGGGAGTATAATATCTTCATGGCCAATGGATAAAATTCTTAAGATGACATTTAGGTAATTATTTTGGGAGTTAAGTCCCTAGGTTTTATGAACAATCGTTAAGAAGCTAAGGAGGTTTAAAACCCTCTCAAAACCCTAGTTAAGCAAAGTGATGGGGAATATATTCTTCCTAATGGCACATAATTTATTTTTTGTGTAATTTTTATGATTGCATGTTGTAGAGGACTCCTCCATCTTTCTCTAGGTGTAAGTTAGGTGTTGTGGTTGTATGTGGACCCCACTCAAAAAGGTAATTTTTTGAAGAAGTTTAGTTTGCTCTCATTTTTACATTAGACCATGTAACTAAATTGGTTATGAAGGAAGTATGGTATATATAATAAATTTACATGGTGGTTTCATACCATGGCTGAGCCCTTAGGAGGTTTGTTATGGCTTGTTTTACAAGACTGGTTTTAAGAGAAAAAATGAAAGTTTTAGGTGATTTGGTTGTAGAGGATTTTTGATGGTGCTACAGCTTTGATTTATAGAATTCTATAGATTTTTGATGACCTTAAGGTCATGCTATTTCCATTGGTATATCACACTTGCAATTCTGAGGTGATTTGATAAGGTTTTGGTCTTCATCTCTAGAAGACTAGTTTTGTAGGTCTTAGACCTAGTGAAGAAGATTGCTCCAAATGGTGATGTTTTTGCATGAGATGATGGTTATGAGTTGTTATAGCTTACTGGAGGTTGTTAATGGAATTATAAAACATGTCAAAGTGGTTTTTTTTCTTGGTGAAGATTTTAATTTCTCAAGGGATTCAATTTTGGCGAATGGGTTGTTTGTGTGTTTTAGGCCTTCTTGAGTCCTAATGAAGGAATGGGTGTTCTTAGTGATGTTTCCGACCTATATGGTCCTATTTATGGTGTTATTATTATGTTTTTATGATTTTAAGATGATATCTTACCTATTATTTCCAACCTAGATGAGTTATAATCATGATACGGTATAAAAGCAAATCAGAAAGCTCATTTGAGCTAGTTGTGTGTGAGGGTGAAAAGTGTGATCTATAGGGATATTTGTGAAGGTGAAGAAGGTATTTTTGAATATCAAGATAGGTCAATTAACATGTTATGAGGATCTAGAGAGATATCGGATATGGGCGATCTAGTTCATTGGATCTAATCAGCTTGAAGAAGAAGACTATGAGCAAGGAAGGCTAGAGGGGTGTTTTGAGAAGGATAGAGGAAAAGAGAGGTTCATGGTGTCATCATATGTTGATGTAAAAATGTTATGAAGGTGAAAAACAAATCAAGTGGATTTAGTTGGTTTTGAGTCATCTAGGGGTTGGTGCCTCCTTGTAGGGTTGGTGCTCTACTAAATTCAGGGGTTTGTGCTCCTTGTGGGGTTGGTGCTCCTTGTTGAGTTGGTGATCAAATAAATTTGAAACATGGCTATAATAAAGGTTTATTTCAGTGGGGTTTCTTCCCTTGAGGTTTTCCTACTTAAAACGGTGTTATTGTGTTTCTTTTGCACATGCTTTGATGGTTATGTTGTCTTGATGATTCATAATGGATAAGCTAGGTTCATGATGAATGGTTAAGTTGATGAATGATAAATGAATGGATAAAGTTTAAGTGATTTAATGTTTTAATTCCCACTTATTCACCCCCAGTGGTTATGCTTCCAATAATTGGTATCATAATAGATCCTTTGCAGCAAACTTAACAAGCTTGAGGTGATCCTTTGAAGCACAAAATGGGAAAGTTGGAGAAAGATCATGAGAAGTCATCTAAGGATGAATCAAAATTGATGTGTCAAAGAAAGAAGAACCTAATTTTGGAGTCCTTGGTCAAGGGATATGAAGAACATATCAGTTGTATGAATGTTGAGCATGAATAAATCATCAAAGAGTATGAAACTCAAGTTGATTTAGTGACAACAACTCTAAAAGGAAAAGAAGAAGAGTGTGTCAAGCTTAAGAATGAAACATAAACCCTAAAGACTAAAGAAGATGATTGTAAAAGGTATGAAGTTGAGATAAGGTCCTTGAAGGAAGAGTTGAGTAATCATCCAAAAGAGATTGAAGACTTATGAGAAGTTGAAGAAGATCTCTGAGGCTCTAAATAATATTTTGAACACTCAAAGGTCAACTAGTGAAAAATCATGTCTTGGATTCATTGAGACACCAAGAAGAGATATGAAGGTGTCTATGTAGGTCCCAAGGATCAAAAGGAGGATGTTAGTAAAAAAGGTATATTCCAAGAGCAAGGCAAATTCTAAACCCATCAGGTAGCCAAATGTTATGAGGTATGAAAGTTTGTTTCATGGTTATTGTTATGATTGAAATCAATATGGTCATAAAGAAAAGGATTGTAGGAGGTCCTTCAAGATTAAGTACCCATGGAGTAATGGAAGAAATTACAGGTCATCATCAATCAAGTGGTATGCTTGATATTGTTTTTGTAGTCACAAAATCATGCACTTTACATATTATTTATCCCGGTTTCATACTACTATTTAAAAGGTTCTTGAGTGAAGAAAGTACTAATTAACCCTTGTCTTTTGGCCATCTTGTTTTATTTTATTTTGTCATTACTGACATCTTACATCCATATGCCCAGTTAGCTTTTTTCATCCCGTGTTATTTTAGCCTCAACTAGGGCACCTAGATTATTATCGAGCGCTCATGTGCTCCTGTGTCCCACCAGGGCTCCCCACCCCTTTTGCACTTTCCTGCCATCTTTTGGGCTCTTTCTAGCTGATTCTCCTTCTAAGCTTTTTGGTGGTTGGCCATTTCAAGGTTAGTTACGAAATTAGATCAAGAGAACCCTATAAACATAAAGTTATGAGACCATAATGAGGGACCTAACATCATTCGCTATTATCACTCATTTAGAGTCGCATCTATCTATTGCATTAAAGATCACTTGCATCCACATAGCTCCATCATCAAGGCACAAGGCTAGAAATCTACATCACACTTCATAGGGGTGATTTTATTCTATTCCATGCACACATTCTATTACATTTTCTACATCTATTTATTGCTCACTACTTCACAAAGTGCAATCGACACAAGAGCGCCTGGGGACATTATGCAAACACTCACCAAAAATACATTTGAGTCTGAAATGTAGTGCAACACTTAGTTAGTAATCCCAACGTTGTGGTAAAGAGGTTAGTCTGACCCATTCATTTGCATCTTTCTTTTTTAGGATTTTGATACTTCTTTTTGTCTTTTACAAGTCTTTACATCATCTTGAATTATTGGCAACATCCAAGACGGCGAAAATCTGATGTGACAGACAATGAGGGTTCTGGACCACCTCTTAGCCCCGTGAGATTCAGTTTCAGATCTTTTACACAGACTGTAACCCGCTTTGTAAAATAGAGCACCCGCAGTGCCCCAGCCCTCTCCAGGTGCTCTAGTCTAACCAAATACTCCAGATCCATCCTTTTCGAGTTTCTACAAGGCCGTTCCTACTTCTAGATTATTTAGTAATCTTTGTGACACATCCACGAGCATCTTCTATTCAGTTGATTTCTTTCCTTTTCTCTCTTACACATTAGGTTTTTACTTTTTATTACATTAGTTACTTAATTCATTTGTATGCTTCTTTCTTACTGTGCTTTTATGTCCTCTTAGATTCTAGTAACTAACATACATTATTTCCATTTTTAGTTAATCATTTTGGTGAACTCGACTCCTTAATTATTCATGCTTCAGGTTTTTCATTCATTGCTTGTCATCATGAGTATCTTAATCAATGAATATTTTCTTTCTAATCCCGATTTACTACATAGAGTACAACATTTTATTTATACTACTTGTATTCGTGTTAACATGCATCCATACTCAATTTATCAAGCCATTTTCTTATGCATTCTCTCCACACTTAGAATTTAAGTCCAACATTCCCTCTGATGTTCACACTTTTGATAATGACCCGCATCTGCATATCATCTCTCGTATTTATAATGTCGATGTTAAGTGTAATGGATCTAAATTGAACTTGTATCCTATGTCATTCCCGGAGACTTTAGGTCTTTCCTCCCATGAAATTAGTCCATCTTCTATATCTCTACGCGCTACGATGGTTCTGTTTGTCTTTATCTCGCCGCATTGCATTATCTATTACCGTTGGTATAAAGACTATCCATGCTTTGCCTTTTTGTTGTTGATTTCCCAGTCTCCTACAACTGTCTACTTGGTAGGCCATGGCTTCATGTCATGCAAGCTGTTGCTTCTACTATCCATAATTGTGTCAAATTATTACATGATAGTATGGAGTCAGTTTCACTCGGAAAATGCTTCGCCCTTATAGAAACAGATAAGGTTAGGGTTAGGAGGAATACCCGTAGAATGTCGAGATGATGTGCGCGTCCGTAGAGAAAGATCAAAGATCGCGAGAACTCCTTTTGTCTCTGGGAAGGACTACCCGCAAATAAGAACACAAGACCACAAGATTTTGATTAGATAATAAATGAGGGAACTGCCTGGGCCCAGAAATATGAAACTTCCTTTCAAAGGTGGTCAGCCTCCCTGCTAATATGAGTTAACAAATACAAAATATCAATTAAATCACTTCGTGAAACAGTAGGGGAAAGGCTGGTTTCGGTTTTGAATCACGAATCACAAGAATCCGATTCACCGCAATCGAAACCGATACCCCGATTTAGGAGTCGTTTAACTGACACTCTAATCGATAACCGATAATGGGCACTCATAACCGATACCGCTATGGTTTAGGATCTGTAGGTTGCTTGTTTTGTAGGGTGTTTGTGTTGTTTGGTAACCTGTATTTTTGTAAGGCCGTATATGGGTGATATTAAGAAATAAGGTGATGAGAGGTAGATGGATGGCGATTAGATGTAATATGCACGCACGCTGGTAGTGGATTCAGGAATGGATTTATGAGGACCGTGGTTCCAAAGGCAAGAGAAATGTTATAACAGAGGACATGCAAGATGTGACTTATCGGGTTTTGACGAAGATGCAAGTTGATCTCCTCGTCCGCCAACTCTTCCGGCTTCTTCACTCGCCTCTCGCTGGTCAAGTGAAGTTCGACTCTGCTAATCGCTTTGGACTCTCCTTTGATTCAAAATCCTTCGACTGATCTCTCAAAATGAAATTCCGATCCGTTGTTTTGGTTTGGGGAGCCCATTTACAGGGAACCGATGGCGGTTGCGTAACCGACGGCGGTCGAGTAGGAACCGGCATCGGTTAGGAAAAAGTAGGCTATTTTTAGTAAAATAGCCCACCTTCCCTGCTTTTCTCCCGAGAGATCATGGGGCTTGGTCAAGTGGCTAGAAGGTCGGCTTTTGGTGCGAGTAAGGAGGCATTAGTTATGGATGTGAGTCTAGACCAAGTCATGGGTCTTAATTAGGTTAGTTTAGGGTTAGGGCTAGGTCATGATGAGGTGGCAAAGTGAGGTGGCGGGTAAGGTGATGTGGATTTATCAATTATGAGGTAATTAATAAATAATTGTGTAAGGTTTAGGTAATGAGGTTAGGTCATTGTGAAATGGGATGCGGGTCACAAGGGGTCGTAAGACACGAATTTGGTGTCTACATTAGCCCCTTATCATTGTCGTGTAGCTTGTTTTGTTCAAAAAGTCACGGACAATAATATGAAGTGGTTTCTCATGTTAAGGATATAGGTAATCCCCCTCAAATCTATCACAGATTGAGTGAACGGGAAATCAGGGATAGGGTTGATAAAGGGTACATGTTGTAGAGAGGATGGTAAGGTGGTGGGGTAGGTCCAAGGAAGCAGACGCATGTTGAAATGCAATAGTATGACTAGGGTACATGATTTGACGAGCAAACCAATGAATGTATAGGCAAAGGTCGATAGTTTATCCAAACAAGGGTGATATAATCCTGGTATCCAAGGCATAGGAAGTAGCTCCGTGGTATATAATGTAAGGTAAGGTACAGAACGTTTAGGCATGTTCGGCAAGCACTCAAAAGGTTGGTTTGGTTGAGATAAACGTCACGGTCTAGGTCTAGGCAAAGCGGGTCGACGTATCAAGTCAAGGACCCTAATCATGCTAAAACACAACAGTGAGCTCGATTGAACACAAGGTACATGATGGATGTATAAAATAAAACGTTGATCGTGGGTATGGTATGGAAGTGATGCGGCTTGGGTCGGGCCAAGTTGTTGGGTCAGGCCGGGCCTCGGGTCGACCATAACCCGTAGAGTGAGGCCTTGGGTCGGGCCAAATTGGTAGGGCGAGGCCTTGGGTCGGGCCAAATAAGTAGTTTGAGGCCTCGGGTCGGGCCAAATGGTTAGGCGAGGCCTCGGCCGGGCCAACAGGTAGGTGCGAGGCCTCGGGTCGGGCCAACCGGTAGGTCGAGGCCTCGGGTCGGGCCAAACAGGGTAGGGCGAGGCCTCGGGTCGGGCCAAATAGTAGGTTGAGGCCTCGGGTCGGGCCAATTGGTAGGGCGAGGCCTCGGGTCGGGCCAAATAGGTAGGCCGAGGCCTCGGGTCGGGCCAATTGGTAGGGCGAGGCCTCGGGTCGGGCCAAATAGGTAGGCCGAGGCCTTGAGTCGGGCCAAATAGTAGGGCGAGGCCTCGGGTCGGGCCAAATAGTAGGTTGAGGCCTTGGGTCGGGCCAAATGGTGGTCGAGGCCTGGGTCGGGCCAATGGTAGGTGGCGAGGCCTCGGGTCGGGCCGAGGCCCCAAGGGTAGGTTGAGGCCTTGGGTCGGGGCCAATTGGTGAGGCCTCGGCCTCGGGCCAATAGGTGGTCGAGGCCTTGGGTCGGGCCAAATAGGTAGGTTAAGGCCGAGTCGCCTCGCCAATGGTCGAATAGGTAGGCCGAGGCCTTAGGTTGGGCCGAATAGGTAGGTTGAGGCCTTAGGCTCGGGCCGAATAGGTAGGTTGAGGCCTTGTAGGTCGGGCCGAATAGGTAAGTTGGCCGAGGGAGTCAGAGCCGGACAAGTGAACAAATGTTGTGCAGCAAAGGTGGACAGAGGCGATATTGGTGAAAAAGAGGCAAGGAGTAAGTAAGGGCAAAGAATGGGGTGAAAGTTGGGTAGAGAACCGATGTCGATTCTGCATGACCGATGATAGAGAAGATGTATTTGTTTAACATCTAAATAAAACTGAATATGTATGGTGATTTGAGTTATGATAATAATAAGAATGTTTGCGTTGTGACTTTTGGTGTTTTGAAAAAGGATAAAGAGGAATGTGATTAAATAGAAATACACAAAAATATTTATTATACCACACATGATAGATTATGGTAGGGGATGGTCGAGCTAACCTTGGGAGACCCCATGTCTCCGAAGTGTCAGCCTACATAGCCCATCGCACAAAGCAAGGAGGGGCCTCGATCGATGTAGTTCTCCCTTAGGATCGTGGAGAGGCGAATTTAGGCAATTTGGTATGGTTTAGGCAATTGGTCGTTTGTAAAATATTGATATTAATATTGGTAAGGTAAGGTCATTGGTGTCGGTAATGAATGTGATGTTGGTGTAGGTATAAGGGAAGCAAAGTTAGCCTACCCAAGTAGAGGGAACCATGTCCCGATTAAGATCAACACACAATCCTAGATGCGAGGCAAAGCGGAAAGAGTGCTCCGTAGGTGAAAAGAGCTAAACAAACCACACAACGTAGAATGAGCCAAGCCCTAAGTGCCGTGCATATGTACGAGAAGTCAATAGGTGAAAAGAGTCAGATGATCACAATATATCGTGTGTAATGCGTCACGTCCCTTGAGTTGAAACAAATGGTGAGGTGATGTGGATGATATAACCGAGGTACAAAGAACTTATTACAAAGTGAGTGCTCTGACGAAAGAGAACCTACCCTAAATAGACAAGTCCATGACTCAAAAGTTCTTTTCAGAATGAGGCTTTTATTTTATCAATATAGACCGATCGATGCGGGAAGTCTACCAGGGATATTGATTGTTTTATTCTTGAGGTCTTCACGAAGCCGATCAATGCGAGAAGCTTCGATAAAGGCCGACTGTGTATAGCTATCCTTCGAGGGAGCAACATTTATAAGAGAGAGATGATTTTAATGCATAGCTGTCCTTCCTGGGGAGCAAATATATATATAATAAGCATAATTTTGGCATATAGCTGTCCTTCGAGGGAGCAAATATATTTAATTTAAATGACTAGATGTTCATTTGGCGTGAAGCATCTAGTTTAGTAGGAAGTTTGACTCAAGAAAATCCCATAAGAATACGGCTTATTTTAATACTTTGAAGTCATGGACTAGACTAAAAAGGGAAGGCATTATCAAGGGAGGTGAGGTGCGAAGTGATTTCGATTTTATTTAGAGATATAGAAAACAAGTGTATGTGGTGGTATGTGAGCTCAAGGGACGAGCAGTAGGCGGATAAGAAGTGATATAACACTAATTTCAACAGTAGAATGGTCGAAGATGCAAGGCATTAAGGGGTTCAGGCTCAGGTTTACCATTAAGCGAAGCTAAACGATAAGTGCCTGATCCATAGGTGTGAGTGATTATATAAGGCCCAATCCAATTGGGAGCAAATTTTCCGCGTTTGCTCTTTTCTAGTTTGGTTACATGTTGATTCTCTTTGAGGACGAGATCACCAACCTTAAAGGTACGCTCATGAAGTCGCTTATCATAAGCACGCTTGATGCGTTTTTGATAGATTTGAAGATGATCAAGAGCTGTAAGACGACGTTCGTCAAGAAGCTCCAATTGGGCTAACCGCTCTTGGCGGAAATCATCGTTGGTGAGAAAAGTTAGGAGGGATAGATTCAGGATCCATCGACTCCGTGGGAGATGATGGCAAAGTGGGTGATGATGGTTCGGTAGGGGTGACGTCGTCCTCTTCCAGAAGGCAACTGTCACGAGGTTCTTTTGGGGTAAGCGTTCCTGGAAATCCAAGACCACTACGATCATTATGTTTGCGTGTGGTGATGGGGATGAGAGTATGTCGGCCTTGTTCGTAAAGGCCAAAACCAAAGCCTTTCCACGCACAGCGAGTCAAGAAGGTGAGGGCGAAGCGACGATTTGTCAGGTATTGAAAATCGGATTGGAAGGGAACCACACCAAGAGGAGGTTCAGGGGTAATGGAGGATGCGTCAACACCCCCATACGTTAGGTTAGTGCGACAATGGGGTGGTCCGTAAGAGATTACCTCCCCCACGCGACGGTCGTAGGTGGGATGCGCATGTAATTGTCCGTACTCTTGCGGGGTAGGGAAAGAACTAACGTTATATAGGCGGTACTCCCCCAGCGTGAGGCGATGAAAAACATCTACTAAGGGGTCGGAGGTTGGGATGTTAGCTGCGGGAAGAGAAGTGGTTTGTGCGACGGTGGTTTCATCAGTTGAAGGCGTAGGTGCAGTTGAGGTGGATGGTTGAGGTACATTCAAGAGGATGGTCAATTGAATGTATGGGTGTCTTAATTGGTATAAGCACATCGTTTGGGCGGTATAACATATTGCAAGTTTTGAAGGGGGGAGGATCAGCTTTTACAGTGTAGGACTTCCCCTCGTACTCAAATTTTATGCATCGATGTAATGTTGAGGGAACGCATCCCATGGCTCGAATCCAAGGACGACCCAGCAATATATTATATTGGAACTCTCCTTCAAGGACATAGAAGAGTTCGGGCAAAGTACGTGGGCCTACGCGAATGTTGAGGATCACGGTGCCTAAGGTAGAAGTAATAGCGTCATTGAATGATCGCAACATGATGGGGTTGGCACACATGCAACTAGAAGGGATGTTCATTTGTTGGAAGGCTTTTGAAGAGATGATGTTTAGGCTAGCGCCCCCAATCATAACCCGACGTACTCAATGTCTCGACGTAAGCGGAAATGAAAAGGGCAGGGTCAGGGTCTTCTGCACCAAAGTCGATAATTTCATCTTCCGAGAAACTAACCGCAGCGGCTTGTTGTTTTGAGACAGAAGTGGTGGGGGAGATGGATTGTTTGGTGAGAGAGGCAACGTGATTAGGTGTTAGAATGGAGGCAACGGGCAGGGTTTCATTGGGTAAAACCTCTATCCTCAAGGATCTCAACGAGAGCTTGTCGATGAGATTCAGAAGTCTGAATGAGATCATATAGTGTCATTTTTACGGCGATTGATGAAGCTGTTTGATCATGGTTCGGTGGGCAACTCCATTAGAGACGGGATAGGCGGGTCCGCGAATAACCACTTTAGGTGGTGGTGTAATCGGGATGGTTGAAGGAGAAAGAGATGCCGCAGGTGTGTTTTCTTTCGCTTTCCCATTGTTTTTCTGTCCTCGAGTAGCGACACTAATCATATTAATCTCGTAGATCTGAGATGAGGAAGATGGTTGGGATAATTCATGGTCTTCAAGAGGTGGGGTTGTAATAATGATAGATCTTGGTGAGGCGGGGATAGATGATATAGTAGAGGGAATTGACGCTAGAGGTCTCTCCCTTCGTAAGTTGTCTTTCTTAATCTGTCTATCCGGGAGAGGTGACTGACGAAGGAGGGTTTTTAGAGCTTTGCATCCCTCCACATCATGTCCTGGTGTGCGGTGATAAGCGCAGATTTTAGACTCATCGTAACCCATAGGTCGGGGTTTAGACGGGTCATAAGGTCTAAGTGGAGGTAGGGAAATGGTCGCATTCTCCACCAACATAGCAAGGATTTTGGCGTAAGATCCTTTGAGTGGGTCAAAATCGGAAGAGGATGAGGGTATTGATTGTGTGGGTTGTGGTAATGTTTGGGCGTGTTTAGTTCGTATGGGTGATGGTTTAGCCGAGGGGTGCTGACACATGTTTTTCACTAAACGTGGTTTCTTGGACATAGAAGTTACGTTCAGCTGGTTAGATGATGAGGCTACAGATGGCGTGGTAGCGGGAAACAACCACGGAGAAAGGGGAGTGACAGAAAATAAATCCTTTGATGATGGGATTGGTTTAGGGTTGATAGGTGGACCGGATACGCGGGGTAACGATGTTGTGATACCCTTTGATCTCTGTATAGGTGTAGAAGGCGTAGGTCGTTTTGCAGAAAACAACGGAGGTATGATATATTGGTGTAAAGTGGAGGGATGAGGTCCCAATATGGAAGGTGGGTGTGACGATGAAGGTTTTAATTGTGATAGAGGCCCGGATTGCGTTCGTCTCCTAGGTGGCGGAACGGATTTATTTTTGGATAGATCGAGTCGCTTAGGCGGGTGTGTCAGATTGGGCATTGGTGAGGTCCCAAGCGTAGGGGAAGATCTGGTTAAGTTGATAGAAGTGGACGGGGCATTTGGTAGAGGTGAGGGGGGTGAAGGCGAGAACAGGGGCATTTTAAGCTTCTGTAAGCACTTCGGGTAGATGGTGGAGACATCAGGATCAGTCATTTGCATTTGAGTAGAAAAAGGGGTACTCAAACGTTCCCATAGGGCCTGTCTATCTTCTGTGGAATGACAGTCTCCAGGTGTGATTTGTAATTTTGGTACGGAAGAAAAGTGAGTTGTAATTCCAGTCCATTGCGGGTGTGACACAGGAGGCAGATGAGGCACTGTATCAATAGATGTTAGGAGGTCAACCGGTTGTTGAAAAGATTTAGGCGATGAGGGACTAATAGGTAGGAGGGCGTGTTCGAGGAGATCTGTCATGTTAAAAGAATGTGGTGATGTTAGTGTAAGAGATTTCTCGTCTAAGGATGTCAAAAGGAGTGGTGAGCCTTCCTCTTGTGTAGCAAGAGTGGTAGAAGGGGACGTTTGGGAAATAGATAAATTAGATAGCATCCGCTCACAGTCTTGTAGGGATGTGGTGTAAGAAGACTCATTGATGGGAAGGGAAGCCTGGGCAGTTAACTCTTCTATGGGTAAAGGAACGATTTCGCTTTGGCTTGATGGTGGTAAAGGAGGTTCGGGCTCCTGTGTTAGTGAAGAGGTCTGATTCAAAATTTTCTCGATAGAGGCTTTTGGCTGAGAATCGAAGACTGCATGGATCTCATGAACACTCTCCTCAGCTAAGATATCTTGGTTCACGTTGCTGCTGGACGAGTGATTCGGGAATGGCTTGTTGAAAATTTTCAGATTTCGGTTAGCAGGGGCGTTAGGATTATCGAGTGTTATATCCCCTGCGTCAACCATTTCCTGCACTATGTTTTTCAACATCTTGCAGTTTTCATGACTATGTCCTTTTACGCGGTGAAAGTTACAAAAGTCATTTTCTTTGTACCAGGAAGGTATTGCGCGGGTGGAGTCAAACCCGGAGTGAGGTTTAACAGGGGGCAAGGTGATAGCCCCAGCTTTGAGCAATTTCTCCAATATCACACCATAGGTTTCTCCCAAGGGAGTGTAGCTGATGGGTTCGGCTTTGTATTTATAGGTGGTTTTTGGTGGAGTATTGGACGGTGGTTGGGATTTGACCATCACCGCGTGGACAGCTCCTTTTGATTTAGAAGAGGTGGACGCGTGAGGAGTGGTGGTATTTGGTTTATTGGTAGAATCAGGAGTTCGGAAAGTGGAGTTCTTGTTGCGCAACCGCAATTTCTCTTCCTCTAAGGCTCGAATTTCTAATTTTCGAGCCATAGTAAAGGCCTCGTCGAATGTACGGAAAGTTTGAATTTGGAGGGTAGGGGAGATGTGCTTAGCGCAGGCCCGCGTAAACAGTTCGATAAGTTCGGTTTGAGGCAAGGCATACGTAAGTTGGTTGATAAGGCCCCGCCATCGTCCAACGAAATCTGCGATAGATTCGTCTTCGAATTGTCGGATGGCATAGAGGTCAGTGATAGATACTTTCTTGGCAATGTTAATGGAGAAATGATCCAAGAAAGATTGGGCTAGTTGGTTAAAAGAGAAGATTGAGTGCTAGGTTAAAGCACTGTACCACTCCAAGGCAGGTCCTGATAAGGACATGGGAAAGGTGCGGAGTAACAAGGCATCATCATGGGCAATCAAATAACAAGCATGTCTAAATGATCGCAAGTGTTGTTGAGGATCCTCTTTACTGTTAAAACGAGTAAACTTTGGCAACTCCCATTGAGGAGGATATGAATGAAGGGGGACAGAAGGGTGAATGGGCTCCCGACAAACTTGCTCGTATGTCAAGGCGCTACGACTTCCTGAAACGGAAGCCTCCAGGTTTTGCATTTTGTCCATCATTTGCTTGATGAAATCTGTGGTTGGATGAGATGATGGTGCCACAGAATAGGGATGTCCCATATAAGGTGTTGAGGTTACTGGATACGTGTATGGGAATGAAAAGGTAGGCGGAGCTTGAGAAGGAAAGCTCGTTTGAATAGGTGGCAGAGAGTAAGTCATGAATGGAGTGGTCTGAAAGAGAGATGAGATAGGGGCAGTTGGTGGTAGCGATACGTGGGGCCCAAGGTTAACCAAAGGAAAGCTAATCGGGGTCGTATGAACCTCTGAAGCTGTCGGATTGGGAGACGGGGCTAGTGATGCAGGAAGTAAGGTATTGTTATCAGGAGGAGTAGGAGCTAAATGAGCAGCTATACTAATAGGCATGCCCATAAGGAGCTGACCATCAGGCGTACGGTCAGGGGTATGAGACAAATAGTATTGTACAGCGCTGGGATTAGCATCCAGAAATTTGGCAAAGTCCTTGTCTCCTACAGGAATTTGGGGGATCTCACTGGTGTCTGTAGGGTTCCCTATAGAATGTGAAGGGGGTGATTCAGGCAAAGACACAGAGCAGGCATGTGAAACCATGGCGGCGGCTTGCTTCCGAGTGATGACAACCATAGACTAGAACACACAGGAAAGTTTCAATCTATCAAGAACAAAAACAACCTCTGAATGGTGAATTTGGCAAGCTACTGGTTTGTCAGGGGCTGATGAAGACAGTAACCGATATCGGTTTAGTAACCGCTGTCGGTCACAGATCAAACGACGTCGGTCCCTTAACCGATGGCGGTGTCAAAAGTCTAGGATAAGAAGATATAAAAGGCTGCTGATTTGATTTTAGTAATGTTGAGTATGTTTAGCAACTTATTGATCACAGAAGACAAAGTATGACAGAGAAAACAGGATTTGAAAACAAGCAAGAGGCACACGCAAATCTAGAGACTAACCCTAGGGTTAATTTTAGTTATCGTGGGCTTATGCCTTTAGACGTAAGATGATGTCAGAATCCTAAACAACAAGACCTAGGGGAAATGTCAAGTTTGTTTTGGCTTATAAGGTTACCTCAATCGGGCGGAGGAATACCGCGGAAAAGGGGGATGTTTGAGTGTTGTGTTAATTGTGAAGTGATTCGGTATGTGTTGTGCAAAGAAACTAAGGTTAATTTCACAATACCGTGGATATCACCCCCACGTGTACGACCTGTTACTTAATCTATGTTCACTAGAATTGGAGAACAACAAGCAGGAATGCAATGCACGTGTTTTATATCCAAATCGAAAATTATATTCGATGAAGCAAGAGAGATGACTTTCACTAATGCGAAACCAGGAAAGCAAGACAAAATCTTTACTAAATATATAACAAAAACAGCAGAAGACAACAAATATGCTTCCTAAAATGAAAATAAGCAAGAGACAGAAACCCAAAATGGGTCCCACCGGGCGTGCCAAAATGTTTCACTCGGAAAATGCTTCGTTCCTTATAGAAACAGATAAGGTTAGGGTTAGGAGGAATACCTGTAGAATGTCGAGATGATGTGCGCGTACCGTAGAGAAAGATCAGGTTGACTGCGGAGAACTCCTTTTTGTCTGGAAGGACTACCTGCAAATAAGAACACAAGACCACAAGATTTTGATTAGATAATAAATGAGGGAACTGCCTTGGGCCCAGGAAATATGAAACTTCCTTTCGAAGGTGGTCAGTTCCCCTGCCGATATGAGTTAACACAAAATACTGTAAAATATCAATTAAATCACTTCGTTGAAACAGGTAGGGGAAAGGCTGGTTTCTGGTTGTGAATCACAGTAACCGACACCGGTTACTGACAACCGATACCGGTCAGGGTTTAGGAGTCAGGTTAACCGACACCGGTTACTGATAACCGATACCGGTTACTGATAACCGATACCGGTTATGGTTTAGGATCTGTAGGTTGGTTGTTTTGTAGGGTGTTTGTGTTGTTTGGTAACTGTATTATTTGTAAGGCTGTATATGGGTGATATTAAGAAATAAGGTGATGAGAGGTAGATGGATGGCAGTTAGATGTAATATGCACGCTGGGTAGTGGATTCAGGGATGGATTTATGAGGACTGTGGTTCCAAAGGCAAGAGAAATGTTATAACAGAGGACATGCAAGATGTGACTTACTGGTTTTTGACGAAGATGCAAGTTGATCTCCTTGGCTGCCAACTCTTCTGGTTTCTTCACTCGTCTCTGCTTGGTCAAGTGAAGTTCTGGACTCTGCTAATCGCTTTGGACTCTCCTTTGATTCAAAATCCTTTGACTGATCTCTCAAAATGAAATTCCGATCCGTTGTTTTGGTTTGGGAGCCCATTTACAGGGAACCGATGGCGGTTGCGTAACCGACGGCGGTCGAGTAGGAACCGGCATCGGTTAGGAAAAAGTAGGCTATTTTTAGTAAAATAGCCCACCTTCCCTGCTTTTTCTCCCGAGAGATCAGTTGCGGGCTTGGTCAAGTGGCTAGAAGGTCGGCTTTGGGTGCGAGTAAGGAGGCATTAGTTATGGATGTGAGTCTAGACCAAGTCATGGGTCTTAATTAGGTTAGTTTAGGGTTAGGGCTAGGTCATGATGAGGTGGCAAAGTGAGGTGGCGGGTAAGGTGATGTGGATTTATCAATTATGAGGTAATTAATAAATAATTGTGTAAGGTTTAGGTAATGAGGTTAGGTTGTGAAATGGGATGCGGGTCACAAGGGGTCGTAAGACACGAATTTGGTGTCTACAGGGAGCATACCATTTTTTCGTGATCATGATCCATTTCAATATTGTGACTGGGCTTCTAATGCTAATCTTCTCATCCCATACATAGACATTATAGATGAGCCCCAACCTAAGGAAGAACCACTTCACTTACCACCCTTGACACTACCATTTGTGTGAAAGATGTATTTTTTCAATGCCACCCGCCACTACTATTACTATGATTCCTTATTAGGGGCATGTCTAGCCTATGGACGTCTCTCTATCACATACACCTTCACATGCGACACCTACCTTAGAACGCTCACCATTCACTTGCACATTCTTCATGAATAATTCATACTAGGAACATATTCCATTTGATCATGTGTGTGATGACACTATATGTACACACGACGGGTTGAATCACTTAGGATTTGCTTTTGAGGACCTCTATCCTACACCATATGCTTCTCATCTTTATTATGGGTATGTCATCATCATTGTTGTTTATCGTCTTCATATCCTTCACCTCACAGTATTTATCACATGTAATCCTCACTCCTCACTAATCACATTAGGAAAATCATGGCTTGATTATATTGAGGCACTCTAGATCCTGATCATATAGACATATCATTTCCTATGCCCTTTGGACGTATTTTCATTTGCAATAGCTCTTTCCTAGGATACACTCAAAATATCACTTGTTGGTACACCCACGATTGTCCACTTCCTCCATTCACCAATGAGGAGTATGATATGGGTATGCACAACTTGTTCCTTAATGGCTCATTACGTGATCAGCTAGACATTATTTCTTATCAAGTCACCAACGCTTATCCATTCGACTATGATCCTGAGAGTGATGATCTCCTAAATGACATTACATGATAGCTTCTTTCATCATGCATACATTGGGGGCATAGTATTTACATCCCCCTCTCTCATCATCATATCATCATAGGAACATTTATTATCTTTGCATTATAATTCATTCACATCCTTACATAGTGTTACATCATACTCCTAGCATTTGCACATACCACATTTTCACATACTTATCCGCTTTCATCACTGCATACATTGCATGACGAACCTTTGTTCTTCATTATCATTGGTTAGTTCATTTCATTCATCACTTAGGGGCATCAAATTTAATACACCTCCCCCTCATTTCATCATAACATCTATCATCTTTACATTTTCATATAGGCATTTTTCATCACACATTTTAGCATTGTCATTACCCGATGACACACTCTTGTGCTTCAATTCACACTTGATTATTGAGGGATTACTACACATGAACCCCACACACTTACACTATAGGTCTTACACACCATATCTATTCACATATCACACGTCATACATCATATTAATCATCATTATGCATATCATACTTATATTGTCTACACGTCTAGCATCATACACTCCTCATTCTATATACTACACTACTAATCTATCTACATGTATCACATTATGCATTATACATTACATTTTACACATTTCAAACATCTCACATTACATTTTACACACCCTCTCTTTACACATGCTATTCATCATATGGTTTTATTTCATCATTACATATACTACATTGTCTTCTATGTGCTGCACTCACCACCCTATGACACACTTTAGTTCCTCGGTCCATACTCAACTACCGAGGGTTTACAAATCAAATGGACCTTACACTCATCACACATTTACTATTCGACCTTTCATCATGTGACATTCCTAGGCTAGTGACATACGCTTTAGGCTAAATCGTCACCTATTCTATCATTTTGTAGTGGTATACACCTTAGGTTACATCACCACTCCCTCTTTTCATCTCGTAGTGATATACACTTAGGGATAAATCATCACTCATCCATTCATCTTATAGTGATATACGCTTAGGCTAAATCATCACTTATACATTCATCTGGTTGTGATATACACTTCGGATATAGGGTTCACGCACACATCATTGCTAGGTCACATCTCATCACCACACCTACATACTCATCATAACACGTTAGACACAACATACACTTCGACCATTTCCCGATGACGCACTCTCATTTATGGTTCATTCTTGACTACTAAGGGGGAAAACTAAATGAACCTCATTGCATACATTTCCATTCACTCGGGGCACGTGGCTCCTATCACTCCATTTTGCATTCCATTCCATCCATCCACAACATACTGCATACTATGGTTGCTCTTACTCTTGCTTAATTTTGCTTTGTTCATGGTTGCTTTATTACACATGCTAGTTAGCTTACTTGTATGTCATTTATCTATATCATCCACACATGCGCGTTCACATATTTTTCTAGTTGTGATCATAGATACAGTCTCTTACACGTAACATGGATGCTTGCCTTCTACCCTTCCTACATTGGTCAATGGGGGCATCCACATTCGTCTCTCACAGTGCTATTGTTTCATTTTGTACTTAGCACTCTACATTACTTACTTTTACACAGTTTTGACATACCGGCTATATTTCTAACATAATAATGAGTTCTTCATGTGCAATATTTTTTATGCAGGAATATTTTCTTTGATACTTGTTTGTTACATTTTCTATCTTTGTTTGCTTCTTGTATGTGGGCCTTGCCCTATGTTTGGTGTGCACACTTATTTGTTGTTTACGACTATGATGGGATTACGTGTCTTGTAGAATCGTGAGTGATGTCCCATGTTTGCGACCCACTTTGTGCGGCTTACTTGTCTTCTTGTGTGTTTACACTACTTTTCTTGGTAGCTTTTACACTACTTGCGTAGCTTACACACTATATTTTACATGCATGCTTGATTGTACTAACAATTGTCTTTGGCTAGCCATCCTTGTTTGTGCGCGCCTTGTTTTCTACCAAGAATATTCCCATCCCCCTATAGGGTAGAGTTACTGAGTACATGCGTTTGGTTCTCTTTTAAGGCCGCATTCTCCTATCAACAATATCGCATGCATCCCCAAAAGATGGGGGGATATTTTAGCATGTTTATCACTCTACATAGTGCGTTTACACCAGTTAAGTTCATTGCACTTTCCACCCTTGGCATTGTGGGTTTACATACAATGAGTGAGTTCAAAATAGTCTATGAACTCCATACACAACGAATTTTATAGGACATGGTGTCCTTAACATTTGGGGTAATAGTTAACAGTTGGAGGATACAACGGAATTCCTCCCAATATTTCTTCTACTGCCAACGTTGGATCACCCAAAAAACCAAGATAGGACAAAAATTATTTCCTCCCTACACTTCTTTGGCCTATGGCATCGGATCGCCCCAAAAACCTCGTCAATACAAGATATCCTTCTACACTCTTTCTCTTGACATGGATCAGGTGCCCATGTTCCATTTACACTCTTTCATTTGTGTATTTTACATTTACATACTTTTACATGTATATTTTACATATCATTTTTACACTTACATACATACATATTTGACTACTTGATTGTTTTCTCCTTATAGGTCCGACCGTATGAGAAACAAGCTAGATCAAATGGGGAAACAACGACAACAAAAATGGCAGAAAAATGACACTTCACGGTGACACACCTTAGAGAATAACCATGCAAGTACACATGGCAACAACCACACACTCGTTTCCACCCTAGGTTCACTCTCATCACTTTTTTGCACATTTTCATCTTTAGTGTCCACGCTCCTCCATTATTTTTTTCATTCCATGTTTTTTCTAATCCTTCGGCACGTTTATACTACACTCTTCATGGACATCAAGTACGCATCTCTATCTACTTTATGTTACTGAGATTTTCACTCACCAACATAAAGTGGGGACAAAATTTAGTCACAAAATCATGCACTTTAGACATTATTTATCCCGATTTCATACTACTTGCTATTTAGAAGGTTCTTGAGTGAAGAAAGTACTAATTAACCCCCATCATTTGGCCATCTTTTTTATTTTATTTTGTCATTACTGACCTATTGCACTCATATGCCCAATCAACTTTTATCATCCCACATTATTTTAACCTCGATTAAGGCACCCATGGGCACTTTGGTCCCACCAAGGGCACCCCTCCCTTTTGCACTTTCCCGCCATCTTTTGGGCTCTTTCTATCCATTTCTCTTGGTCTTTTTGGTGGTCGGCCATTTCGAGGTTAATTACAAAATTAGATCAAAAGAACCCTATAATTATAAAGTTATGAGACCATAATGAGGGACCTAGCATCATTCAAAACTATCACTCATATAGAGTTGCATCCATCTATTGCATTGGAGATCACTTACATTCACATAGCTCCATCATCAAGGCACAAGGTTAGGACATTTACATCACACTTCATTGGGGAGGATTCTATTATATTCCATGTCGCTACTTCACAAAGTGCGACTGACACAAGAGCACCTAGGGCACATTATGCACACACTCACCAGAACTACATTTGGGTCTAAAATGTAGTGTAACGCTTAGTTAGTAAGCCCACTATTGTGGTAGCTAAGGTCAGTCCGACCCATTCATTTGCATATTTATTTTTTTTTAGGGTTTTGATACTTCTTTTTGGTCTTTTGCAAGTCTTTACATCATCTTGGATTATTGGCGACATCCAAGACGAGTAGTGAATATGATGTGACAAATAACGAGGGTTCAGACCACCTCCCAACCTTGTGAAATTCAGTTTCAAAGCTTTTGCACAAACCATGGCACCCAGTTTGTAGACCAGAGCACCCACAGGCGTCCCAATCCCTCTCCAAGTGCTCCAGTCCAGCCAAGTACTCTAAATCCATCCTTTTTGGAGTTTCTACATGGTTCTTCATGCTTCCAGATTCTCCAGTCAGCTATGTGACATAGTCTCGCGAGTGTATTCTATTCATTGAGTTATTTCCTCTTCTCTCTTGCACATTAGGGTTTTACTTTTTATTACATTAGATACTTATTTCATTTATTTGTTTCTTTACTGTGCTTTTATGCCCTCCTAGATTAGATTAACTAGCATAGATTATTTCCATTTTTAGTTAATCATTTTTCTATAACTATTATAAGAATGGTCTTATTGTAAGGTATTGTCATCATGATACTCCAAGTCAAGGAAAGAAGTTTGTTGCTCCCAAATTCAAGGAGGTATGAAAGACATTCAAAGAAGCATCATGTGTAGTCAAGAAGTTTGATCATGCAAAAGAGGTTAAGAAGAATTATCCAAATACAATGAAGCCCAGTTCTAATCTACAAGAAGGTATGTTTTCCATGATAGTGCAAAATCCGATGATCCAAAAAATTCATGTGTGTTTGGTAGGAATCCAATCTATAGAGGAATAAGGGGAAGATGCAATCATCAAGCGTAATGATCTAAAGAAGAACAAGAGGACCTTAAAGGATATCTGCAAGCTAGATGTGAAAAAGGACATGGAGAACTATGAATCTCTTGAGTTCACACTATTCTAAGTGCCCTAAAGAGTCTAGGGTATCTTCGGTGAGGCTTCATGGAGACATTCCTCATTCATGAGAAGTAATGAAGGTTGGTTGTTAGGTTGGAGTCGTGATAAGTCTTAGTATAGCTATGAGAAGGTTGTAGATATGTTACATATATTTTTTGTTCCTCAAGTCATGTTCTTAAGCATTTTTTGTTTGATGAATAGATTGATTTTGTGATACTTTGCATTATGAGAGGTCCTAAGAAGTTTATGAGGTCTTACAAGTTGGGACAATTAGAATTGAAAGTGTGATGAGCTAGTCAATCCTGTCATAGTCATGAAAGATGTGTTACAAGGTCAAATAGACTATTTTAAAGGTTTGAAACTCATATTTGAGAATGGATGAGCATCCTAAGGTTGTTTGACATGTTTTTAAGACCTATATTGGTTTCTATCTATTGATAAATAAGGAAAAGGACAATATGTGTTACAAGATCTTTATAGTCTCTATCATGAAGTCATGAAGGTATGTTTCCATGGTCATAATCTTATTGCAAGTAAAGTGTTATGAAGGTTTGAAGGTATGGATGAATGAACTATAAATCCTAAATGGAATGGAGACAACTAAGAAGAATCCCAAGACTACCTTAGTTAAGAATCCTTCTACCTCTTTAGGTAAGTCTCATTCATCTCCTCTTGAAAAATAAATTTTTGTCTCTGTTGATCCTAAAAACACAAATCCTAATCTTGTCAATGTTGTCATAGTTCTTGATGTGATTACCACTTCTACAAATTTCGACATCACTGACCATTATAAGAAAACCAAAATTCAATTTTTTGAGTTTGAATACTTGAAAACCCACCCCAAGCAATTTGATAGGTTAGTGCAATTTATCAAAAGAAGTAGTTTAGTTTCCAAAAATGATACTCACCAAAGAGCTACCTCCCACCTCTCGTACCACTCCTTCTTAGAATCTTCTTGCTTCCACATTCCCACCTTTGGGAAAGTAAAACCTTACTATCTAGCCTTGTTGGTAATGGATATAAAATGAATAATTACATTATCGACTCCATGCCTCCGATAATGTCATGCATGTAAAAGTTTCTAAAGATACGTGCCTCTCTCTCACTCATGCTAATGGCCATTTCTATTACATGGAAACTAAAAAATCACCTCTCATTGGATAGGTAAGAGATTCTCAAGTAGCATTTGCAGATTTTCCTGAGAAGAAGATCACGATGAAGATACTCATAGCAGAAATGAAAACCTCATATGGTATGTTGTTGAGTAGAATATTTTATAAGGATGTTGGCATAGATATACAAATGAATTAGTTGCATGTCACCATTCTAGTCAATAGTAAGATGAAGAAGCTCCTTTCCATCAGGAAAATGAAATACATGGTCCAAAATCCGGATAACCAAGAGTGGATATCCTATTTCAAGATTCAAGGTCTTACAAATTTTTCATAGCTTCAGAAGAAGATGTTGAGATTCCCATGTTAATGGAAGAGTATTCAAGTGTCGCGGATCGATTAGGAAGCATTATGATGACTTGACAAAATCAAAGTTTGAAAGCATGTATTTCTCCTTTGGATGGGGGCATGAATGCGCCTCTCATTAAATGGTGAGGATGGTCATGAAGGTCTTGACTTGTAACAAAGCAATCCAAAGGTGATGATAAATGCGAGTCATGAATGCAAAAAAATGGCAAACAACGTCTTGGCGGTGATTCTAATGCTTCCAATCATATTCTTAAAACTCATCATGAAGATTTTTTCAATATGGATGATTGTGAATACGAAGCTTTCTCTTTCCTATCGGGAGAGAATGGATCTTGCAATGAGAAATGCATGAACAAAAAATGCTTCAGCTTATTGAAGTTGAATCTACTCAAGAAGATGATGAATTCATCATGGAAATAGACTCCCTAGTTCATGGTGTTCAAGATTGGGAAAATGAAAATCTAAATATTCAGCCCCAATCTTGTGCTCATTCCCCTTTCATGAAGATGGATACCTTCTCAACAAAGAGTGGATAGATGGAATGGTGCTTGATCCCAAGGTTGATTTTGTTCAAAATGAAAACCTTCTCAACAAGGAATGTATGAACAAGAATATGCTTGCATCTTGCAATGTTGACTCCCCTCAAGGAAAAGATGCTTTTGTCATGAAGATGGATTTTGAAGCTCAAAATGGAAAAGATGGAGAAGATGATGATTTCCATGTTGCATGCCCAACCTTGTGCTCATTCTCTTTCCAAGATAATGAAGCAATATACACACCACACTATATAGAGAAGTAAGTTAATAAAAATTTGGGGTACTTACAAGAAAGTTGCATGGAGAAATTGAGAAATGTAGGACATCAAGAGGTTTGTGATAGTGTTAAAGCTACTAAAACATCTATTAAGAATCAACTCATGATAACAATGGTCATGAAGCATATGAAAAATGAATAAAAAACACACCTATCAAATATCATAGGTATCAATATAAAAATAACGAGCCTAACGTGATCAAGACTCATCTTTGTAGCATTGAAGGAAAATTAACGAATGGGAAGAATTTGGAAATGGATGAACATAAGGAAGCAATATGTAAAATAAAAAAACTCCACCTGGGGTCCTTAATCAAAAGAGAATCAAGTAAACTTTATCAAGAAATTCGAGGTCTATTGCCCAATGTGAAGAAGCATTCGATCTTATCACCTATGAGAAATCTAAGGTTATCTATTACCCCTTACGCTCCATGATGTCCCCTTTCGAGTTAGAGATAGTTTTGTCATGCAAAAAGAATAGCCCAAAAGAAATCTAAGGTTCAAAATTCAAAGAGATAGTTTTTGTCATGAAAACTAAGCATGAAAACTAAGCCACAATGTAAAATTTTGCCTTCCAATCTTCCTAAACCCCTCCCTTGGCCAACCTGCCTCCTGTGACATCATCATCCTGGCCTTAAAGATTTTCCTAATGCATTTGGTAGACATGTCTCAGTGTGTAAAGAAGTGTGATGAGATTCATGAGTTGATTCAATGATGTTCAGTGAAAAACTAGTCTTACTGGAAGCCTAGAAAGGTTAATTTTGGCCATTTTGGAACTTGTATACATCCTCTGGGAGAGTTTATCTGTTGATTGAACTTTATTTTTATATGGTTTCAATGGCATCTATTGACGACGATTAATTTGTGGTAGGTAAGACGTAAAC
The DNA here is from genome assembly GCA_018340775.1 of Taxus wallichiana var. yunnanensis. Taxonomy (NCBI): domain Eukaryota; kingdom Viridiplantae; phylum Streptophyta; class Pinopsida; order Cupressales; family Taxaceae; genus Taxus; species Taxus wallichiana. The sequence continues at coordinate 840,201,294 of CM031238.1, forward strand.
ATTAATGGACAATTGGTAATGATACGATGGAAATTAATCACATACATGCCCCAAAATTATTCCACAACTCGATTGTCCCCACCCAAACAATATCTGCTATTTGTGCTCCACTTTATAATTTCAATCCCATTTGCATATATATATTAAAAATTATATATAATTAGTGTAAACTATATATTTTGTTCGGCATAAATATTTGACGAGCTCAACTAATATTATATTTTAATAATGAAAACAACCCACTATATATATATATATTTGTATATAAAAACTATATATATTTTTAAATGCAGGGCTGACACCCTGCAACCCATGCCAACCATTGTTGGACTCAACCGCCATCCCACCTTGAAACCGACGTTGATGCCCCGCGTACAAAAGAAATTTTTATAGTCACACTGACACATGTGGACGACCATGCTCTGTTGGAGGTCGTTGATATGGTGCAACGAGGTTGTTGCACATTGGTACAAATGTCAAAACTCACCCAAGGTTCTCGCTGTGACAATGCCTTCAGCATAATTAACAAGAGTGCACATCGATTATTGTTCGCACTCATAGGCATTCTTGAGAGAAAAAACTATGTTTAAAACACATCATTTTACTATGGCGAAAGGATTGTATACTTCTAAGGTTTATATATATTATTGGATTTTTTCAGTTGTGCAATTGATTGATTTTTGATATATTGATATTGTTTAAGACCTTGGTAATTAGATGGTGCTTATTTTAACCACAACATTTTTAACATTTGTTAATGGTTGCTGTCAAATTTATAGGTTAGGTTTATGTTACTTGTGTGCAGTAGCCTCTGTCAAATCCTGAATCAATTTCTTTTGCAGGATTAGGGTGTGCAGGTTGGATAAATGGTCACAAAATACTTCCTTGTGTCAGTGCCATTCACAGAAATAAATAAATGACCTTAAAACCATTTTGGAGGATAAAGAAGGTGACAGTATTCAATTGTTACTGTGTTATAAGTCGATTAAATAACAATGGACATTTCCAACGCTTCTATTATCATCAGACAATGCCATCCACTGCCAATCTCAATCTCAGACTCACAGCATTATGTAGAGAAGGTTGGTTGAAGGAAGCTCTACACATTCTGCTTACTACACACAATTCTCCTGTAAACTCTTCTACATATTTTCAACTATTGCAGACCTGCATTTCCAAGAAAGCCCTTTCACAGGGTAAGAAAATCCACTCCCATATCAATCAGAGGCAATTCAGTTTTGCGGCGAACAAACTATTCCAAGATACTCTTATACGCATGTATACCAAATGCGGAAGTTTGATTGATGCGCGCGAAGTGTTTGACAAAATGACTGAACGAGACATCTTGTCATGGAATGCGATCATTGCAGCTTACCGAAGACACGGGTATGCTCACGAGGCATTGAAACTGTTTCACCAAATGCAAGCAACAGGTGTTCAACCCGATCAGTTCACCTTTTCCAGCATACTCCCAGCCTGTGCCAAAATAAGAGCTTTGGAACAGGGTATGGACATCCATCAAAGCATAATGGAAAAGGGATATTTGTCAGATGTTGTAGTTGCAAATGCCCTGGTAGATATGTATGCAAAATGTGGGAGCATACACAAAGCTCGTGTACTGTTTGATGAAATGCCTTATAGAGATGTGGTCTCATGGACTGCAATGATTGCAGGATATGCACAAAATGGTGTTCTTGATGAGGCTTTAAGGCTTTTCAAAGAAATGCCTCAAAGAAATGTGGTTTCATGGAATGCAATGATTGCAGGATATGCACAAAATGGGTTTGTTGAAAAGGCCTTGGAAACTTTTAAGCAAATGCAATTGGCAGGTGTAAAGCCAGACATTTCGACCTTTGTCAGCATCCTCCCAGCATGTGCCAAAATGGGAGCTTTGGAACAGGGCATAGACATCCATCAAAACATAATAGAAAGTGGACTTTTGTCAGATGTTGTAGTTGCAAGTGCCCTAGTAGATATGTATGCAAAATGTGGAAGTATACACAAGGCACGTGAACTGTTTGACAAAATGCCTCAAAGAGATGTGGTCTCATGGACTACAATGATTGCAGGATATGCACAAAATGGCTTTTGCAAGGATGCTATTAAACTCTTTGAACTAATGGAGCACTCTGGAACATACCCTAATCGTGTAAGCTTCACCTGTGTTTTATTAGCATGCAGCCATGCAGGTTTAGTGGACGAGGGTTGTAAATATTTCAATAGCATGAGTGACTCTTATTGCATTATGCCTACAATTGATCATTATGTGTGCATGGTTGACCTTCTTGGCCGCGCTGGCTATCTCGAGGAAGCTCTAAACTTTATCATCAAAATGCCAATTAAACCTGTGGTGGTTGTGTGGACATGTTTGCTTGCTGCCTGTAGATCACATAAGAATATAGGGTTAGGAGTATTTATAGCAACTCTTCTTTTTGAGCTGGATCCTAAAAATGCTGCAACTTATGTTCTTCTGTCAAACATTTATGCAGAAGTGGGTAGGTGGGGTGAGGTTCAAATGGTAAGGAGATTGATGAAAGATAGAGGAATTAAAAAGATACCTGGATGTAGTTGGATTGAAGGCCATAAAATGGTACATGCTTTTTGTGTAGGAGACAGATCACATCCACAGACACAGGAAATCTATGCAATGTTGGAGAAATTGTCTTGGGAGATGAAGGCAGCAGGGTATTTTCCAGATTCAAGACATGTACTGAATGATGTGGAGGAGGAGGAAAAAGAATTATTCCTCTGCCACCATAGTGAGAAGTTGGCAATTGCATTTGGATTGCTAAACACGCCCCCTGGAACAACTATTAGAGTCGTCAAGAACCTTCGAGTATGTGTTGACTGCCACACTGCAACCAAGTTTATCTCCAAGATTGTTGCAAGACAAATTGTTGTGAGAGATGCGAACCGGTTCCATCATTTCAAACAAGGACAATGTTCTTGTGGAGATTATTGGTGATGCTAAGTGAAGCAATCTGTAAACATATGCTTGCACTATAACAAGGTTTCATCATTTCAAGCAAGATCAATATTCTTGAAGACATTATTGGTGATGCTAAGTGAAGCAATCTGTAGACATAGGCCTGCACTATTACAAGGTCCACCGTGTCAGGCCTGCAGTGATAAAGAAAGGGAAGGTTTTAATTCGGGTGTCTAAAAGTGTTTTTTTTTGAAGTGTTCAGAGATCAAGACCATACAGTGATAAAATCAGATGGAATTCTGAATTTCACCTTTATATATTCTTCAAGGAGGTATACAACCCCACACTCCTTTGGGTCCAAGCATGTGACCTCCACTGTAGAGCAAACATGCCTTAACCATCAGGTCAGGTATATCACTGCCTTATAAACCGATGAGGATTTGTTAAAGCCCGGCTTCATGATACCATGGAGGTGTCATGAAATTGAAGTATTTTCAGGAAACCTGCACCTCTAGAATGAAAAACTGGAGGAAGAGGTAGAGAATGGGAAAAAGCAAAAGGAGATAAATGCTTGAAAGAAATGGAAAGATGCTTGGCTAACAGGAAATATAAGAGTAAGGGTTATAATCAGTCCAGTGCTTGGAGATGATTGGTAGTGCATGTTTCGATATTCTTTAGTCCAACCTTTGTCATATTGTATGGTCTTTTTTTCTGGATTGATTGTATCATCTTGTGCCTATGCCAGGTCTGTCATTTGGGATTAAATTACACATACCAGATTATGTATTCAAATATATATATGTTAAAACTTAAATGTGGATTTTGTCCCATTTATGGTTAGATATTTCTAATGTTGCATCTTACAATGGCATATGGTGGGGTGGTGGTGGACTGTAATCTTTCATGAGTTGTTAATTATTAATGGTCAAATTTAAATTTGATATCCATTTGGCTGTCATTGGACAGTTCTAACCTTAAATTAGATGTCTGTTTGACTGTCATTCGGAAGTTCTTTCTTCTGGTTTGGAGAAATCAATCGAAAAATGTAATATCCTGGTCATATAGCAGAGTTTAAAGCCATTTTATTCCCAATATTTTTTTTTCAATCTAATGCAATGATGCAACTAGATTGAGACCATCTTTCACCAGCTAATAAGAAATTTGCAAAAAGACAACAAAACTGTTAATCAATATGGTATGTGACAAATCTAAGATAGACGCCTAATATTGTCTCTTGATATTAGTACCAAGTTTAATTTAACCTGACTTCAATTTGTTTGTTTTTAGATTAGAAAAATCACTAAAATTTATATATGCAAGAGTTTTTTTTTTTTGTTATATTGGTTCACATGTAGAATGCCTTTAAAAAACCTTTGTAATAAGCTTTATAGATTGATATTAGAGTGAAGAGAATATGTATCATAATGTATATTACATTGTAATTACATGTTAAGGTGGTTTGATCATAGTTAAATCTATTATAACCCTCATTAGTAAGTCTAATGGAGTCATGAACATTAAACAAAATCACACAAAGTTGTATTTAGGATTGATTGAATAATGAAAGAAAAGTATATATAATTATTATAGGTTTAAACGAAATGAATTCAAGAAGATGAGAACCACAATAATTTTTGAAAAATATAATATAAAATGTTCATAAAATTAAATTAATTTTGCAAATATATATATCCTAATGTAATCAAATCGAATAGACCAATATAATATGAAGGAAGTTGTTAACCGGGCTTTTGGAGAAAACAAACACAAATGACTAGGCGACCACATAACGTGAGTGAGACACACATGTGAATCGACTAGATCTATGGAAACACACCGATGGAGCACGTGGTAGTACATGAGTCATGGATTTGCAGATTATCTGGGATTGCAAATATTTGTGTAGTGCTTGCCAATTGTACCCCACATGGGAAAGCATATTCGTAGAAATATAATGATGAACCACAAATAATAAATAGGTCACATTGTAATTCCTAGAGAGCCGGAAAGTTGAGTCGAGTTTAGAGTTCTATGCGGTTGGTACTTATAGGTGTGGGATTGTAAACTTTTCGAGTAGTTCATGGTTGTAGGATTTGGTGTGCATTATCACGTACAATGTCTATAATGTTGCGAAAGAATATGAATACAATGGTGGTTTATTGTGTGCATTGATGTGTTACTGTGTGAATTATGTTAATTGTTTACATAATTAAGGTTATGCCCTATATCTAGCCCTTGCAATTATCTCTAAAATGAGAACCTTTAAGGCGGAGTTAGTTGTGCTTTGAGTGAGACCATCAAGCATAATCTTGATTGAATATGCTAGCACAAGTAGAGCACTGATTTGAATGCAAAAGCTAAACTATGGATGAAACTAGGCCAATATTTTGGTTTCGTTGGTGGGACCTTATTGTATTGGTTGTAGAGGCTATTTGCATACTACTTGTCGCAATGATGGGAGGATCGGGCTAGATCACGAGTTTTTGTGGAGACTTTGGGAGATTTTGTGTTGAAACCCTAGAGATGGAAAACTAAATTTGTGACACGCAGGGTTAGGCAATGAAATTATTGGAAGTGATGCTAGATCTTTATGAATTGTGGGAGAAGTGATGGATCCCCATGTTGAGAAATATTTTTTTCTCGCATTTAAGGAAAAGAATCAAGTTGAAGTTTTTGTTAAGGACTCCTTGAAGGTTGAGGGGAATACTCTTGTAGAGGTCATTGAAACCTTACGAGGAAGAGTCGATGAATGCAAAGCTTGTGTTATGATGGGAAACACTCCTTTGGAAGGAATATTTGCATGAATAAATCTTTAGACACTAGGAGAAGAGACACGAGATTTCGTAGAAAAAGACTCTAAGATTGGAAGAAGAATGCAACTCAACTTAAGAAGATGTTGAAACCTTTAGTGGTTACTTATGTGAAGCTAGGTTTTTAGTATGGTAGTGTTTATGAAGTGAGAAGGTGGAAGATTAAGTGAAATTAGAAGCGTCGGGGGAATCTATGGAAAAAGACAAAATTTAGTGGGATTAGTACAAGTGGTATAAGTGTTAGAATTGTGATGCTTGGGGTTCTTGTGGGATCCATATTTATGAGTCCTATGATGACATAAGTATACTTGGACATTGCAGTAATGAAATTGTTAAGAGTATCATGGGATTAAGGATGTGGTTGACCATGTACATTAATGTGAGATCGTCCGTCACGCAAAGGGAATAATCACATTAGAGGCAAAGGAGAGTCAATTTTCGATGACCTAGTTCAGTGATCACACACTTGGTATAAGAAGTACGATCTTGACCAGACCGTGTTGGATTTTGACAAGTTAAATACGGTGTTTCTTTTAAGGAATTACATATTCTTGAATTTGAATAGGAGAACATTTCTAGTCTCAAGGAGATAAAAACATGAACTAACAAAGACTATACATGCATATGACACATGATTCAAGACTTTGTTATCAAAGATATCACATGACATCCATCCATTGCAACATGCATAATGGTTTTGTGGGCGGTTATTGGTGTCATTCTCAGAGACAACTTCTAATGCGAAATCCCACTGCACCCTCGTGAGGCTTTATGTGTAGCTTTATGCATGGAGGTTGTAGGAAGTTTTGAAACTTGCGTGAGTTCATTTTTCGGAGGTGTAAATATCCACAATGGAAATCCACTTGAAGAATTTTTACTTCCGGTAGTCAACCATCACAAGAATAGGAAATATATTGCATTGATTACAATACGACCAAACATAACAAAGGCGAATGTATTTTGTGTAGGATCCATGTCGCGAGAACTTGTTTTGCGAAGTGTGCTAGGAAGACCATGAAATTGAAGGTTTTTGATGTGGAAGGAGTGCAAATCAAATCTAAAATACTCTCTAAATGAAGCTAGTGATCATCCAATCTTTCCCGAATAACTAACAATTAAACTAGTTTGCTTGTATGTGAGATTGATGAAAAATATGTGCCATATAACTCCAAACATTGAATCCAAAACTTGCCAATATATATATATATATATATATATATATATATATATATATATATATATATATATATATATATATATATATATATATATATATATATATATATATATATATAAAATGCCCGTAAATTAAATCGGATCTAAACACATTGCAAAAATCTCAACCACTTGGAAAAATTCACCCCACTTTGCATTAAAATAATTAAACAATAAACAAGGCTAATATAGTCATTACAATAAGACTTGTCTCAACTTGCATGAAAAGTAAAAGAATAATAATAAATCCTACACCTCCTAAGTGAACAAAGTCAACTAATTTAATTTTTTAAGAAAAATATTGCTCTACTAACATCATACCATATCTCCACACCTCATGCAATGTCAAATGATTACTCAAAACGAGTCACAACAAAAGAATTAGCTCTCTTATTCTTCTTCTTCAAACTATCCTATGTAGGCTTTCAAGGATTTGTTCAAAACTTAAGCAATTTTGGAATTCTAAGTCTTAAATGAACACACCATCAAGTTCCCCTGCCTCTAATACCTTAATCAATGTAAAATAAATCCTCTTAAATGATCAAACTTGTAGAAAATCTCAAATTGTTTTTCCTTTTATAAAACTACCTACTTTGTGCTCAAGAACCATGACCAGTGGTGATTTCATGGTTAGAATATTTGGTGCATACTCAAAACAAACTATAAACTTCTCCAAGTACCCTTTATCCTCAATACCGTGTGTGAAAAATTTCATGGGCTAAATCCTTCTAGTTCTCTCTCAATCACCTTTTTTTTCCTTTTCAAGCTAACTAGTCTTAGTAGCCTTGTTGGCACTATTTTCCATGCATAAGTTTTGACTCAAGAAGTTTTCAAATAATTTTATGGGCCTTTTAACTACCCATTGTCCTTGTTTATTTTTCTACAAAATCTCAATGGATTTCTCCAAATAAAATACTCCTTTTCCTACATGGTAGACCCTTCTCATTAGGTCTCAAGACTAAAACCGTCTCTCCTAGAAGCAATTGTTATGATTTCTAATCTTTCAAAGGTTTCTTGGCCCTCAAATCAGTCTTCACTCAGTCTTTAGAGAATGTTTGGAAAGTTTCAAGTCTTAATTCAAGTTATAAAAGACTCAATGCATGATATAGGTCAAACCCTAAGGAGGGTTTCTATTGAGCTCGAGAAACTACTAACCCTTGTAAAATGAAGTATATTAACTTTCAAACTCTAGATTTTGGCCTTGGGGTCTGTTTTAATATCCCCTATAATCCTTTTCTAGCAAGAAGTGATGCACATTATCATCTCGCAACAAAAATTGACTTATCTTTGTGGAATTGACTAATGAATCTTCATCATGGTTGAACCACCATTCTTGAGGCATCCATTACAAAGCTCCTCAATGTATCAAACACAATATTGCCCAAATATTGCAAAGACAACCTAGAACACACTTCTTGAAAGTTTAAAACAGAGTCCGATTACTTACTACCGTCACCAATTTCCAAAATGCTCACATGCGTACCTTGAAAATATTGAATACATGCTTCAATGAAATTCTTCACTCCACAAATTCCTTAAAGTTTCACTTCAACACTTTCACATAAACTTCTTACCACAAAAACAAACCAAAATAATATTTCTTAGTGTCAAAATAGAGCATTCTTAGCCTCCAAATATTTAATGATTGAAACCAAAATAATTCTTAGAAGGTGCCTAAAATTCTTCACACCAAGCATACATCATCTCTAGGATTTACCGAGTACAAGAAATTTCAATGTAATAAACAAATACTTGTTAACAAACTCATCTTTCATCATATAAGATTGCGATCCTTATCACACCAAAACAAAGCTTTCTTTAATTTACTTTCAATATTCCATTACAAGGCTCTCTTCCTCTCTCTCTCACAGAGCCTCCTCACGTGTCTCCCTCAATAATCAACTTTCTTCGAGTTTTATCTCATTTACTTAGCATCTTTCAAACCCTAATTAAGACTCCCTATGCCCATACATAGTAAGATAGCCTCATTCACATCAAATTCATCATTTATGTCTCATTATAACATAGGATCTATTCAACATGTCCTCATAAACTTCTTAGACCACTTTCACATACTTGAAAACTAGAACTCCACCTATAAAAGCTTGAGAAATTTAAATTACAAAAAGAAGGGAAAACTTGTAATTTGAAATTTTGAACAACTTGACTCCACTTAACACTTGGTATTGCAACCTAGACATTTTCTCATGAATTTATGACTTATATCCATCTTCCTTGACTCCATAAAAATGATAAGAAGGAAAATTTGACATTTTTGTAGTTTCTTTCCTTGATGCTCCTACATCAAAACCCAAGTGGGACGGATGAACCCAAATGGAAGGTAGATAAGAGTTACCAACGTATCCAAGATAGGAAGTAATGGCCGTATAAACCCATGTGGGAAGTATGAACCTAAGCGGAGATATCTAAAATAAATCAAGTAAGATGGGGTAAGTACACCAATCCGGGGGCCAAAAAGCGGACGAGAAAAGTGAAAATGGGCTTGTAATAACGTGACCACATTAATATTTATTTCTTTATACTTTACTTTAAATTTATTTTAGTAAATATAAGAAGTTAGGGTCACTCTGCACTTGATGGAAGTGGTCTCGTAGCTTTGACAGTTATAATCTAGAAGATAGTTTTTCAAAATCTAATTTGGTTAGTACTTACTCATTTTCATAATTTCAGCAATGACCTAAAACTTTCAGGCCATATATATTGTAGTCGGTCTTTGTTTTGGGAAAACATATAGTCATTTTGTAGGTTTTTTGACCTTCTGGATTGGATTTTGGCCCTACCACTACTTGAATTGGTACCAATTTTGAAATTTGGTCCATAATTCACTTTAGTGACCACAAATCAACTCTATGATGCTTGTCTACTTCTTACTAAAATGAGATCCTCACTTTGTAGATAGAGGATTGCTCCCTAAATGGGATTCTTGTCCTATGGCAAAAATGAGGTGATTGTAATGTGCCTCCTCCTTAAGGTTTGATCACACTATTAGGTGTTGAATGATTTTTACAAATAGTACCAAGTGAATTGCATCAAGTGAACTCAGATGATTTCTCATTCTTAAAAATAAGGTGCTCCATATAAAGATCATCTCTTCACCTTTCCTGATCTAAAATCATCCTTTCATGGAATCAAATTCAAGATTCTCATACATGTCTTTGCTCATATGTATCTCATGGAGATAGAAAATGCCTTAATACTTCACACATGATGGTCCTGGATACCTCGGTGGCATGACTAACTCATTTTAGCTTGTTCTTTAGAGAGATTTGGGTACAATGACAGAGTCAAGATATGATGATCATCAAGTCACTCCTTGAGCTCCACATTTCACCTTTAAATATGATGAATCCTTCACAATTCAATTTATTGACCAAGATGAAACCTAGGTGTAAGCATGCTTATGGTACATGGACACCTTTTTCTCAAGTTACTCCTCATGGAAATGGGTTTCCTCCTTCGGATAGGGGATGAATCCTTGAATGAAATTTGAGTATGAGTTACATGTTCTTGACCTCCATACTTCATTGAAACACTACAAATCACATTTTACGATCAATGAAACTATTCTAAAAATATAATTCTCGCACTGTAACTCAAAATTTAGGTCCTATTTCATTTTGAACTTAGAGGGGCAACTGAAGAGTTTTACAGTACCTAAAGAAATATTTAAGCCTTGAATCAATGTTGATTATTCCACCTTATAGAGTATTCTAATATCCTTCCAATTCCTATTTTGTTTCATCCTAAGTCTTTCCAGAACTCCTGAATCATCTAGAGAAGTCAAATTTTATTGTTTTAGCTTTCATTCCTTGTACTTTGAAAACCTAGTCTTAAACATATTGCTCCTGAATGAGATTTTTATTTCCTAAAATTTCCTAAATTTACTTAGACATCTTCAATTCTCTCTAAAATCACCCTCGATGCTTTATATTTTCTCTAAAAACTTTCGAAAGGTGTTCAATTAGCTACAGAATGGCCAAAAATGGCCTTTTTAGGCCTTCAAAGGAAGTAATCTCTCATCAAAACTAAATGAGTTGATCGATCACCTTAAACACTATTCCCTACACACTGAAACACATTAAATGATCTTATTAGGACTTTCCTTTGCATCAGGGTTTATGATATAGGGTTTAGGGTTTAGGGTTTAGGACTTAGAGTTTAGTGTTTAGGGATCATGGTTTAGGTTTTAGGGTTTAGGGTTTAGGGCTCAGGGTTTATGGTTTAGGGTTTAGAGTTTATAATTTATGGCTCAGGGTTAAGGATTGAGGGTTTAGGATTTAGGGTTTAGGGCTCAGGGTTCAGTGTTTAGGTTTTATTGTTTAGGGTTTAGGGTTTAGTGTTTAGGATTTAGGTTTAGGGTTTAGGGTTAGGTTTAGGTTTAGGGTTTAGGGTTTTAGGGTTTAGGGTTTTAGGGTTTAGGGTTTAGGTTTTAGGCTCAATATTTAGGGTTTGGGTTTTAGGGTTTAGGGTTTAGGGTTTAGGGTTTAGGGTTTAGGGATAAGGATTTAGGGTTTAGGATTTAGTGTTTAGGGTTTAGGTTTTAGGGCTTAGGGTTCGGGGTTTAGGGTTTAGGGCTCATGGTTCAATGTTTAAGGTTTAGGGTTTAGGGTTTAGGTTTTAGGGTTTATAGTTTAGGGTTTTTTAGGATCATGGCTAAAAGTATAAGATTTAGGGCTTAAGGTTTAGGGTTTATGGTTTAGGGCTCATGGTTTATGGCTTAGGGATCATTGATCGGTTTGTAGGGTTCAAGGTTAGGGTTTAGGGTTTAGGGTTTAGGGTTTAGGGTTTAGGTTTATGGTTCGGGTTTAGGGTTTATGGCTTTGGTTTGGGTTTATGGTTTTAAGGTTTAGGGTTTAGGGTTTAGGGTCTTTTGGGCTCTAGATTTAGGGTTTAGGGTTTAAGGTTTAGGGTTCGGGGTTCAAGGTTTAGGGCTTAGGGGGTTTAGGGTTCATGATTTAGTGTTTAGGTTTAGGGGTTCAGGGATCTAGTGTTTTAGGTTTTTTTTTTTAGGGTTTATAGGTTTAGAGTTTAGGGCTCGGGGTAAGGGTTTAGGGTTTAGGTTTAGGGTTTAGTTTTTTAGGGTTTAGGTTTAGCAGGTTTAGGGCTCATGGTTCATGGTTTAGGGTTTAGGGTTTAGGGCTTAGGGCTTAAGGCTTAGGGTTTAGGGTTTAGGGCTCACGAGTAAGGTTTAAATGTTTAAGGTTTAGGGTTTATGGCTTAGGGTTTAGGGTTTATGGATCATGGTTTAGAGTTTATGGTTTATGGTTTAGGGTTAAGGGCTCAAGGTTTAGGGTTTAGGATTTAGGTTTAAGGCCTAGGGTTTAGGGTTTTGATTGTAGAATTTAAACGCTAAAAGCTTTAGGTTGAATGTTGAAATCTTGAAAATTACCTATGTATTGACCAAATTATACTATAAAAACTATCTCCTAAACCATGACTCATGGAGTTGTGAGACTAGTTCCATAAGGTGCAGAGTGACCCTAATTTCTTATATTTACTAAAATAAATGTAAAGTATAAGAAGCACACCAAAATAACATATAATGTCTATACTATGTGGAACGTGTACGCGTTATAATGCGTACATGTTCCCTTTATTATACCCCCAAACTAAGAATTTGCAGGCTTGGAATTGCTTTGGTTTCCCAAACTTGCGCCTTGGACATGTAACAACACAACAACCTGTGTGTTTTTGAAAAATATGCAAAAACTCACCTTCCACCATGTTAAATCCTACAAAAACATTTTCTATATTTCTTAAAAAATTTTCCTACAACGTCAAGAAAACTATCCTCTTTCTAAATATGTAATTTTTATATTTTTCTGACTATTATAAGGTTTCCATTTATATTTATTTCAAACTATCTCTTTTATAACTTTATTTTCAAGTGATTGTAAACACTTATCTTTCGTCGTGTATCTTTTTTGGCTCATCAAAATGAAAAAAAATTATACTAGCCCAAACTAGGCCTAATTCTATACATATTAAAAAAAAATCTATTTTTTATTTTTAGTTAGTTAGGGGGCATGGTCAAAGCTCCATTATGTTTCAAAATTTAATTTTTTTAAACTAGAAAATCATAAAAAAACCCGCTAAAAAAATCTAAAAAAAATTCGAGCCCAAACTAGATTCTCCTAGCTATCTTTCTACTAAAGGGTTTTCAAAAATACTAAATAGTACTCAAAAAATGGTGGGGGCACGAAAGACACTCTATTATGTTTTTTTAACAAAAATAGGATCACCTGTTGGTATTTTAGTTATTTGACCCATTTAAACTTAATCATTTTCAATAAAATTTAGTATCTTAGAAACTAGACTCAAAATGCTACGATTCATGTTCTTACAACATCTTCCAATTTTGAGTGTAGCTATTTCAAATAACTCATACAAGTTGAAGATTTTTATTTTTCTGGAAAAAAACGTCCACTTAAGACCCTCTTTTGGCCCCCAAATTAGTGCACTTACCCATGGAGTGTCTTAATGATGATGTGTGAATGGTTGGCATACAATATTGATGATGTTAGTGATGTCATGTGAAATTTTCTAGTGATTATGGATCACAAGTTCTTTGAGGTTATCTTCTAAGATATGGATACATCGATGAAGTGATGTCATGTGAAATTTTCTAGTGATTATAGATCACAGTTCTTTGAGATTATCTTCTAAGATATGGATCGATCATGTAGAAAAGATCGAATCATATATCCTGTTAGAGATCCATGCAAGCGCGATAGCGATGAATATCATTGAGGAAGGGATGAGGGGAATGGGAACTAGATATTAGCCTAGGATGGTGTAATGGGGGAATTGATCTTGATTCTTAGGCGCATGAGGAGAAGGTTGTTGGCCTTGATGCTTGTGAGAGATGACTCGAAAAGTATTGTCACTATGTGAGAAAAATCCATGATGAGATAAAAAGATTGGTGCGGTGGAAGAGGGTTACGATGCCTTTTTTTGGTCTTGTATGATTTCGCCTCAAGCTTCTTCATATGTCATCTACGAGCTCTACAAAATCATGTCCAGGGCTTCGTACCATGTGCAATATGGCTCAACCGCACATGGTATGTGAGCTATAAAAGCAAGAAGAGTTGATGGCGATGTCATGGAAGGTAGATGTATAATGGAATCCAAAGGAGTAAGAGGGGAAGGAGGAGATGTCACAAGATATTGTGTAGAGGGGTGAACAGATGGAGTAGACTATGGCTCATGAATTGGATCAATGATGAGAGGGTGTAGGTCATATAAGTTTATCCTTAGAGTCAAAGTAATAATAGAGATTTCCATCATCGATAAGATCATCGGACTCTAAATCAAAGGGAGAATCCTCCATGGAGACGATGATGTTATTGATGCTATGACTAAAGTTAGAGCATAGGGTATCACGGTAGTGAATAATTTCTACATTCTTATCGTGGGAGTTTCTGCTAAGTAGGGATCATCGAGGGAATACCCATCATTTTAGTCAAGTATTGCAATATCAATTATACATAAGTTGATGATAGTCTCGGGGTGAACAAGCTACTCAATGAGAGGATGTTGAGTATAAGTGATAGTGATAGTGATAGGGATATGGTCGATGACAATGATGTCAACTATATCCCTATTGCTATTACTTTCACGTGTGTGATCTTAATCGTACTATATAGAGGTAATTGTGCCATGATGGTCTTAGGAATATAAGATGTATGAATGTGGAGGTTGATTTCATTGGGATAATCTTCATCAACATCAAGAAGGTTGGGTAGAGTATGGCCTACAACATTAGGATGACCACTATAGCCGTGAAGAGAGTCTATTGGATGATTGAAGCATTGATATTCCTGAAATGGGATGGTGGAAAGTTCTTCTAGAAGAGGAATTTTATGTCCCATACTACCGAAATAGGTCAAAGTTCTCTAGGTTAGTATTGCCTTGTACTTTATAGATAGCTCCTAGGTGTGAGAACTTAACACATTGACAAGTGGATGATGCGACTGCGCACATTCAATGAGTCTATCGTTGTCCTAGGATGATATTATAAGACAAGATGAAGTTGAAGACCATGAATTTGACATGGAGACAAAATGATAGGAAGCCAAATGATTATCATAGGGGGCATCATCGTCTCACGATTGTAGCCTTGCTTTGAGATGTGCTCGAGTGGATTTCAAATTATATATAACGTAGTCTAGTGTTATGATAAAGTCAAGATAAGTGACACAAGTACTAGAACCTTCATCTATGAGGGCTCTCTTAATTGTAGTGTGGCCAATCTGAACTAAAACAAAAAGGGAAGGATGACCAAATAGAAATAAGAGTTCATTGGGGATCATGGAATCAACAGGAATTAAATACATGAAGAACAATCGGTAGAAAGGTCGGTAGAAATGGATAACTCTTCACATTGTCACATAATGCTCTCTTATGAACCAATTAGGGAAGGTTTCTTCCGAGAGTGGATGGAAAAGGAATATTCATAGCAAAGAGTACTGTCATGTGAGATGTTCACGATGAGGGGGTAAGGTACGAATGAGCTCTAAGAATGAGATTTGGCTAGGAAGGAAATAAAGCTTTGTGAGAGGGTCCCATTCTTTAAGACTAAGTTGTGTAAAGGTAAAAACCCGAGAAGGATTTATCTAAACTAGTTATAAAGGAGGGGCATTGGTAGAAAGTTTTGGAACTAAGATGTGATCTATCATTTCTATGGGGTCGACTATGGTAGAAGTGATACACCAAGGGACGATGGTGTAAGAATTCTCAAAGACAAAGACCAATTGAATTGGCCCTATATGATGATCTTCATAGGGTTTGATGGCATGAGAATTATCAAAGACCAAAATGGATGGGATCGGCCTTGTAGGATCATTTACACAAGGGTCGATGACGTTAACTTGGTTAGAGATTTGGGTATAATGGTTGTGTTATGTGATGCTTGTCGCGAGGTACATGAGTAGATGAAATTGTAAGGGATAGCTGAGATGAAGGAGGGTATAAGGGTTTGATATCGACAATAATTCATTTAGAACCATCCATGTGAACCCCATTTTCAACATAGGCACTAGTAGAAGGATATGAGGTGTTTACAATGTTGGTGGAATCCTTACCGAATTTATCCTTATTACATTGTTTAGGTTTAGAGTGCTTGGGCAGAGGATCATTATAGATTTTCAGTTGCTCATTATCTTGATGAATTGCTTCATGTCAATCATGTTGTTAGGATTTTTCACATGCATTGATGGCTTCATATAACCTTTCCCACCGAGAGCTTCATGGTCAAAGTTGTTACTAAGGAGAAATGTGTAGGCAAAGGAACATAGAGCATGAAAATTTGCGTAGGAGTGGACCCAATTAGCATGCCAACAAAAATAATAACCCTCATCATGCCATTGAGGGAGAAGGTGAGAAGGATCTACCACCACATTAAATGAGCGAGATAGACATTGTTGCAACTCTTCCTTGGATAGAGGTTAGTGAAAATTAACATGCAAAGATGTGAAGTGTGATTGGACAACATATCGATTGATATTATGGATCGTCCTATTACAAGAAGTACCCCAAGGAATAGTATCTATGATTCTCGTCATCGTAGCATTCTTGTTCCTAGGACACATGAGGACTTGAATTTTCTTATGGACTTACTACTTTGGGAAGGTTTTCAAACTCTTTCATGAGATAACCTTGGCGCTTGGCCTATTCAAATGCTTCTTCCAAAGAGTTATGGGTGAATGCTCTGACCTTGTATTGAAGCGAGGCTCAAGTTCTCTAAGGAACAATTGGAATAGGCTCCCATTGGGCATGTTGTGTTCAACCCTAGTGGATAAAGTCTTCCAACATTTGATAAAGGCTTGGGAAAATTTAGTGTCCATTTACTTGCAATTGATGAAGGCGTTGATATTGTTTTCAGGAAGGTCATGATATTGAAATTAGTTGACAAGGGTAGTTACCAAGTTTTCTAGCTCAACAATGGAGTTAGATGGGAGGGTGTGGTACTAGTCCAAGGCATCTCTGTGAGGGTATTGACTAGGAGCTCGGTAGCAATATAAGAGTTATTATTGACCCAGTCCTTGTAAAGATTACCAATTGATTTGATGTGGAGAGTGGGGTTTGTAACCATCATAAGTGATTGAAGGGAAACCCTCCATGTCTATAACAATGATGTAAGGATCTAAGAGTTCTTGTTGCATATCTTGAAGAGTCTCATTGTGAATAAGAGGTTATTCAATGGGAATTCCATTGGGCCCAAACGGGAGGAGGGTTGACCTTGATTTATCATGCCCCAAGACACCACTTGAGATCGAGTGTGGCAAGCTAAGTTCAACTAGTTTGAAGTTGGATAAACTAATTTGCAACCATGGTTTGTTCTTGACTTGGGAAATATATGAGTTACATGATGAGTTAGGTAAATTTTTATTACGAGAGGTATTGGTATTGCTGGCTAAGTTGGGATTTTCTCCATCTAGGAGAGGCTCATAATGGCTAATATCAACATCCAACTTCTAAGAGAGGTATTCATCAAGGCATTTGTATAACATCTTGGGAGACTCTCCTACATAATCAAGAAATTATTGTAGTTTTTTTTTGCATAGTTGGAGTATAATCAGGCTCAGAGGCATTCTCATGTTCCCCTTCTTCTTCTATTTCAAAGATAGGGTTGTGGGCACTTGACCTAGTTTATATGTTTTAGGGTGGAGGCTTAGTCCTTCGGTGGTAGCTCCTATGGCAAGACAATCAACATTATGTAGAGTTGGCTTGGAAGGCCCGGCCTACAGGAATTATTGTGTCAGGCAGGAATTGTTCAATTGGAGAGGAATAGGAATCTCCCAGCAAGTATTCCATGATGGGGTGGGATTGTTGGAAGGATGACTATAGATGATTTTAGGATGTGATCGGACATGCAATATGTTTCCACAATGGTCAATGGTGTATGCATTTGGTGATTCAAGGAATTAAAGGATCAACCTTGTAGGAATTTTATACGAGGATCGATGGTGTTTGGAAATGTGATTCGGATAATAACAAGATCGACCCTATAGGCATTTTACACAAAATATGGTGTTTGGAAAGGTAAGAAAAATTAACAAAGGGAATGGATATGACTAGGCTTGAAGCGAGTAAGATTTGCATGGTATTCAATATTTGTGTGTGTTGTGTGTGTGTGTGTGTGTGTGTGTGTGTGTGTGTGTGTGTGTGTGTGTGTGTGTGTGTGTGTGTGTGTGTGTGTGTGATATTATTATTATATTGCATTTTTTTAATTTAATGTTTCGAAGTGACTTTTTTGTCACATTTGTGCCACTTGCGATTGTGATAGTGGCCTAGTTGCGTCATGAATAACCGATGCAAATGAGTCACAAAAGTGGTGAAAAGATGGCACAAATATGACACAAATGTGATGCTAATGCGATACAACTAAAGTTGTCTAGTCACATCATTTCTTGCGTCGCATATGCACCACAATATTTGACATGATTTATTGCAAAAACACGTAAAAAATGACTAAAAAGGTTGATTTTTGACACAAGAAAGAGCCAAAATATGTCACTATTTATACATCATGTAGTAGTGGATGAAAATATATTAAAGATGACAAAACTTAGCATATTATTCTCCAAAATATCAACATTAAACTATGTTGTTACTGTTTCCATAAAATCTAACGATAAGTAACAATAACTCAAATATATATTTTTATTTAAAAAACTTGGAAATACAAATTCACATGATAAATAAGCTTTCCATTACCAAATATTTTATGAAAAAAGCTCAATGATCCATGTCAACAGTCCAAAGGTTCGAATATCAATCTAAAATGGGTTATAGGGTTAATCCACAGTATTTAAAAATAGTGTTGATTAGTAATTATGCACGTCTAACGAGGTTACACCTTCCATTGAGAGCTTGAATTTGAGTCCTAATTGGTCTAAGGATTTTCAAAAATTACAAGCCTCTTATTTTAAGGTGAAATGGTTATATCTATAACTCATGTCTATCCTCTCCATGACTTTACAGTATACTCAGGCCTATTTACAAAATCAACATATAGAGCAAGCATTTGGGTTGTTATCACTGTCCGCAGACAATCCTTGACAATGTTGGCAGCTCCCAACTGTAGCAGGATTTGGCACCACCATTTTCGCCCAATGCCTTATTTTCGCCTCTTCTCTGGCAGGACCCACGCTCAGCAGTTCTGTACTTGTAAACTTTCTCAACTTACTTGTTAACACTACAGGATCTGCATCTCCAATTACAATTATTTTCTTCTCCTTTAAATCTATGGTTACAGAATCAACACCTGCACTACATTTAGTAGAACAGTTAATCTATTGATAACCAACTCTGAAAGGGTGGTCTTGGGAGCAAAGAGTAAGTAAGGTGTGTACAAGTTTCATACAAAATATACATCACCTCAAATTAAAACTATAAATAGAGTTTGATTTAGATGATAACCATATTTGAAATAAGTGAACAAAGAGGGACTATATGTGGAATAAGTAAACACTCAAAGAGACTAGAGGCCCTCTCCTTTCTGATAAGGAGAAAGAAAGGTCTATTTATAGT
Source organism: Taxus wallichiana var. yunnanensis (assembly GCA_018340775.1). Lineage (NCBI taxonomy): Eukaryota > Viridiplantae > Streptophyta > Pinopsida > Cupressales > Taxaceae > Taxus > Taxus wallichiana. The sequence goes on from CM031238.1 coordinate 840,220,800, forward strand.
TTATGGCAGGATTTAAACTTGTGAACTCTTTTTCAAGAGTAAATTTTTCATTATTGCGTTTATCAAAGATTACACGACCAAAATTTCAAGTGAATACTCATCGAACCTCTTTTTGTTGCGCTTTAACAACATTAAGAACTAAAAATTTATAACTCAATTGTTTATTACAGTGTTTTTACCTTTGATATCTGCAATTGCTCGTAATGCCTTCCTCTTGCATTTATCACATTCAATTTCTGATTTCAACACAATCTTCTGCAAAACCAAAAGGTTTTCTCATTCTGTTAGTGCCATAATTAAACCACAGGAAACAGGAAAAACAAGAAAAATAAAAGGAGAGAATAACACAGCATGAACTTACCTTCATTTTTAAGAGTATATTTGAATGAGAATTATGAAAGACAGGATAATTTGTTGATGTCATATCATGAATCTCTCTGGGCTATTACGTGAATTAAATAGGGAACCGCAATATTTAAAATTATATTAATTTGTTTGTGGGTAACTTCTTGTATTTGATGAATTACCTTGCGTGGATTTGAAGCTTTGATACTGCGGCTGCTAAATGTTGTCAAAGGAATAAATATGGGCGGTTTGACTGCCGATGCTTCCTTTTACCATGTCGGAAGTTACCGAGTGAAAATTTTAAAAGTCACTTCGCCACACGCGGTAAAAGAGATTTTTCCACAAAGGCGCCATAAAGTTGACGTTCAAAAATTGAATACTCTAGGTAGTTTTAACATGTATTTTTACCACATTTTAAAATCCTAATAAGAAAATGGCTAATACACAAAAAGATTTCTAACATATTTGTAGACCTTAGTTAATTGTTATGGTTGTAATATATTTGTGTTTAATATGGGTCTAGATTAAGTTTTTGTTGGTACATGTTTGTTTGATTTTTAATTTTTTTGTGTTTTGAAAAAAATGGTTTAATTATGTCTTTTTGTTTTTCTTATTTAATTGGTTTTTCTCTCTCTTTTCCATTTTTAATTATTCATTTCCCCCTAAAACTATAGATGTATGGTTTTGGTAATTACTACAATTCTAGTTGTTTATTTTGTAGATTTTTACCTTTATTTTGCATTTTGAAGATTTTTGATCCATTTTATTGTCTTTTCTCACATGTTGTATGTCGGTTTGATCGAAGATTATATACAATATGTATGTATGTATACATGTATGAAATGTAATAGGGCGATAAATTATTTATTTTCGGTGGATTGTTACCCTAGTTCGGATGGGCCTTTATTTTTCTTAATTACAACCAAATCAATTGTACACAAGGAAAATTTTCATGGTGTTATATTTTAAAAAGATCGAATGATGATGTTGTGACCTTAAAATTATATAGAAATAGTTCATACCAAGTCTCATCCTTTGTTCTCACTTCTCTTGCTTATTTCTACTCAATTCTCTCTTGAGCAACGTCTTTGTTGCTAAGATCCGAAGATTTTCTTTTCTTTCCGCTTTTGTCTTGCACTTTGATTTTGGAGCATGCAAACCATTGTAGTTTTTACACATTTCTTCAGTAGATGTCTTGCAAACCACCAAAAAAACCTCCATAATTTACCATGGTGGCTATGTTATGGCACCGATGATCTTGTTAGTTTCGAGTGGTGGGCACAACGGGTGATTATTTTTAATGGCGCTTACATCGTCATTGCATGTGAATGAATATGACAACCTGAAAACATGTTTTTGATTCATTTTAAATGTTTATCTGCTCATATTGTATTTTAATTAGCTCGAGATCACTCAACATCAACACCATATCGATCACTTCCATCTAATCATGACCATTGATCAAGCTTTTGATCTATCACTTGGATTTCATCAACTCCACATAGGAAATTGCTACTCTTTGGAAAAGGGAATGTCGATCATTTTGGGGGCTTAGGAAAATTAGGTTGATGGATTTAAGAGTTTGAAGAAGATTTATTTAAGGATAGAGGATTTCTAGATTACCTTACGGAGCTATTAGGAAGTTACTTTTTGATGAAGAATCATTGGTGCATCATCCATCCTTGATGTTAATTACCATTTAAAGCTAAGAAATAATTCAACCATTTCTCTCATTTGGTGAAAGAAGGTATAAATGAGGTCTTGAGCCAACCCTCTTGCCCCTTTAGAGTTCAACTATAATTGGTCGAACAATTATTTTTCTTTATTCCAATCATTTCCACCGCCTTCCTTATTACTACAATTTTCCTTGGGACTCTTGAACACAAAAGAAGAGGTAGTAAGATGAGGGTCATCACAACTGAATATCAACATTCATCAACTATTGAGAGGATCTTGTTTTTGTTTTCGTTTGATATACATTATTTTGAACTTCATAGGTTAGATTTTTATTGTTTTATAAAAATCAAATGAAAAAACTCTTATTTGGTTAGAATTAATATATATTTTTGTTTTAAGTACATCTTTGTTTTGGATATATTATTATATCCAAGAGTAAGTTTTAGATATTAAATTTAACTTGGTATCTTGCACTAAATTCATTTAGGAATTGATGTAGTTTATTTCCTAGGCTATCCTTCTCATTAGGGTATGTGTATAGAAATGAGGGATGAAAAAGTGACCAAAAATGTAATTTTGAGGGATTTTGCACATAACACACTTGCATTATGGCTCATTCGCACTATAATCTAACCACGTTATAATGCAAGTGTGTTATGGTTTGGTAATCCCAAGCCATACCATGAGAACATTATAATGCACTTGTTGGCAATAAATAAAGAAAAAGGCTTGAGCAGAGACCACAAAATTTATCATTTCTACACTCTAAAAATGTGAATGAGTTTAAAAAAGAGAAATAACATGAATGCATTTTGGAAAGAAAAATTCTTCCACACACGTAATCCACAATGGCGAGATAGTGGTATGCTTAAACAACCTCATAACACAAGTTTATATCTACACTCCAAAAGTTGATCCTATGCTAAAAGAGGAAGAGAATCGACCAAAGTCCCTGGAGGAAGTCTCTCATGGAATACGTTGGCTATAAAAAGAGATCTCATCTCTCCATTGGTATCAAGTAATAAATCTCCTTTTGTTCAAATCATACTTATGCAAGCCCCTTTGCCACCTCCACTCATTCTAAATTTCCATGTTACAAGTTTAAATGAGGTATATCAACGATACTTCGTTCACATGGGTCTAACCTCTAATTGAAATGAAGAGGAACTCACATTCAAAGATAATTGTTTTAAATAAATGTTGTAGTTTCTCTCCTCCAAGGTACTTTGGTTCTAAATAAGAAAAAAAAACTTCTCGACTTGTATCGATACATTGGGTCATCATTTTGTTGAGATTACAAAACCACGGTTGATAAAAATGAAAATGAGATCATTGTGGTTGATTATGGGTTAACAAGGATATCATTTGGAGAAGCCATTCTTGAAGGAGATGTGCAATATTTGAGGGAAACAATTTTGAGAGCCATCGAAAGAGTTGATAAGGGAAAACAGCACAAGAGCATATGGGGAAACAAGTAAAAACTCTCTCATCTTACATCAAATCCTTTATCTCTCTCTCTCTCTCTCTCTCTCTATCTCTCTCATGATCCTACTTGGATTGCATCCTTTCCATCCTCCACTCAAGTAAGTGAAATTGATATAAAGGCCATTTCTGAAATTCATAAGCACACTCATATAGGAAAGGTTATGGAAGCATGGGTTGAAAAATTACTTATAATTGATTTGAAGTCATTGATGAGAGCCATAAGACTTATGAAAGATTGGTGGAAACCCATAAGAAATTAAATTAAGAGATTGAGAATGTAGAGAAAGAAGTTAATTTATGGGCTGGTATAATTTAGGATTTAAGGATCATGGTGTTGAATGATAAAAATATCCTTCTCTACAAAAGATAGGAAAGCACAACAAACCTTTGAACTTATATTTAAAAGGATGAAACTTTGAAAAATCATTTATTTTTTAATATGAAGGCTCTTCATTTTGATCTTTTCTAAGATAATTCCTTACAACTCAATAAAAATGCCATAAAAAATCAGTTCAAAATTTTTTCAAAAGAGAACTCTTCAATGCTAATAATTTTAATCAGGAGAAGATGGATGAAATTTCAAAATTGTACAATGTGTTGGTAGAAGCCTCCAAAAACTTGGCCCAATTCAGATGTACCAATTCCGAAATGTTGAATGATATGGGAGGTTGGTTCAAAAATCTCACCAACACCATTATTCCAAAGGAAGCAAATGTTGTAGGGCAAGGTGATCGAATGTATGTCTTGAAGCTCAAAGTTCATATTTCTTTTCACTCCTAATCTTCCAAAAAGAACATTTTTTCTTTTTTCGTACGCTTCTTTTTTAATTTTATTTTTCCTAGAATTATAAAATGCAAACGTCATTTAGTTGACTTATATGAGGAAAAATAAGATGTAAAAGTAACAAAAGGTTATTAGGAGGTAGTTATGGACCCTCTTCTCTATAAAAGGAGAATCTCTCAATTTTAAAAGTGGTTGTTGGTAATTTCTATAAAAAATATACAAAAGAGAGCCTTCCTTCTCTTTCACCTTTTCCATTTCTTCGTATTTCTAGATCACACAATTCATATAATAGAATATGAAACTTTGTGTTCATTTTTCCCTCCATAAAGTGCCGAATTTTGTATCTACATTTATCTCGCATTAGGTATGTTCATCTGTGAAAATATTTGATCTGTGGGTAATTATTTTCTATAATGAAATGTTATAGTTTTCTCTTGTTATAGTCATGCATGAGTAGTTAAAGATCTAGATTTGTTTTTGGCAAAATTGTTATCAACTTCCCTCTCTTTCGAAACCCTACATTCTAATTTCTTTTCTTTTCCTTCTTTCTTTCTTATGAAAATATCAACATATGGAATTAAAATGACTAACGGTGTTGATTGTTAGGCAGATATCGGTTAAGTCGGCGCCGTATAACACCGATGAAAATGTTTCGAGTTTTATTTTTTTCTCTACATCATTGATTAATTAGGTGTTGGGAAGAGTAAGGTATTGCACGACGAAGGGAACAACTCCCATGTTCTGTCCCATCCACAAATCACCACCTTAAACAAATCCTGTTACAAAATTCCATTTCACAAGGTTGTCCAACCGTGTATACGTATCTAATGCGAGCTTTTCCCAACTCATTGTTACTTCTATATTTTAAAGAGAATTGATCTACCCCAATATTTTTCATTACCCCATAGCTATTTTCTCACCTCTAGCTATGTCATTTTGAAGAAAAATTAAAAATTCTCATCGCAATCATGTTAATTTTGAGGAGGGATCTTGTTTCATTTAAACAAGTAAGTGATCTAGTTCCTATTTTTCCTTGTTTAGGTTTTTCTTCCTCATTTTGTTGCCCAATTTCCACAGTATTTCATAATTTCCTTTGAGTTGGATGGTTTCCCTCCTCTGTTGTTCCCAAAATTCCTACTATCAAAATTAAGTTTCAATATGTGAGGTATGAGCTCGTATCCTACTTAAAAACTATTGTGCTTGAAATTGGGGAAAGTTATGCCAAGCACATGGATTTGGTAGAATTTGAGAAAAATGGAAGAAAGCAAATGAACTCCTATGGCCCAAAGAATTTTTAACAAAGGATTGGCTCATGTAGGTGGTTTTCTCACTTTAGTTTAGTTCATTGACACTATCTTGGCTTGTGTATCTTGCTTTGATCCTCAAACCAAATAATTGAGAGATCCCCGAGGTCAAGTAATTTCTCAACTTGATGCACATCACATAAATTTGGATCTTGGAATCCGTCCACTTACAAATGCTAAAGTTTTAACACTCAAATTATCCCAAAAGAAATATGACCTAGCCCCAAACAAATATCAATTCATGATTGCTAAATCTTGGCTGAAAACTAAGAAAACGGGTCCTTGAAAATTACCCAAAACCCTCTTTAGGAGTGATTTCATTGAGGAACTATCAAACATCATTACTTGAGCCTATCCAAACTAACGGCCTCCCTTCCACCAAATAATTTCAAGTGTGGATGTGAATTTTTATTAATTTAATATGTGAGGGTAAATAGGCTCTGAATTGGGGAGAAATCATATATGAGAATTTTACCCAATAACTAACCAAAGTCCACCAAATCAAGTCCTCCTACATGAACTCTTATTTGATGTACACTATTGTAGGGTATATGATTTGGATTGGCCTGTCAAGTCAAGGTGGAAGAAAAAATCTTCATATATATGAATATTACACATAATTGACTCTTAACAATGAGAGCAAAAGTCATTTTAGAAAAGTTAATGATGTCTTCATAATATTTATACTTAGACTACTAGAAGGGTGTCCTACAAAAAGAATCTCCAAAGAAGCCAAGCAATTGATAGCAAAATTTGGAGCACCTTCATTTAGTTCTTGATATTTTCATATATTAGAACTAAAAGGTTTAATGGAATCGTTTATAATCTCCCCATCTATTGTAAATGACAAGATCATATTGATTGAGCTATGCGATAATTGGATATCCGTCATAGGACCCGTAGAGATAATAAAGTTTTGGGCATCCATTTTCATTTATATCTCGAGAATTATACTTGTAGGTCAACAATTGATGCTCATAATACCAAGAGAACTATTTTTCCTTTAACATACATCATTTTCGAAAAGGGTATCTTTTAATAGCAAGAGATTCATCATTCACAATATTTTCTTGTTATACTCCCATGTTACAACAATAAAATACTATTGGGAGCATTATGATGATGAATTTGAAGTAAAAAAGATATTGTTTGGAAGGATGTATTTACAAATAATTCAATATTTTAAATTATTCCAAGTGCTTGAGGGTATGCTTGATGATGGGTCGATTTATTAGAGATTGAATTTATAAACTCTATTCAACATTCTCCTCTTTCCACCATTGATTTGTCTCTAAAGGAGAAACATGACATTGAAGACCTCACCGCTCTTGTTTTATTAAGAACTAAAAAATGATTCATGAAAAAATGGCCGAATTAAAAGACTTTGAGGAAGATGTTGCTTCTCAAAACATTATTTATTTCTCAACTCAACAAGAACCAAACACAAAAGTATATGCAAAAACTTTGAAAATTGATTTTGAGAAAGAAGGTAATAAACACGAATAAAATAAGTAAAAAGAAAACCAGAAAGAAGAAAGTGACAAAGAGGAAAGTGATGAAGAAGAAGAGAAGGAAGTCACTTTGAAATTTCAGCCCAAGACTTAGGAAAAGGAACTGATTTTAGGAAAAAAATAGTTATATGGAGATGATTGCAAATTATGGAAACATATATGCCTAATCTGATTCTATTGCAATAGTAAATGAATAAATAATTAAGTACATAAATTAAGCCAAGAAAAATCAGAAATAAAGTAAAAACCCTAAGTACAAAGAGGGGTTAAGAAACCTTACTCGATTCGTAGAAATCTCGAAGGTGTACAGAGTTGGAAAAATGCAAAATACGAAGCACTAACTCGTCAAATCTTGAAGCTCAAAAAAATGCATATATGGAAGAATAAGCTGAACTAGGGCGCATGAAGAGGGACATGGGCATTTGTGGGTGCCCTAGACCTATTTCAGGGTGCTTGGAGTGCTGCGTAAGTTCTTAGGAAACCTCCTATGAGTGGTCGGGAGGTATTCGTTGTTGTTCACCTTTGGTCCATATGTGGTTACATAATGATCTACAGAGTCGCTGAAATATGCAATGAAGCAATGACCTGAAAACCCCTCAAATAGACATCAAATCCTAAAACATATAGATGCAGAATGAGGGGTCAGACTGTCCTCAATTATCAAAATGGTGATTTTATGACTGAGTGTTGCACTATATCTCATACCCAATGTAGTTCTATGTGTGTGTACGGAATTGTGCCCAAGGTGGCTCTTGTGCGTGTCGCACTTGATAACGAGTAAGTAAGCTAGATGTAAAGAAATGTAATAGATGTGTGAATGGAATAGAATGAACTTCCCTCCTATGAAGTGTATGCAGAATGACCAACCCTTTTGTCCCTTGGATGTCACTATATGGATGCACTTGGACCTCTTGGATGCTTGATGGATGTAACCTTAGGTGGTGATAGCTAATGCTTAGTCCTTGATCCCTTATTATGATCACATAACTTTATAATTATATGATTCCTTTACTTGAATTTTGTAATTAACCCTTAAAAATGCTTGAGTACCAAAAAGATAAGCTTTCAAATGGATAGAAAGGACCCAAAAAGTGTGAACAAAGTACAAAGGGGTCAAGGGCGCCAGAGAGTGGATGAGGGCACTTAGTGATGGTGTCTGGTTGGTGTTGGTGTTCGGATGATAAATGCCGAGGTATAAAAAGGAATACTGAACAAGTAAGGGTGTAAGACCAAAAGTGGCAACAAAAAGTAAAGAAAGAGTTTTTTCTTACTTAGGAATCATATGAATAAATGTCATGGCGTCTGGTGGCGTCATGGTGTGTTTGGATGATAAATGCCGAGGTATAAAAAGGAATCTTGAACAAGTAAGGGTGCAAGACCAAAAGTGGCAACAAAAAGTAAAGACAGAGTTTTTCTTACTTATGAATCATATGAATAGTAATATGCAATCAAGACTAAATAGATACCCAAAGTGCATGATTTTGTGTCTACATTTCCCCCACTTTATGTTGGTGAGCAGAAAGCTCGGTAACATAAAGTAGATAGAGATTCGTACTTGATAACCATGTAGATCAATGTTGAATCGATAAGTTTGATCATTTGAAATTTTTCTAAGTATTGCAAAAAAATTAAGTACCATTTTCAAATCAATGTAGTGTAACACTTGGCTCCGTGAGGAATAGTCAAGCCAATATGATACACTTATAGTCATTGAAAAACAATATTGATTCAAAATTGTAGAGATAGTGGTTACAACCACAAGAGGTAATGTCGGGAACCTTGCGGCCGATAGGCTAGACAATGATTTGCTATTTTATCTCTCTTTTTAAATCAAGAACATGAAAATCCTAGCATTCTTTATGTCATTCCTTTCAATTAGTAATGGATCTCGTGGTCACAAAGTGTTTTCCTTGATACAAACATATGTGAATTATGACATACTCCAATGCTCGATTTTGAATAAAAATCGTTATGTCTTAGTGGGCACTACGTTATTCTTTACAAAATGTGTTATGGAACAACTAAACATTTTTATGTTTAAAAATGCTACTTAGCAACCGCTAAACCCATTATTATGATTTTTTTCTCACACACTCTGCTAGAAAAATGAAAAATGAAATCTTAATGGCCTTTAAGCTAGTCCATTCAATTGGTGTGAATTACCAACAAGTAATGTTAAAAATTTCCATTCATATGTTGACTTAAATCCTCTCTCTTCGCTAACATCTATGTTTTTAAACATTCATTTCATAGTTTCATACGAAATATAAAATACGATTCATAGTAACCAGTTGTAGGTTAGATATCATGTCCAATCAAAGCCTAACGGTCGCTAACCATTATGTTGATTACTCTCCAATGATAAAAATTAATGTACTATAGAGATTGGTGATCGCAAAGGCTAAAACTTATATTCATTATCATACAATGTAAAAAATAATTAATCCACATGTGAAGTAATTATTAATATATTCTACTCCAATTATAGTACAATATCTTCCATTGGTCGCAATCCATTCTCAAAAATTCCATTCATTGAAGGCACTTGAGTCTTTGGAAGAAAAGATATGAGGAATGGTTTATTGAAATCCATGGCCCTAACAACTACTATAATGACATGTGGTTGTTTTTTTATAGATGAAAACATGAGGAAGTTGGTATGGTTATATCCTCTGCAGTTGTTGATTCGAGTACACTACGTGTTTAAGTCAAACACATTGACTATGAAAATAATAAGTGTCTTATTTTGGATATGGAGTTGGATGTTTCTTTATTCAAGAAATGGAAGATGAAATACTCATATGAAAAAACACAATGTTCTTGTTCAATATATGGTTGGTATTTGGGGTTATTAGTAGATAAAGACAAAACTAGTTGTTCAAATGCAAAATACATTCACGTGGCATGCTTACAATACTTAGAAAATTGTATAGAGTTGATACAACCTCTTTCGTTTGTCATTTTTTGAATAGAACATGCTTCGATTTCACCGCCTAAACATGCCAACTTGTTTACTATGTTGAGGAAAACATATTTGGATAAATTGGAGCTTGATCCATCCAGATCAAAGTTGCATGGGTTGAAAAAGAATACTAAATCAATTGTATTGTTGAAGAAAACAACCACTATATTCACAAAAATAGAACCTTCAACTATTCAACAGTTTGATTACTTTTTGTTCAATGGTGAATTATTTTCAATTGATGTTTTAAGGTGCCATGTAGCACCTCTAGAATATTAGTATCATCATGTAGATGATGAGAATGTTGACCTTCTTGTGCACTCCATGTTGATAAATGTTATTCCTACACATAGGGACACAATTATTCTTCCCTTCTTACAATCTATGAATAAGGTTATGGAGCTCAAATATCTAAAAGACTTGGAAAGGGATGACGTTAAATTTTATATACTTGATGGCCAACATACAATATGTGCACAAAAAAAGATTTTGGGCTTAGATACTTACAAGTATTTACATAAGAGGCTATGGTTTTGAAGGGCTCACATTCTTTCTGCAAATGAAACTAACAAAGACATTACTAATATTTGCAAATAATAGAATGAAGTGAATAAAACTTGGATAGACACCAAGTTTATTGATTTTTTGTACAAAGCTAGATCGGTTTAGAAATCACTTGGATGTCCTCAACGTCCCGGATTGACAAAAAAATAAAACAAAGTGGAGGGTAATGTATTTTAATTTTATTGCATTTTTATTAACATTTATCTTCCTTATATAAAAAGATAAAACATATGATTGTCCTTTGAATGTAGAACTTTGAGAATCAATGCCTTTTGATTTTAAAATAGAAAAAAAAAATCTATACGACAAATGGACTTTTCTATTATTTTTGGATGATATATGGACTAAATGGACTACAAAATTTGAGTTGTTTAGATCTAGTGGCCTTGCTTGTTCACCTATTAAAGATAATTAGGATAAATTTTAGCCTAATTCATTGGCAAGATTCACAACCAATTCATTCAGGGATGCTAGAGGAATGTGCGACAAAGAACTATCAGTACTAGCAAATAAAGTAAAATTAGGGGATGTATGGTTAACTGACATTGTTCAGAAAGCATAATAACAGGAGATTTGATTCTTACTACTGGAGAATAAAATGAGACAAAAAAATGAGAGAAAAAGTTCTACAATTTTTAAAGACAAACATCCATATATTAATCTATTGACATCCTATAGTGAATCCAATGTAATTGAAAAATTTAAATTACATGAATCACACTACCACCAATTGTCTGTACTATTGGGTGAAGAGAGAAAAGGAAAGATAAAATATGATTCCCACATAAAGAAAACAAAGCTAAATGAAAAAGGACCAGGTGGCGGAAGAAGTTCTTCCCGTCGAGGCTCAGACAATATTAGAAAACTATGTGATGTCAATGGAAGACAATATACCAACAAGGATGGAGGACACAAAAGAATTTACTTGTCAATGTGCATACCCGTTCCAGCTTCCATCAACTCTATCAGCTATTCCTACCACCAATCATTTCAATGCAGAATGTGTTATCATGCGGATTTTTAATTTGTCTAGCGATATTTCTTCTGAAGTAATAATGGAGCTGCTAAAAGTTATTGGAACTAGTGTGCTGAATTGCATTATTATTATTCTCATACCAATTGAATATTCAAAAATGTTGAGAGAAAACAAAAAATATATGGAAAAAGTTAAAGAAAATGGAGAATCGATTATGGATGGATGATACAAACTCTATGATAGTAGAGAGGTAATTTAAAAGTTTTTGTCTTATTCACATAATAACTAGAGTGTATAATCGTGATGATAAAAATGAAGAAAGAGAATAATTCACTAGGGATTGATGGAAAAAATACCACAACAATTGATAATCGCACGTGAAATTGGCCTATAAGGAAACAAATATCATTTTCCTCATGAGCGATCATATGAGTTATGGACTAAGAGTTTTTCTCGATGATGTTCCCAAAATTATTTAGTATTAGTGCTTTACGATGGTAGTGTCACATACTACGTGCATTAGTTTAATCCAATCTATATGATTTTTTTTTGTTGAAACACAAAGTTAGGAAATGTTTTTGAAACATTACTATTCTTATATGAAGAAAGGTTTGTACCGAAATCAACTCAAACATGTGATAATGTTAAATGTATTTCAACCGAAAAAATAGTTACATATTTCTTTTTATTTACGAGATAAACCAAAGAACAATAGGCGTTCTCGTGTACAAACATCTTAAGTTGACGCTACAAACCAACTCAACATGGTGATTTACCTTCATCATTTTATAAATATGTTTAATGAGCTATGTTTTCAATTTCCATTGTTTTCATTTTTTTGACAATAATCTATGCTCACTAACTTTGATGACAGATGAGGAGAACTCAGCCACATCATATGAATATGAAATCAAATCCTGGTATGTTAGTCATGTGCATTTATAAATAAGAACTACTAATAAGCCCCACAAATTTATAAGACAATTAATGGTTTATGCAGATGACCAACAACCAAAGAAAGTAATAGTGGAGTGCGTGGTGGTAACCAACACGAATATGCATTCAAAACTAGGTATGTTAGCCATGTGTATTTTTAAACATAACCATTTATAAGGCTCACAAAGTTATAGAAAACAATATTAGCCAATTCTAGAAGCAAAACCATTTTTAAAGAAGGAATTACTAAATAACCTATTTCAAAAGTTCATGGTGGCATCTAATGCATAAGTTACTATTAGTATACACATAATGATACAAACATTAGAATCATGCTTAGTCCAACCAATGATGGAATAACTTAGCAGATCGCTAATCCACATCAATATCTCAAAAATTTTATTTGCTAATGGGTGGTTCAATAGATATAAACGAACCCTAGTGGGTGTTAAAATTCATTCAGAAGACATAGAACATTTTGATTTGTACTTACCATATTACCACGAAGATCAAGTATGCTTTTCAATTATGCTTTCATTTTCCATAACATGAAATTGATTATGAATTGATTACTATTGTTTTTGCAATACATCTTGCATCAAAAAAACTAGTAGCTACTAAGGTCTATACAAGCCAATCTAGAAGCTCAGTCGGTAAGTGGTAGCTACCTAAAGTTCTAATATTGAATTTACCATTTTACCACGTATATCACTATGTTTTTTCAAATACACTTTAATTTTCCATAGCAATAGCTATATTATGAATAGATTGCTAATTTTTTTGAAACATATCTTGCATCAAAGGATCCAGCTGTGGGTAAAGAAGATGCAATCCTACATGTAAGGCCTGTCGGTAAGTGTTACCCACAAGCTAAAATGTTGATTTTTTCCATTGGTTAGAATTGACATGAGACCGATTAAGTACAAATATTTACTTCCCTCCAGTTAGCCACAAGAATTACTTACTTACTTTAAATTTGGAGGGATTGTTGTATGAGAAAAACCAATCGCCCTCTAGGACATGTCATTCAAGTTCCACAAGGAGACTATCAATGTGAGGTGGCCTGAAAGAGTTTATAAATTCATTATCAACAAAATTTGAAATGGGATTCTAGTAAGAAAAAGTCACTTCTACTGATGTTTAAAAGCTAATAAAGGCCTTGAATAAAAAATATCAATTGACTTGCATCTAGTAGTCACATGGGGAAAAGAACATTGGAATATAGTTGATGGAATTTCAATAAAATATCTAGATTATAAACGATGTTACCTATAGTTCTGAAGACATAATGTGTATTACATTAGGTGCAAATGGAATTGCACCCTCGTTGACGTGTGACATCAAGGTTATTGTCATGTGATAACAAGTTTACTATCGTGCGATAATAACCTTGCTTGGCGCGACCGAATGGGGTTTACTATCACGTGAAAACAAGTTTGTTGTCACACGACAACAAATCTCTGGATGTGTTTGTAGCCTTTTCCCTCCTATTTTGCGCGTCAAAAACTCTGTAGCGCGCGTCAAAAAAATATCTATTACACATGTGCAGCCTTCCGTCCCTCTTGTCACACGTAAACAAACTCTGTGTGCCATCAAATTTCATTTTTGTGCCATGCAAACCATGTGTTTCGATGTGCGGCATGAGGTTTTATCACGCACGCGACAACAAGTTTTTGTCACATGACAACAAATCTCTTGTCACACATCTGTAGCCTCCGCCCTCTTGTCATGTGTCAACAAACTCTCCTTGTCTCGAGTCAACAAAATCTTTGTTGCGCGTTGGGTAACCTTAATCAGTCGCGCATTTATTGTAATTGATAATAAATATGCCTTTTTAGGTGGTATGAGTGAGTTAGTAGTGTTCAACCCAAGTGGTGAATAATCTAGGATTATATAGGGGATATTTTCAAGGGTAGGCAAAATGATGACCCTAAAAATAATTAAACTATAATTTTTAGGGCAAAGTGTTACACCGACCACGCCTTAAGATTTACCTTTTTCAAAATTTTCAAAAATGGAATATTCACCTATTACGAATATTTTTCGCCACTAAAAAAACTCGAGTTCTATAATAGTGTCAAAGGGATTGAATGTGGTAGAGGGCTTAATATATCTAGAGTGAGTAAATGCTAAATAAAAAGTTATCATTTCAAAATGTTATTATGATGATACTACTTAACATTGTAAATAAAATACATTCATATGTTTTTATGATGGTTCTGCATAACTATTTTATATGATGCGATTGTACGAATATAAGTTGGGAGTAGTTTAAATTTTCCCTAATTATAAGTTCAGAGTGTGAGTGTATAAGTTGCAAATGCAAATTAAAAGAAAATATTTATTGTAACAAATCTTTGAGTAGTTTTTATTAATGAAATATGTATTCCTAAATTGATTCTAAGCATGCTTAAATACTAGTTTTTGCTTTGATAATATAAAATGTGTACCACTTTCTAATGGAATGAAATAACTACAATATGGTATGTAAAGACTCATCGCACTAAAACATTACATTCTATTCAAATAAATTTTGCACAAAAAATAATCCTAGTATAACAATAAGAAATAAGGAACACCCTTAGATTTTTTACCTTTGTCACCACCTATAACCATTTGATTTTTGATATAATAATATTGAAAGATGCTTGTTTTTATTTTTCAATTGATTCACCGCCCTCAACCATTTGATTTTTTTTTTTCATTTGTAGATACGAACACATGCAACATGAAATCAATCATATTTGATATAAATAGTGTTTTGGCACAAACCCTTCACAAGGTTGATTTGGCATTTAAACAGTTAAAAATTTTTTTTCAGCATCAAGCTCATAAAAAATTATTTTCTTAGACCTAATGTGAAAGAGTTCTTACAATGGTGCAAAAACATTTCAAAATAACAATATGGACATCGAAGAGAAAGTCAAATGTTGATGACATGATGCCTTCATTCCTTCAAAACATTGGCTTGGAGGTTGCAAGCTTCAAGTTCATATTTACACAAGAAGATTGCGTCGAGACCAAAACTTTGATTATGAAGGTTATGGGAATCCCAAATTATATCTCAAGAATATTAACTCCATTTGGTCGTGGTTTAATGCATCGTACAATTGTAAAAATACAATGTTTGTAGATGACTCTTTAGAGAAAAACAAGTTCAATGATGTTGCGAACTACATAATTATCAAGCATTTAACATAGATTCTAAGTCAGAAGACAAATAATTTTTAGATGTGTTGTGGCCTTTGTTGCAACCATTGAAGGACGTCGAATATGTTTGGGATTATATTAGATCACAAAAAAATTATAGGGAGCTTTTTTATTGGAGCTTTACTATGTTTTTATTGTTGATTTGGAAGCCCATATTTGGGAATAGTGTTACATTATAAATTCAAATTATTCTTCAAAATTTTTACTATAATTTTACCTTTATTAAAGGAATTTCAATTTATTTCATAGCTATATTTAAATACTAAAATATATATGGGATAGTTTTACAATTAATTTTAAATAAGTTCATATCCATATTTGAATATGAACATTTTTATGCTATGTGTCTCTTATAGTTGATTTTATATCTAAATTTAAATATGAAAATATATCCGATATGGTTTTACAATTACTTACATTCTCCTACAATGGATTGTCACCCTCTACTAATTTCTTCATAACATCTTCCGAAATTTGTTGGTTTCGTGTTCAATCACACCATAATAAATGAAAGTTAATTTGATATCTAACTTTAGATATGAAAATATATCTAGAATGGTTTTACAGTTAATTACATTCTCCTAAATTGAATTGTCTCCTTCTTTGAGTTTCTTCATAACATCTTCGGTAATTCTCTGGTTGCCCCTAGGTTCAATCGCACCATAGTAATTGAATCTAGAAGTGTCTCACATCCCGTGAATGTCATTATCTTAGCATCCTATTGGCCAATGGTGATTTAAATATTTAATTTTTCATAGTTTAATCTTAAAAAAATCTTAAAACTGATAAGAGTATTATTCCAAAGAAAATATTAAGCCTAGCGGCGAAGCTAACCATTATAAAATAAATCATGTATCTATTTTATATGGGCTAGTAGTCGCCAGACATTATTTATTAGATCAATGTTGGATTCCCTAAAATCATTAAACATTTTTTCACAGATTCATTAATTTAATTCGTGATAAGATATATTGGACTCTAGAAGGAGAATTAACGATTCTAATATATGTGATTTTTAAGTATAGTTAATTCCAATATATGTGATTTTTGATTCCAATATATGTGATTTTGGAATCCAATATGTGTGATTTTGGAGTCCAATATGTGCAATTTTAGAGTGCAGATAATTCCAATATTTAACATTTTGGAATCCAAAAATAGTAATATTGGATTCACATATTGGCTATATTTTTAGTTGTTCACACTGGAATAAGTCTAGATTTAGTGAAATAAGCATTTAGAGGAAATAAAATCCATTTTTGGTGATAAGAAGGGCGGTCAATGCCACTCAGTAGATGAGATTGGTTAAAAATGAGGTGTTCTAAAAGAGATGATATCCCCGACTTTAGGTTAGTACATTGGTTCTTTATTCGGTCTACCAAGTTGATTAGGGATTGGAAGAGCATTGAGGGTGAGGAAGTGGTACTCTCCCAATGAAATGCGTTGATCACATTGGCGATAGATTCATTATTAGGTAACTTAGATGTAGGGACAAACGAGCTAGTAGATGCTTCAGATGAATCTTGTTTAGGGACAAAAACATCATTTGGTTGATAAGTCATATGAAATGATTTGAAGGGTGGAATGTTTGTGGGGAGTGTTAGGATTTTCCCTTCATGCTCATACTTGATGCAACAATGAAGAGTGGAAGGGACACAACACATGATGTGGATCCATGGTCATCCAAGTAATATTATACTTGAACTCCCCCTCAACGATGTAAAAGATATCATGAAGGAGTCTTTGACCAATGCAGATGAGAAGGATAACTGTGCCCAAAGCGGGGCCACAACATCATCGAAAGAATGAAGGAAGACCACATGTGATTGAGTGAAAACAAAATTGGGAAGCTTGAGTTGATCAAATGTATGAGATGATATGATGTTAATGTTGGCTCCATTGTCTATCATTGAACGTTAGATGAATGTATTGTTGATGTGAACAATGATGAAAAGAGGGAGATCATGGTCTTTAGGTGAGATATCAGGAATTTCGGAGTCATCAAAAGAAATGGCGAAAGAATCTGTGAGTACTCCAAAAAGGGATGAGAAAGGTTGAGTCTCATCGCTAGTGATAGGGATGTGATGTAAAGAATCGATGAGAAATTTTATGTGATTAGGGAGATTTGGATGAGCTCATAAAGTGACATATTAATAGGAACTTGATGGAGCTTCTTCACAATAATATATTCGATGGCGGTGGGTTATTAGGTATGAGGTGTAGCTAAGATGGATACCTTGGATTTTGAAGAAGATGATGGAGTGGGATTACTAGATGGGGTGGTGATGATAAATTTGGTTTTAGATTGAGTAGGTGGTTGAGAATAATGGGGTGAGAATACGTGTTGATATGAACAACATTGATAAACATAGGGTGACCTTATTTGGAAGAAGTATTTCTTGGAGGAGTAATCGTAACAAAATTTTTAAATGAGGAGGATGATTTAGAAGCATTGGGTGATGAAGATTTGATTAAAGGATTACGATTGGATATGGATGCACTAGTAGATGGAAGGGGGTGGTATTATTCAACGAGAAGGTCATCCTCTTATATAATATGGTGGATAATGGTTTGAAGAGTCGTATAATGTTCAATATAATTTTTGGGGTACGATGATAAGAGAAAATGGCATTCAAATCAAACCACGTGGTTTCTTCCCACGTGAATCAAAATATTTGATGGGAGGAAGAGTGATGGAAGATGCTCAAATAAGGCATTGAATAATTTATGAATAGGATCCGATGGGAGTTTTTGATGAGGGGGTTGTGTGGGTTATAGATGAATTGGGTTTGGAAGTGGTAGATGAAGGTAAGAGTGGTGTTTTTCTTTTGTGAGGTTTTGTGGGTGACATTGATTTTGATTTGGTCTTGGGAGAAGAGGAGATGGATGGTCATGATTATGATTTATATTTTGAAGGAAGAATAGGTGGATTTGTTTCTAATTTAGGGATTTTAGATGAAGGGCGGGTTTCAAAATAGATGAAGGTGCTATGAAGATTGATGATGAGATGTTGGATGAATTAGAGTGATGGGGCTTGGAAGGAGATAAATCTAAATTTTTGTGTGGGTGAGTGAGAGACTTTTGAGGAGGAATGTTGAGGATTTTAGGTTTTTGTTGTGAAGGTTTTCCCTTAGCAGGAATGACAATGATCTCTACAGGGGATGGTCCTTAGAAATAGGATTGGATGATTTGGATGTAGATTTTGTGGATATGG
The DNA here is from genome assembly GCA_018340775.1 of Taxus wallichiana var. yunnanensis. NCBI lineage: Eukaryota > Viridiplantae > Streptophyta > Pinopsida > Cupressales > Taxaceae > Taxus > Taxus wallichiana. The sequence goes on from CM031238.1 coordinate 840,239,767, forward strand.
GAGTTGAAAGTGAAGGGGATGTTTGGATAAGAGATTTGTCAAGATGGGGAGAGGTCGAAAATTACATAGGTTTTATAGGTGTTGACGTAGGAGGAATTGATGTGGGTGATGTGGATGAGATGGGGATGTGGTTCATGATTTTATGGAGGGATGATGCATGTTTTGTAAGTTCGGATGTTGATATGGGAGTGGTTATAGCCATAGATGTGGTGATGGGTAAAGGAATGGAAGGGGACATAGATAAAGGGCTATGTGAGGAGGATGTTGTGATATATATTGGGATAGGTATGGGTGGGGGAAATTGATGTAATGGTCATTGGTGTGGTAGGTGTAGATATGGATGAAGAAGTAAACATGATTGGAGTGGATGTGGGTGGAATAGTCATGGGTATAGTTGATGTAGATATAATGGATGTAGGGATGGGTATGGATGTAGGTAAGATTGTAGAAGAATCTGAAATAGTCATGAGTGTAGTGGATTAAGGCATTGTTGGTTGTCAAATAAGGACTTTATTGAAAGCAACAGTCAGGGGATAGAAAGTCCCTCCTCTTTAATGGGAGAGGTTCCCTTATTTAAAGGAAAAAACCTATTTACAAATGTACAATGTTTAGTTTTAATGAGGAACTTTGATATTATGAAAGTGTTTGATATAACAGATCATCAATACAAAAAGATAGAAGAATTAAGGAATGGGAGGAGGTAGAATAGCACTCTTAGGAAATATAGATAACAAAATAATTCCTTACTCATGCCATAAGGGAATCATATAGAATAGAATCATTTGCATTTAAAACCACAAGATGTTATTTCATAGACACAAAGTTCCAGAGATGACATCCACAAGAATACAAAGCTTCTTGAAGTAAAACAGACTAATGATCCAATAAATTTTAACAGATAGCAATGAAAGAACAAGAGCAGATGGAAACAGAAGAGAGATCTTCTTGTATTGAAAATCAATAGAGTTCCAGCCCAAAATGGCGTAGAGAGCTCATTATATAGCTTACAAATTGGTTACACTTGGTAACCATTTCTTTTAACTAAAATGTTAATTAAGGAAGTGCTTGACACAAGATCCTTAATTAGTTTACAATGAGCTCGATTTCGAAAAAGAAGGAGGAGAGGAGAAGCTAGAAGAGAAAACATCTAGCTATTGTTGGGGAGGGCCCACTGACTTGAGAATCCATTGCCTGAATCTTTTCAATGCTTCAGCTATCTCTCTGCCTCGTGGGACTGATGTGTTGGCAGTGGCTTGAGACCAAGTGCCTAGAAATTTCTCCATGTCCTTATCAAACTCGGTATGCTCAAGGTATTCTTTATTAGCCTCTTCAATAGCAGATTGAAGAGAGAAAATATCCTTTATCTTCTCTTTGGTAATCAATTCCTCCTTGAACAAGTTTTCTTTAACAAATGCCCTGAACTGAGTTTTAATCTCTTGAGAGAGAAAGGAACACCTGAAGTTTCATCATGAAGATGACAATGAATATCTTTGAAGGCAGACACAACACAAGTTTTGAAGGATTCTCCCTTCTGCCAACTGTTCCTCAATTCTCCCAAGGCTTCTTCTAGAACTTTTATTTTCCATTCAACACTGAAAACCCATGACCTTGAAAAATTGTCCTTGGCATCATCAAAAATTATTGGCCATCAATATATTTTCATCGGCCTATTCCATCAGGTGAAGATCTATGATGCAACTACTCCAAAGCTTTAGTTCTTTGTCCATGGTTCCAATAGAGGAGGAGAGTTTTTGTTACAGGTTGGCCACCTTCTCATTGAGTTTGAAGGCTTCTATAATGAAATTCAAACCTACAATGATCATGTCATCAACCATGGCTTCCATAGCCCTTCCATAAGTGGAATACCTATGTATATCCTTGATAATCTGAACCTCATCTTGATTGAGAATCATAGGAGGTGGAAGGGAAGTTAGTGGAGCAGGATCCAAAAATTTATCTTTAGTCAACAATGATTTGATGAAGCTAGAAAGAACTTGATTTTGTTCTTCCAACTATTCTATAGTCTGTTTACCCTTCTCCACTCTCTCAATAACCTTGGTTACTATTTCCTAGAGGTTATGCACCTCACTCTCAGGAGTGGATTCTCCCATTGGAATCCTAGAAAGCTCCAGGTTAGAGGCTAATAGATCTTGCTCTGCCTTATCAACTTTAGGCTTTGCAACCTCTAGAAATTGTTGGCCCTGAGCATCTATCACTATTCTTGAAGTTTCTTTGGCTCTCTTTGCTAGAGGAGGAGGAGTAGTGCCTAACAAGGCTGCCACAACATCAAAGTTTGGTCTTGACAAATGGGAAGAAGGTTTCCTCTTCCTACTGTCAACTAGGGGTTGCACCCATGCAAAAGTAGAGGGAGAAGAAGAAGGAACAAGAGGTCCAAGAGCAAGTGAGCTCATGGCACTTAAAGTATTCACCACTGTTGCTTCTAGTAGAGATGTGAGGGAGGCATCTGGAGCTTCTTGAGCAGAGGAATCAGTGGTACTTGGAGGTTCAGTGCTAGGCACTTCCTTCTCTTTTTCTGTTGTAACTTTTGAAGTTCTTGTAGGGTCTGGTACCTCACCATCATCACTTTCACTGAGAACAATAACGTTCTTTGGCCCTGAAGGTAGTTCTGAATGCCCTGAAAGGGGTTCTTCCTCAATTGGCTCTTGTTTAACCTCTTTTACCTTCTTTTGATACACTTGAGTGGAAGAAGAGGGAGTAGATGATTCAGGTTCTTTATTTGAGGAAGGAGGAGGGGTTTGTGCAGGTACCTCCATGCTTGGGTGTATGTGATTCCTTCCTAGGTGTTGAAGTATCTCTAGAAGAAGATCCACTTTGATTCTTCCTAAGCTCTTGAACCTTTCTGTCAAACCAAACCTTGGTTCTTACAAGGACAGGGGCCAAAATCTCAACCAAGTCATCCTTCTCCTTCTTGTACCAGTCCATATCTTCCAAAGGAGTATGTTTGATTAATGTCTCATATTCATAGGATAGCCAATCTTCATTATCATCTTGGAACCCTTCAAGAATCTGGTAGAGATTGAGCTCCTTTATTAGCTGTAGAGAGAATCGCCATAGTGTCTCTGCCTTGCTTCAAAGTCATCTGCACAATCAGCCCAGTAGTCCTCAACATCTGACCTGTGATGATAATTTATTCTGAGGTTTTGCTCAATGAACTTCTTCAAATCAAAACAGGTCCTAGGCCTGAAAAAGTGGACAGTGATGGGAGCAAGGGCCCTTTCTATATTTTGAGCATCCAAGGCTATTTTGCATGTATAGTTACCCAAGGAAATAGGGAAATGTAGACTAGATATTTTCTTGTCCCTGCAGGTTCTATGCAATTTATCCAATTTCCTGCACACTTCAATCAAAGCCATCTTGTCATTACAAAACATGGGGAGCTTGAGAGGTGTGTTCTCATAACCAGCCAACCTGATATATGAAAACCTCCTGAACTAAATGAAGAAAGCTCCATACTTAGCTATCAGGTTCATGGCCTCATCAGAAAATCTCCTAGTAGTATCACCTTCTAAGAGCCTTACAATATACATGGTAAAGGCATCATTAACCCTCCTGAAGTTGTGGTTGCTAGTTTCAAGAGTGAATTGAGGGTAGTATGCATAAATGGGTTCATCCTTCGGCCCTCCATGTATGTGAATCCAAACCACTACTGGGATGTTGCTAGGGAATACATGAGATAAGAAGTCATATAGAACTTCTTAGTCTATTGCACATTGACAATTGATCAGTTAAATTCATGCAAATGATTTCTGCCCAATTTATGTTCTGACTACCTTCGCAGATGATGTTGATGAGAGGGCACATCCAAAAGTGAAATTCATTGGTAGAGGGAAATCCCATGACACGAGCTAGCAAGATAATAAAATCAAACAGCTCTTCATTGAAATCGGCCCTAAATAATGCCTTAGAAAGTCGGGATGCTCCCTTCTTAGGGTTCTTCAACCATGATTTTACTATCCTCGCCTTATATTTATCATTTTCCTACTCGAATAGAGTCTGAGCTTGAACCTAAGTGATAAAAATGGAGTCTTCAACTTCTGGAATCCATGCAAAGTAGTAGTAATGGAAACATCATCTAGTTTAGCAATTAGCTCCCCTTTCACATTTGACAATTCCTTGGTGTCTGGGTTAAAGTGAGTCCCCAGAGAGAACACGGTGTCGGCACATTGTCCGAGAGAAGGAATCTCGCCACATACGCAAGACCACTATCATTGATCATCTGCACCATGGGGGAAGGATTAGGGCTAGTCAATCTATTCCAGAAATTTCCAAAGTCCAGGTGCCAAACCTCACTATCCTCGATATCGGGAACAAAGGACTCAAGAGGTGAAACATGTTCTTGACCTTGGAATTTAATCTTCATGTTTGCAACGTACAGAGAAAAAAATTTCACGAGATCAAATCAGAATGAAAAAATGTAAAGGGAACGGGAGCACGAGAAGATGATCTTAATTGCAGGGATTCGAGCGAATGATGGCAAGTGAGCAGTGTGCCAAATGCATAGAGGGTAGTCCCATTAAATAGCCTCATTTAGGAGAGAGAAGGTCATAAATTCACATTAAATTCATATTGCAGACGACTTAAAAAAGGAAAGAATTGGGAAGAGCGGAAAAAAATTGGCCCGGAAGGTCTTTAGTACATTTGGGACATGAGGGACGTGAAGACGTGATCCGCCAACATGGGTGATGTGGGAAAAGCGGGCCAAATGAACATAGGTGGTTCAAAAACTTGGAAACACAAGGGATGCGAAACGTGATTAGGCCGATGTGGGCGATGTGGGGAAATTGGGGACAGAAGGCACAAACACTTTTGGGACAGATGGGACAAAAGTACGTGATGGACTCGATCCAACCTATGTGGGCGATCGAGGAATAGAAAGCCCGAATGAACTTGGAACATACAGATCGAAAAGCTCCAATAGAACTGAAAGTTAAAAGATTTTTGGGGAATGCGGCCGATCGGGGAACAGAAGGCCCGACAGACTTGGGACATGAGGGACAAAAATGTCCGACAGACCCGCAAATCACCAAAATGACTCCAAAAACACGAATTTTTACTATTTCCTCATATTTTGACTTCACTAGAACATCACTGAATGGTGTTAACTCAAAATTTTCAATTTTTGACTTTCGAAAGAGGGGAATTTTGAGAGGACAACATGCATGGTAGGTGTAGGTAATGATGTTAACTCTTGGCTTAGAGTGTTGATTGTGTGGGCATTGGGTTCCTAAGACATAGGAGGAGTATTCTGATTATTTGGTGGATGGTTGGGGAAAGGTTGTTTGAATACATCAAGAGGTTGATTGGGAGGTGTGTTGGGGTTATCTAATTAAAGGTCACCATGGTCTATGAGCCGATGTACAAGATATTAAAAAGTGAAACATTTTTAATGTCGTGATCACGAACTTGTGATATTTGTAATAGTGTTCCTCGCGATACCCCACGGGTTTGGGTCATGAGTCGTCAAGAGGTTGGATATGGGGAAGTTAGATGAGATGCACGACCATTAAATTTTTGAAAATAGAACTATAGGATTCCTCAAGAGGGGTATAGTTGGGATTTGGTCTAAGATCCCTTTGTGGAGGATCAAAGTGTGGGATGTGGATGCAGAAGAAGATTTGACTATGATAGAATTAACCATGTTTTTATATTTTTCACCATGGGTAGATGAATTAGTGAATTCATGTTTTGGTTTATTAGATCAAAGTTTAACATGGCCTTGCTCAAGGGCATGAAGTTCAAGTTTACGAGCCATGGTGAATGCCTCTTTGAAAGTTTAGAAGGATTGGATCTAAAGAGTGGAGGAAATATTTTTCACACAAGAACATGAAAAGAGTTTGATTAGTTCGTTTGTGGAAGGGAGAAAGATAATTGATTGATTATGCCATGCCATCTAGTGATGAAATATGTGATAGATTCGTCATCAAATTGTCTAATGGCATAGAGATTTGTAATGGTGATTTTGTGCACAATGTTAATAAAAGTTCTCTAGGAATAGTTGTGCGAGTTGAGTGAAGGAGAATAGGGAATGTTGAGGAATTCCGTTATACCATTCCAAAGCAGGCCGACCAACGACATAGGGAATGTATGGAGCATAAGATCTTGGTCATGAACAATAAGGTAACATACATGCCTAAAGGCACAAATATGTTGTTGTGCATCCTCCTTACTTGTTAAACTTAGTAAATTTGAGGATTTCCCAGCGTGGTAGATAAGGCATTACGGAAACTGATGGATTGATGGGATCGTTGAAAATATGTTCATAAGAGAAGGTGGGTTTAGACCCCAAAGTAGCAGCTTTGAGATTGGCCATTCTACTTAGAAAAGTGTGAATAGGGTCATTGGATGTATGAGGATGAGAGACTGATGGATGAGGTTGTGGGATATAAGAAGTGGATGGGTGAGGTTGTGGATGAGATTGATATTGTTGTGGATAAGTAGGTGTTTGAGGGGTGGTTGATAAGGGGGAATATTGTTGAAGGGTTTTGATTGAATGGGTTGGGAAATATGATGTTGTTGAGAGGTAGGGATGTAATTAGATGGATAATTTTGCATTTTTTGTTGTTGAGGACATAGATGTTGGATTGACCTTGCATGGGGTGAGTGGAGACATAAGTATGGGGTGGTTGAGATGCTTGAGTAGATTGATTAGGGAAGATGTAGCAAAAGGAACTTCAAAGGGGAGGTTGGTGAGTTTGGGTAGACTCCAAAGGATGGGGTTATGAGGTGATGATGTTTGCATGGACATGGGATGTAGAGATGGGGACCAAAGTTTTATCATGTTGTTTAGGTGGTGGAAGGAGTAAATGGGACTCTTGTAATGTTTGGGTAGGTGCGCTAATGATGACAGTAGATGAGGAAGTGATGGGGATGGAAGAATTGGGTGTGGTGTTGATGTAGAGAAGATTGGGAGGAATGGGGACCACTAATTGAGTGGATTGGTGAGTTTGGGGGATTGTAGAGGAAGATTGATGGGAAAAAGTTCTCATTGTGCTATGGAAAGCTCATTCATAGCTCTACGGAAGAACACGAGTTGTGATGTAAGGACTTGGGTGGACTCGAGATGAGAATGATAAGCATAAATTTGTTGAAGAGGGGGTCCGTTAATGGGGAGATTGGTAGATTTACGAATAAGGTAGTCATGAAGAGAAACGGGTTGGAATCAAGTAGCTTTAGGAGCTCCACACATTCATGAGGGATGGTAGGTGGCCCAAAAGTCTCTAAATAAACGACAGATTGGGGTGTATCCGATCTAGAAGTAATAGAAAAGGGGTTATTCTCAACATGGGGGTTGTTTTGGATAACTTGGGATTCATGGAGAGGAGGAATGGAAACCATAGGTTGAGTAATCTGTAGAAAGAAGTGACCAAGGGTAGAAGAGATAATAGAAAGGGCTGAAGTTTGTTGGGAAGAAATGTTAGAAGTAGGAATGTTTTTGGATGACATGGTTTGTTCCATTTTTCTTGCTTGAGAACGTGTAATAACAGGCATGAAACAATAAAATAGAAACTATGCTGATTTTTAATATTTCAAACAAGTCACGCAGCAGAGTTTTAATTATCTTGCTTATTAGAAGAATGTGAGAAAGAAAAGAAAATGGGATCAAAGGGGAACCTAGGAAATGGCCAAACTATGGATGGTTTTAGATTGTTTTGGCTGGCATCCCAATATACCCGAAAGTACATGAGACTCAAATTTGTGATAACAGCTAGTACGAGGCACGATATTGGGGCCTACCCATGCAATTCACACACCAAAATGATAAGGGTGTCGAGAGCTTAGCCAATATATAGATAGTCCAAAATTTATAATGTGGTCGAACACCGTGGTGGCTTTCCTATTGGGTGATGAAATCCCAATAGTTCCATCTGGAAGAATATGTTTAGGATGTGTAAGTTTATGTGTGCGTTTTGAATGTGTGTAAAAGAAGTGAATGCAAAGAATTAACCTCTTTATTTAAATATGCTATCAAGAAAGTATGAAGAGGTTCTTTTTAGTCCCAAAATTGAAATGTGAAATTTGATGAAATCAAGTAGACAAAGAAGGGAGAGAGATGAAAAAAGTGCAAATATGGAAAAAAGAAGAATACTTGGATAACGTTATTTTTCCCTTTTATTCAATTTTTATTTTAGCAAGCACGTTGTTGATCCAAGCAAGAAATCCACCATACCAATAAGAAATAAAATATCCTACTTGCGGGTTAGTAGAAAGAGAGGAATGGAAAATGAAAACAAAAAAAATGAAATAAATCACCAAAAAATGGTTATCCTAATGGGCATGCCAAAATGTTGATATGATTTTCTTGTCCCTGTTTTAGATTAGTGAAATGGTAAAAAAGAAAACAAGAAACTCGATAATGATAGGGTTTAAGGCTACCTCTAGATGAGATGATGATGGATACGAGTGAAAACGATCCTCCTCGTAGCGAGCTTGATTCCCCCGCACAACAAAGGGAAACTTAACATGGAAAATGATTAGTAGATAGGATGGTGGGTTTCCCAATAATGCCAAATCCTAAGAAGTGAAAACTTATTAGGATGGATGTCAACCCCATTTGATGAGAAAATAAGGATAAAATGATAATGGAAAGATAATATGATGGAACAAAATCAACTGAAATAGAGAATCTGAAATGAACTATATAAGATAAAATGTAGATTTGATTATAGAAAATGCCAAGTTAAACCAAACCTTAAGCGGGTCAACGATTTACCCAAAAATACATGGCAGAGTCGACGGTGGCGAGGAAGTATAGGCCAAAAGGAAATGCAGAGAAGGAAAATCAAGGCATTGATCCGAAGCCGATCCGAGACTGAATATGAGGCTAAGATGATGCGAGAGAACCTAGATTTGAGTGCAATGGAAAGGATGTAAGAAAATTGATAAATCTGATGATAAAATGACAACTCGCTAATCTAGTTGATGTTAGGAATAAACTTAGGTTAATTCATCATTTACTAAGTTGTAATGTTAAAGTAATTAAATTTTATTACTTTAACTTAGTTAGTTGTTAGTTAGCTATTATCTAGTTGTCACATCCCTAGATTAGTGGGGGCTATACTATTATTAGTTTACTACTTTGGAATGTTCCCGAGATGTGATTAGTTAGGGGCAATATGCTATTTCTGCATATTTTCCGTAGTTAGTATATTTGATCCACTTTCCATGGATGTTGTTACTACTGTACAATGTCTATAAACATTATAACTTCTTCATTTGATATGTATGAAGGGTTTCCAGAATATTGCATTCTCAATATTTGGTATCAGAGCTGGTTGATCCCAGTCTCTGTGAGGATCCCTCATCCTCTAAGGAGAGTGTGTTGCAGAAGGTTAAGGGTTCAATCTTTGTAAGTTTGAGCTTGGAGGAACCATAGTCCGTCATGCCTCTTGGAAGCACCTGCCCTACTTCATCACCCCTAGAGTTCTGCACATAGTTACAAATATGTAGATAATTTCTGCATGAGATCAAAATAAAATAATTTTTTTTGTACTGTACTACTACATTTAGTAGACTATTGTATTTGGAGGATTGTGCCAAATTGGAGACCATTGAGTTTTGGATATGTGTAAAGAAATGGGTTTATAAAAATCCATCACTTTGAGTTGGAAAAGAGTCACATAGTTGGGCTCTTATGACTGAGTTGCGGTGGTTTCCATTGAGTTTTAGTATTTTCAAGGGATCCGAGATCTGTTTCAAAATAGGAAGCCATATATCCTCACGAGTAGATCAAACCCCTACACAAAGATATAGGGTTGTCTATAGGGTTTTCTACTAACCATTCGAGATCAAGTTGGTTGAGGTAAATCCCAGCCGAGAAAGTGCATTGAGTTGAGTTTGTTTTCAAAGGAGACCAAGCCATTGACAAAGACATCAAAATTGGGATGTTCACGGGGTTTCTCAAGAACGAAAGGGTAAGCCAATATTGTTTAAGTGGAGAGTTTAACATCTTGTGGAGACACCAAGGATTTGGGTGAGTTCACGGGTTCTTTTTTCAAATTAGATGAGTTCCACTGCAAACAAATGCATGCGATTCATCCTATCAATTAGATCTGATCTACCTCCACAACAATGAGCCTCCAAATAGGGACAAAGGAGGCAAGCCATCCTCGTGTCCATAGCGACCCAAAACAAAGGTGTAAAATCAAGGCACAAGAATCTCCTCTCCAATCAAATTGCATACCAGGAGGCAAAAATAAAAAAAATAATAGTGGCCATCCTCGACAAGTGGCCAAGAAAATTAAAAAAATGCTATGCTTGAAAAAAAAGAAAAACAATGGCCAAAGCAAAAGTGGAGCAGAGGAATAAAAAAGTGGGGATAAAACAAAAAGATCCCTAAAATTTGGGCAGCTAAACCTAAAATTCACCCTCCTCAGCAGTTCCACATGACTCTTCCATATGCAGCCACATCACTTTGAAAAGGTAAGGGCGTTTTTTAAGTTTCTTCAAATAAAAAGTCTTCCACTTATATTCCCAAGTGCTATAATAAATTAGTTGGCTAGTGGAACATATTTGGGTGTGGGAGGTCTAAAGATCGAACCCCACTATTCCATTCTTAATTGCTTTATAAAAATTTAGAGGCAAATTCGGAGGAACCTGCCAAAGTTAGCAAGAAAAATCACTGCTAAGTGACTTAGTCAACTAAAGCCCACGCTAAATTTAGCGACAAGACACCTAATTGGGCTATTTAAAAACAAAAAAATATTTATCTCCCAATTGATCCAAAATATCATTTCAAGACTTTTTGTAAAGGCAAAGAGGCCAAAGATCCCAAATATAAAAAATTTGCCTCATGGGAGAACGTTTTTGCACAAAAAGTAGCCTTCACTAAAACTGTCATAACTTTCTTTCTGTCGTGAAAAATTGTAATTTTTTTGTAAAATTCTAGATTTCGATATGAAATTCATAGAGCTAGTTTATGGAGATTTTGGTGGACCAATTTTTTGTAATAAATTTTCAAAGGTTGAAATAAGGTGTAAAGAAGGTATAAAATTTACAATTTTGTACTCACAATGTATCCCAAAAGGGAATTTTTCCATAGAAGAAGAGAAAAAATTGTAATTGCACTATCATTATAAAGTGTAATTTTTTTCCATTCTCATGGAGCTAGTTGTCTTCACTTTTCACTCAGAATTTAGGGGAAAAGATGAAAGACTTGAAAATTCTTCATTGATCGCTCAACAATGGTATTCCTTGCAGATTAGAGAAAAGTGAATGGAGGGTAGTTTTTCATGCCAGTGCCAATTTTGAGCTATGAGCCAACCCAACAGAGGTTTTATTGAGCCAAGAGCCAACCCAATAGAGGTTTTCAAAATGTTCAGAGCTACTCATTTATTTTTCGAGCACACGTGCCAACCCAAAAGAGGTTCTAGACATCCAGAGACAATTCCTGAGCCTATTCCATCTCTTGCACACCGTTTAGAGGAAGTACCTTCATCCAGCTACTCCTATTCGATGAGATCCAGAGAGACCATACTTGAATTAAGGGGGGGAATGATAAAGTCATTTGATTCACCTTAGAATAGGTTTCTTTTAGCATGTGTGTGCTAATAAATGTTTACCTCATGTAAACATATTTTATTTTAGAGTTTTTTCTCTCCTATTCACTTCAGACCATGATGAATTAAGGGGGGAATGTTAGGAATAAACTTAGGTTAATTCATCATTTACTAAGTTGTAATGCCAAAGTAATTAAATTTTATTGCTTTAGCTTAGTTAGTTATCAGTTAGCTATTATCTAGTTTTCACATCCCTAGATTAGTGGGGGCTATACTATTGTTACTTTACTAGCTTTGGAATGTTCTCGGATGTTCCTGGATGTGATTAGTTAGGGGAAATATTCTATTTCTGCATATTTTCCGTAGTTAGTATATTTGATCCACTTTTCGTGGATGTTGTCACTGATGTACAACATCTATAAACATTACAACTTATTCATTTGATATGTATGAATGGTTTCTAGAATATTACATTCTCAAGAGTTGATGGTGACCGAGATAGATCGATGACAACTGGGTGTGATGCAAGTGAAATTTGAAGGAACATATGTGTAGAATGGAAAGATAAGTATAGATATGAGGGGATGTGGGATTAGAAGGTAGATAGCTCTCAAGATAGATGATAGAAAATCAAATAGATGAGAATCGGGTTGATGGTGAACATGTTGAGTCGATGGAGACCGTGTAGGGATCTAGGGGTTGGTGGATGAAAATGGATGGGAAAGATGAATTGCAAAAAGATGTTGAAGATGGCTAATGTAGGGGTAGAGCTATAAGATGGTCGATGAACTCGTAAAGATGATGTACAATGATGATGGGATGGCAATGGGGGCTCCAAGAATGCAAAATAATGATACCAAGAAAAGAGAGATATTAAAATATCCAAGGGTGATGCACAAGATATCCAAAGTAACTCTAAGGTGGTGCTAACAGATGCCAAGAAGAGAAAGATATGAAGCCAAGGTCGCAAGAAATATCAAATTCTCAAAAATTTCATCCTGATGAGAGTAAGGGTATGGTAATATTTATAGGGTTGATGGAAAACCAAATGGGTCATCGCTGGTCATGTGGTGTGCCGTTGATGTATGTGGTGGAAATGTGATTAGCTTGATGCAATGAGCCCTTCGAGGCGGGATTAGGGTTTCGAGATGGTAAATACAGTTAGGGATGCTTACGGAATAAAAAAGGTGGTTGGGAGATAAGAAAGTATTAAATGAATGTGTATGGGAACCTAGGGATGATATTTAGGGTGCTTAGGGAGGATACAAATATTAAATGAGGATTTAGGACTAATTAAGGATGATTATGGAAGACACATTAATGATATGATTCGGATGAGATTAAGGTAGAAAAATAATAATTGGAGAGAAATTAAATTTAGGAGGGAAAGGGGAATTTGAATGATAAGAGAGGTATGTATGCGAGGAATGACGACGAAGGGGGAAGACATGGGATACCAAAATTGGTGTCTACATCCCCCTATTTCCACATTCATGTCTATGGATTCTCCTATACTCATATGAGATACTAAATACGGATTGAATGCTTCCAATATTTCCATATTGCACATATTTCTTATGACAAGTCTCATGTCTCTCCCTTAATTTCTTGAGGTTAATATTTACAAGCCTCTTAGCATTATGTATTTCACATATATCTTGGCTCACACACTAATTCTTATGTTTACACTTACTCTTGCCACTATTTCTAATAATGTTAATGTTCCACCTATTCTAGTATCTCCTAATTAACACACTCTTGTCATTTATATTGTTACAATTACTCCTCATGTAGTTAGGATCTTGGACTCTATATGGTTCTTCCCTCACTTTTTTGACAATGTTCTATGGTAGCTCTTTTATTACCCCTTTTTTATCTTATACATAACCGTGCACTAGAAAACAAAAAACACGATATACTCACATAAAGCAAAAACATTCCAATATTTTTCAAAAACACAAATATCAAGACCTATTTATCTCGGCATACATTGTTAGCATTTTACATTATACTTGTTTTTATACTTATAGTTTGATAGATGGCATATTTTATTTACACACATGCATTCACAGTATGATGTAGGACATACAAATCGATACCTAATTATGAGAGCTATCTTTGTTCCTTACATTCTTATTCGGGGAATCCCTCCACACAAACCAGGTGTTATTACTTCATTATAGTGCATTTTCACTTCCTCATTATGCTCGATTACATATATAGTGTATTTTCTATATTTTGAACTAATAAGACTAAACACATGTCTTGTGTGACAAAATTTTGTTTCATATAATCCTCTATATCATTTTCTATATCATTTCATCACATTGTGATACTCTTGTTTTTCATATATGTTTTCTAGTGGTGTGTATAATTACTTGTTTTTCACAATTTTTATGGCATAAGTGCCTTGGTTTAACTAGTGACACCATGGTTTCCCCATGTTTGTGGCATCATTCCTTTCTTGTGTGAAATTGCATCTCTTATTTATAGGCTGAATCTCATTCATTTTATTGCGACACCATGGATGTCCCATGTTTGTAGTCGTTAATACTTTTGTGTGACATTATTTACATTGTTATCTTTTCACTTACATATGCACCACTCTTACTATTTCTACTAGTTCTCTTATTTACATCATTACTACTATTATGATTTTTGCTATTATTGCTCTTGTTATGTCCCATAGTTTCCATCATATGTATCCTCTTTGCAGGTATAGTTTCGATTGGTGGCCACTACATTTTCCCTTCATGTTTTTTCTACATAATCATTATACTTATTAGAAATGTTTATTTGGTAAAAAGAGGGTTTTGAAAGGGACCCTACCCTGTTACAACAAAGTATCTATAATCCATATATAACCAATGACATTCCATAGAACAAAAGTAATCCAAATATTAAAAACAGATTAGTGCATATAACACAAAACCAACCCCAAACTAGCAAAGACACATTTCGGTGTGGCCCACATCTAAGCAACTAAAGCAAACGATACATAGAGTGAAATAAAACATTATAAAGATAACAGAGAACAAAATTCATTTGTGATTAAACACTTGAGAAGAGAGCTTAATAAGTTCCTTGATGTGGTTGTCTCTCTCCTCAATTTCCTTCTTCCTATATATATATATATATATATATATATATATATATATATATATATATATATATGTATATATGTATATATGTATATATATATATATATATATATATATGTATATACATATATACATATATATATATATATATATATATATATATATATATATATATATATATATAGATATATATATAACTTTTCTCTTACTTTATTTTTTCTTGAGATCATTCACAATGGATTTCAGCAAGCTAGTTTGAATGATAAACCCATCCACCATGAGATTGCATTTGTATTCAACTTTTTCCAGATTATCATTAATCCCATTCCATAAGTTCTTATCCACTTTGGAATTTTGAAGGTTGTTAATGTTTCCCTTCAAGTATTTAATATATTTTTTAATCCCTTTTAAGGCATCCTCTTGATACCCATCCAAGAATTACCAAGGTCGTTGTTGTCTCTCTTATTCTTCTTACCTAGACTAAGGAGGCACTTAGTAGCCAAATCACCATCCATGCCTTCCTTTTTGGTGCTTGGTCCTTCAATACATTTTCTTCTTTGAGTTACTTCTAAGCACATTGGTGGTTTTAGAATCATCCCCTTGTCTCTTATTTGATTTGGGTTCAGAGGTGGAAGGGAGAGCAGGGGAGGGGTTTCTGCTTGAGGAGCTTGGATTTGAGGTGGAAGTAGATGAGCAAGATGACAACTTGATGAAGGGGATAGGTTATTTTGCCACACTGAACCTCTTTAATGGAACATTCAAGAGACATGAGAATGTAAAATGGGAGACTTACCAAGATATTCCTTCTGAAGTGGTTAAGAAGAACCAAGTGGTATGTGTTGATCTGTGCGACCTTTCCTCCATCGTCAAGTACTTGATTATGAGCTTGGCCACTTCATCAAATGGATTAGGAAAAAAATTCTCTTAGAATACCACCAGGGACTTGTTTGATATTTTCACCATCACCCATAAAAATGGCTTCTTGTTCCACCCGATTGCATTTTTTTAAAAAAATATTTGTACCCTACATACTCATGCTAGTGATGTGAGAGATGAGGCCCTACGAAATTAAATGTCTCTACCCTTAGAATTACATTATTCTATCCTTCCACACATAAGAAATATTGTTGGAGATGTGGGGATCGTGCCCTCTAACTCATATTAAGAAAAGAGTTAAACTTGGATCGGCACTCAAGGATTTCCCATAACCTCTCATTTTCCTTCGAATCCTGTTGAAAGGAGGATCAACTTGGAAAAGATCTCCTCCCATACTTCCTTTGCAAACCCTTCCTTTTTCATGCCTAATAAAAATGGAGCCAAAAATATTATGTTTTTTCCACAATTGGTGTATGTAATGTCCTCAATTTGAGCAGGTTGGCCTAACGGCCCTATTTTGGTCTTAGCCCTGGTCATTCCCAAGGGACTAACGACTTTGGAGGTTATTGGGGATGGTTGTCGATTTCCTACTAGTTTTTGTTATATTTTGGGTGTTGGGAGGGTCTAATGGGCCTTTGTGTTCTATTTTGTCGTTGGGATCACTTAAGTGGACACTTCGGCATTTAATGTTATGTTTCTTCGTTGGGGCCACTTAAAGTACCTTTTTGGCGACTTGAGGGATATGTATTGCATTTAATGTTATATTTCTTTGTTAGGGGCGCCTTTTTGGGCCAAGGCACCTAGGGGAAAAAGTAACTTTAAAATATTTTTAAATGGGCCCTCTCCATGGGAAAGTGCACCTTGGGGTTTTAGGGTTTCTTTGACATGAAAAGGTTATAAAAGGAGAAGAGGGGTGAAAGGATATTCATTCATGCATACACTTATTCTATTTTCATGTGCAAGGCTAATCGCTGTTTGCAACTTTTAGCTTGTGGAGTAAGATCCCACTTGAAACCCTAGCTTCGGTGGTGGAAGATCCAACCCTAAAAAGCAGGCATTCTTCGGTAGTGAAAGATCTACCCTAGCTTGTCATTTGGAGCAAACATTTCATTGGCTGGTTTTACAATTTCAGGTATTTTCAGCATTTTCATTTTTAAATTAGGGTTTGAGGATTTTGGGAGTTTGGTGGAGATTTTTCAGCTGGTTTTCGGATCAGACCTTACGGCAGCCATAAGAAGAAGGATTCGACATCATCCACAAAGGTTTTCACAAGGGTTTTGGCTGTTTTCCAAAGGGGGCGACTTGTTTGGGAATTTGCAAATCTAATTTCTAGGGTTTCAGCAGTCCTTTTCAGATCCAAGGTTGGAGGGTTATCTACTATTTTTATATATATTATTTCCAAAGTTTCATCTTTATTGCATTTGTATTCGAAAAGATATTAATTTTTAAGTTTTCCCTTGCTATTTTAGGCACGTTTTGTAAATTTCTCGCAGCATTCTATTATCTAAAAAATTCCAAAATATTTCCCTTGTGTTCTACATATTATTATCTTGTTCCAGTTAAAATTTCAAGTATATTGGAAGGATATTTTAAGAGTTATTCACATTTTTCTGTTTATTGCCTCTAATTTTACTTTTTCTATATAAAATCTAAAAAATCAGATTTAGTATTTTGCTCTGCAAATTTCTGTGTTGTCATTTTTTGTGGTAAGATCCCAACAAGGGATATTTCAAATTGGTGCAATCTAGTACCCAAATGACAATGCCAAGAGTGGTAACATAAATTGATAGTTTCCAAAGGATTTGCAATCATTTCAAATATGTGTGTTGTGTCTTTCATGGTTCGAGGAATTTATGACTTCAAGGGGAGTATTAATTTCCCCTATCCAATGATGTAGATTCTTAGAATTAACGCCAATATTAGCGCACAAGTCCTATACATGATTACCTTCTCTAAAGGTATGTGAAATAACAACCTTAGGGAAAGAGCTTAAAAATTATTAGAGTCCTTAATGATCTTGGTTATACTCTAACTTGAAGGGGATTTGTTTTGGAGGCAATTTATTATGTTCATAGAGTCCCCTTCCACCCAAATATTTTTGATGTTCAATTGATTTTCCAATTGGATACCCCATAATGCTGCTAAGGCCTCTGCATAATGGTTAGTTTGAACCCCATAATTTTGAGCATATACACTATAAGGTCCCCCTTATCATTTCTAATAATTCCTCCACCCCCGATCTACCTAGGTTTCCCTTAGTTGCACCATAAAAGTTGAGCTTAAACCACCCTTCTTGAGGAGGAATCCAAATAGTCTCACTCCTAGTAAGCTTTGCATTTTTATGCTTAAAGTCTTGATCTAAATGAAGGTTCCATTTGTTGAGAAATTTGGTATCGAATCATTCAATTTTCCTTTCTGGAATTAATGGATGATTTAATTTTTTCAATAATCAAAAGAATCATGTGTTTGAACACCATGCAAACCTATAAACTTTTCCCTTTAAAGATTCTTTTTTCCTTTCTTTCCATATTGCCCAAACATTACAGGGGAGGATAAATTCCCTTATGTTTATGAGTCTGACTGACACATTCTTAGATTGAAATGACCATTGAGCCTTTATCTCATTCAAAATTTGAGGGAGAACCCATTTCAAGCCAATTTTGTCCAAGATGAGGCCCCACAAGGTGGAAGCAAAATTACAATGAATAAAGAGATGGTTTATCGTTTCCTCTTCAACTTTACAAAGAATGCACCTGTTAATGAGGATATGACCCTTCTTTCTTAGATTATCCACTATGAGAATATTTTTCTGAATAGTGAGCCACCAGAAGAAGTTGATTTTTGGGTAAGTTCTTTAAACCATACTTTTTCCAACAAATAGGTGATTTTATCATTTGATTTTGGCTGTTATAACCTGAAAGCACACTTTGTAACTACCATCTCCTGAATCCTCCCAAGATAAGCTCATCTTCAATGTTGGTGTTGGGAATATATATGAATTCAATATTATTTTGAATGAATTTCATATTGTCTCTCTCCATTTCATTTCTTTCTTCAAGTGAAAGTCTTCTCCAAGTATTTTTTCCATTTATGCTTTCGAGGTATCCACTATTATTTTTATCCACATGCTCAAAATATTTATCAAACCTACCTCAAAAGGGGGGATTTATCTTGGTATATTCTACACCTAACACACACACACACACACACACACACACACACATGCACAATACAGCAGAGGGGCTCGAACACATGAAAGAATAGGAAAAATCACTCGAAACAACATCAAACACAAAAACTCAAAAAAATAATCTTAGGATTAAAAATACAATATGTTCAAGACCATACATATGTTCATAACCCATTTCTATGGTTTTTCCTTGGGAAAAATACATTAATTTTCTTAGTAGTTTTATATTCTCACATACAAGAACACGTTTTGGAACAATTTGAGGCTCAAATGACTCAATATAGACCAATTTCGGGGGCATGAAATGTTTATTTCCTCCTTTATAGTACTCGCCATCATTTTAGTTTTAAGGATATTGGGGGCATGGGTATCCTTTCTATGGCTACATTTAAACACATTTTAGTTTTATCCATTTTCTACTCATGTGTGAGGGACATGGGGAGAGTATCGAGAAATTCACTATCTTTTATAGTGTGTGTCATAATATTCAAAATTGGGCCTAGATGCATCGACACGGTGTGGTCCATGGGGTCATGGAAGGTATCGAAGTGGATAAGTTCTTCGTAAGTAGTCTTTTCTCTCCTCTTGCACCTTAATGAGAGGTTATAAGAGTTGTTGAATAACTTTGATACATAATATTTTTCCTTTAAAGGGTGCTTCAGATCCTCATTCTTCTTCTCTCTCTTCGGAATTTGTGTGTTGGGTTCTATACACCCAATAATTAGGAATATCCTCATAACAATTAGGGACTCGATCACCCCCAATCTTGGGATAAATCTCAACAATCCAAAATCTCCAAGTACAAGTAAAGAAAAAGAAAAATTTCCCTCGGAAAAATAAATAGGCATATTCCATCCATGTTTTGCATCTCTTTATTTCACTCTTACAGTTTCAAATTTCATTTCATTATATATTTACATTTGATTTAAAGTTCAATTTTTTATCATGGACATTGACTACACTTTGTGTTGCAGCTTTTTCATGGATCATGATAACACTAATACAATAGGATCCTACAAAATAAACATTAAGTGAAGAAATTATTTCTACAAACTTAGGTATCTTTTCCTTTAAACATTTGATTTCATTTCATTTTTAAAGGGGTAACATTTATACACTTAAATTTAGTAATTATACTCTTTGACACTAATAGTCTTGACATTTCTCTCTTTCTCAAATAGGTACACTTTACCCACTCTCATCCAATACATTTCTATGTCTTTTTTCTAGCTTGGTTGATCTTGCAAACTCATCTATTAAAAATTTATTAGAATTGAATGCATGAAACCTAATAATAAAATCCACTTGTCACCTTCCAAATTTCACAGGTTTAGATTATCCCTTCTAGGTAAAAACATAGAAAAAGGGTGGGAATGTCATTATAATCCCAACCTTAGTGTACAATTTTGACCTTGATCACTTTGGTCCCAAAATTTCCATTGCACATTATTATTTGGGTCACTTACTCCTCTCGTAGTTAGAATTTGTAACTTAAATCACCTTCAGAATCATATATAATCAGGTAAAACTCACCTCATTTAGAACCTAACAAAATTATGAATTCCTATTGCAAAATCTATCACAATAAACACCCAAATCTCCTACATTCAGAAAATACCTTTTGCACATTCATTAGGGAAGCATTATGTATAGGTTTGAATATTCCCACTAGGTCTAGGGGATTACTTCACACATTTGCAAGAAATCAAATTCACTCACTCAAGTAGATTGGAAAGAGAGAAACTCAAGTCAAGCTTTGTCAAAGAAAGGATGTCAAATCTGATTACACTACAAATAAATATCACATGCTAGGTGAATAATGAAACATAGTTTGAGGCCTTTTCAGAGTACTACCAATGTCGGCGGTGCATGGGGTGCCCATAACCGAGTTAATGTTTTTTTTGCAAGAATTATCATTTATGTTTAAGTTTTGAAAGAGTTATTAGATAGTTTAGAGACATTTATAGTGTTCCTAATAGTGACCAACAAAGAGTGATAAAGAGATTTGGAAAAGTGACAAACCCAAAATTCATAGACCATAGTTTTGAAAATGTGTAAAACCATACAAAGAGGTCCAAACTATACATACATTCCGTCCCCTATTATATGGTTCTTCCCAGGGAATTCTTCAATCACAATTTCAATTCTAAAGCATTCTTAGGTCCAGATACCCCTTTTTAGCATCTAGATCACCCATATCAGTCCAAAATCAGATGTAATTAGCCAAGTGAACTCAATACCATGTATTTCTAATTCTATATTACATCATTTACATTTTTACAAGTGTTAATACATTGTTTTGATATTGAATGATTATTATTGGAATTTAATTAGTCGAATAACCCCTATAAAACATTCCTTGTTTGATCATAGGCATAAAAACCTAATACAATATAAATATATTGAAAACATCATCTAACCATTCTATCCATCTTGTATCCCTTGTGGTTCTGAAGACTAGGTTCTAGATCCTTTCAATATGGCCCAAAGTTCTCTCATGTCGAATGGGAAGTATAAAAGATGAAATTGGGATATTTTATTTTGAGATGAGGAATATTCCATTAAATATAGAATTATATACGTTAATGGTTTGATATTAGAGTATTCTCAACCACTAAAACAATCCTACTAACTTTAGAAGATAAGGAGAAAATATATCGTTAATTATATAGAGCATGATCTAACATCTTAACAACTCTATCTTAAACATGTATGAATTTTGACTAGGTGAACAAAGAAGTTGTGAAATTATTCCTATGATGGTGGTTTGGATCATAAATTCCAATCTTATACCACATGTAGAACTAGGCTTCTCATTGTCCTGCATACCACTACATTGGTAGGTGCCCTTAATTATCTTATTTAGATTCAATCATGTTAAAATATCCACATAAAATACAATAGACATCAAATCGGGAGTCAAAAATCCAATTCCAATAAGATACTCTTCCATTGCATCATTGTAGGCATACATGTTTTTAACCCCAAGGACATGCCCATCAAAATCAAAGAGGGTCTATACCACTAGATTAGTAGGGTCGAGAACCACAAGAGATTATATTCTAAGAAAAATATGACACAAACAACGTGATGACCCTCAATCACTTGGATCATGATTAGACATTTGGAAAATAACACGTGGTCAAATAATGTGGAAATAAACTAAATAATAAACGAAAATATTTTAACTTCCTGCATGCACAAAAATTTCATATTGTAAAATTTAATACGATTGTCCTTGACCAAATATCGAAGGGTCAATTTAGTGAGGCCACATGAATTCCAAGATTAGAAAATAATTGGTAAATATCAAGGTTCATATATCCCTCATCATTAACACATTTGAGGGTAGGAAACTTATTAGTATAAGCAAATTTCATGTGGGAGAGAGGCATACAATCAAGAACTTGGGAAAAAACATGATTTTCTTAGACATATTTTACATCTTCATATTGAGAAGGGATTCAAGAGTGACATAACACGATTTACATTCAAGAAAAGATAACATTTTACTATGAATAAATCACCCCAAAAATGGTTTGTGATGTGTGTACACTAGGAATAGAAGGCACAATGGAAGACGCAACAAACAAAGTGTGGGAGAATGAAAAAAACTTTAATAGTAGGTGGTACAAACTTTGGAAGTTGTGATAGAGATTTTTCTTCTCGGGGTACCAATAAGGTGATAATAATATGGTGGAGGTTGAGTGGAACCATAAGAAGAATTTTTAATTTATACTATGGTCCATCCATCACAAAAATTATTGGGGATATGGATTTTGTTGATATTTTTTCTTGTGGAGGTTGATGCGATATTTTCATTAAAGGAAATTCCATAATGATATGGTAAAAGGATTGACACCAAAATCATGCATTGAGGAGGTTAGTGTAAAGTACATTATGAGAGAACTAAGTGTCACCAATCTAGATATGTGGTTTCCTTTAGGTTTGACCATATCAATCTCAACATAAATACATTTTTAGGAAGAGATGCGTATAATTTGGTTTTCTATAGGTAGATGAAATTCCTAGTGGTTTGATGAATTCTTTAGCAAAACCCCAAAGGGGGAGAGGTAGACCAGGAACTCAACTGGACTGATATTTTGAGTTTACCTTTCTCAGACACTTGGAAATCTCTTTTCTAGTGGGGAAACAAAACTAGAGTGTTGCAAAAAAACCATAAGCCATGATTGAAAATAGTTGTACAATGTTCAATTTTTTTGAAATGAAACAAAAAAATCCCTTGGTTAAATTTTGGAACCCTCAATATTGAAACCATGGGAATTCCAATGTTTATGAACCCATTTTTAAGTATGCTCTTTGAGGGGACTTAGCCAAAAATATAACTAATGTCAAGGGTAAAAGATTCAAGGTAATCAAAATCCTTATCAAACTCATGTAAATCAAGAATAACATTAGGAAAAGAGGCTTTTGGGTCATAACCAATATCAAGTGAAATACCTTTGTGAAAAAATTCCTTACTTCTTTGGACCAATTTTTTTCCAAAGATCTATCGATAATTCCTACATCAAATTATGTAAGATATGAAGAGATGGCCATTAATATAGTCTTTTACGATTCCCAAATGGAAAAGAAGAGGATTGTTTTAACACATGATACTAGAGCCACACAGAGCCTATAACATTTGAAGAAACATGCAGATAAACATCTAAACCTTTAATCTCATTCTTCCTACCGATTTCACAAGAAACATTTAAACATTGACATCGACTAGATTAAATTGAGTACATTGTTTAAAAATGTCTTAAATAATATTTTTCCAAATTTTAGAGAACTCAATTCACAAGAGAGTTTTGAATCACTTATAAGGACTAATGAAATAAATTATATTAATAAAAGTAAACGTAAGCCAAGATACCACAATTCCATGTCATGACTAAATCCCAATAAAAATGAATTCATTTTAAAGTGTTATTTTTCATGAAATAAATGAGGGTTTTTTACATTATTTGAATGATATGCGATGAGGGACATATATTTAAGGTAAAAACTCCCTATTTCCCACCGTTAAAAAATAATTTTGAATTATGTCCTTCTATTTAAACAATCAAATATATTAGATATAACAATTAAATAGATTGAAAATTAAAAATTATAGCACAAAACTAAACTATTTTGATTCCTAAGTAGCTCCTCTCCTTCCTAGTTATAATTGTATACTATGAGATAAATAGATAAACCTTACACAAAAATAACAATGAATGATCATACATTAGATATAAAAAGAATTTCAATACCTAAATCTTCAAAATAAAATAGCAAAATTCTAGTTGAGTATAGCCTAAAAGTACTTCCTTTCACATTAACTTCAACTAACAAAGATATAAAAATTTATTATGTACCTAGTAATATGAATAATAGTAATTCATATACTACCAAAAAATATTATGTGCAACTTATAAATAGAATTTTTCAATTCATATGTACCTTAAATGTTATAGGATTTGTTGGCTAGATTTTATGCTTGGCTACACACACAAACCTAGGTAATCATGGGATGAATCCCCTTCATTTAATGGTGAAGCTCCCATGCAAGATATTTATTTATTCTAATTATTTTATGGGGGTATTACTTTAATCACAAAGCTCATGAACCATAGCTTAGAAATTCTGCAGCAAGTAAGCAGTTGTGTTTGGGAAAGTTGTGTAAAATAGAAAAGGGAAGAAGATGTGGAATTATAATAGTAGTGAGGAAAAATAAAAGTACTTCACAATAAGTAGATCAAAAATCTTATTGCAGCCGTATAGAATAAATAAATACTTTGAAAATGTCATAATTTAAGCAAATGAACAAGAAATTAATTCAAATTCATATTTTAAGTAACACAAAGTTTACCATAAAAATCCTCATAGAATGCACAACGAAACTTCTCAGACACAAAGTTCTCTAGAAATCCACCTTCTTCTTATTCAATTCTAGCCAAGTTACACAAAGAATATTCAAGAGTCTCAACACAAAGTTTGAGATCTTTAAATTCATGCACAAAATTACAATAGTTGATTGCCAAAAAGTTCCATCCTTTAGCCCGTAGGATTCTCTCTCTATTTATAGCATCTAGAAAGATAATACAAATATGAGACATTAATTATGCCTTTTGCACGTGCATGGCTACAAATATGTAGGTAGAGAATTTTTCTCCTTGAATCTCTCTTTTCTTGGCATGCATGATATTCAAATGTTCTACAATTTAAAACAAAATCAACTACTTTGCATGCAATGCCAACTATTACTAAGTAATTGACTTTTTCAAAATAACTTAAAGTAATGGCTTTCAACCAGATTACTTAAGTTTTACAATTCAACTTGATTACTTAATTACATTGTCCAAAAAATGAGAAGAAGAAGAAGAAAAAAGAAGAAACATAATAATAATAAGAAGAAACAATTCCAAATGAAAAAACTCAGTCTTGTTTTTCCCTTTCTTGTTGACCCTTCTAGTACAATCTACTCCAAAAAAATCATTAAATGCTCTGAAATAGGTATGGATGACCCTGCAAACCCATCCCCATGTCCTTTGACTTGTTGGAGAAGAAAACTACCCATATTGCATTAATGTTGGTAGTTGGGTTGCCTGGAATTGTTCATTTCATGTTGGAAGTGTTTTTTCCATTTTTATCCAAGTTACCCTTGCCAAAATTATATTTTTTTGATTCCATGATGTAGGGATTGATGAGACGTTTCCAGAAAGTCCAAGATCTCAAAAATAGAGCACTTGAGAAAAAGTTATGGTCACTAGGGTTTCGACCCTCATTACTTACTTCTCTTCTTTACGTTTTCGACCCCCATTACTAACTACTTCTCTTCTTTGAGGGTTTTTTGAACTTCTTTACTTATTACTTTTAGAAGTAAAGTAACTTCATTTCTCCAGATTACTCTTCATTTCATGTTGGAAGTGTTTTTTTTTCCATTTTTCACCAACTTACCCCCATCTAAATATAATTTTCATGATTCCATGGTGTAGAGGAGGTCGCGAGCTTTCCAAAAAGTCCAAGATATCGAAAAATAGAGAAATTGATAAAACGATATGGCCATTTAGGTTTTCGATACCCTATTACTTCTATTTGTATTTCAGGTTTTAGCAACTACTTTACTTATTTTTTATCAATGAAGTAATGAGTTGTGGAAAACCCCATTATGTTGGGATAATTTTTAGCCTTTTTCTCTCATCTAATCCTACCAAAAAATGATTTTCATGATTCTAAGGTGAAGAGGAGGTCAAGAGCTTTCTAGAAAGTCCAAGATCTTGAAAAACAAAGCACTTGGTAAAAGTTATGGCCATTTAGGTTTTTGATCCCCCATTACTTCTCTTTGTATTTTGGGTTTTTAGAACTATTTTACTTATTTTTTCTTAATGAAGTAATGAGTTGTGGAAAACCCCATTATGTTGGGAGATTTTTTTCCCTCCCTCTCTCATATAATCCCACCAAAAAATGATTTTCACAATTCCAAGGTGAAGAGGAGGTCGAGAGCTTTCCAAAAAGTCCAAGATCTCAAAAAACAAAGAACTTAGTCAAAAGTTATGGCCATTCGGGTTTTTGACCCCCATTATTTACTTCTCTCAGGTTTTTGCAACTGCTTTACTTATTTTTTCTCAATAAAGTAACGAGTTATTGAAAACTTGATTATGATGGGAGAATTTTTATCCTTTTTCTCACATCTACTCCCACTAAAAACTGATTTTCATGATTCCAAGGTGAAGAGGAGGTCAAGAGATTTCCAAAAAGTCCAAGATCTCGAAAAACGGAGCACCTGGTCAAAAGTTATGCCCATTCGGGTTTTTGACCCCTATTACTTACTTCTCTGTATATTTTGGGATTTTACAACTTCTTTACTTAGTTTTTGGCTTATGAAGTTATGAGTTGTTGAAATTTCCTTTGTTTCGGGATTTTGACTCTCCATTACTTACTTTCGGTGTATTTTGGGATTTCGACCCCCATTACTTACTTCTAGTGTATTTTGGGATTTTGACCCCTAATTACTTACTTCTAGTGTATTTCGGGATTTTGACCCCCATTACTTACTTCCAATGTATTTTAGGATTTCGAACCCCAATTACTTAGTTACTTTTAGAAGTAAAGTAACTTCATTTCTCTGGATTACTCTTGCTTTCTTCCCTTCTTTGAGGGTTTTTGGATTGCTTTACTTGGTTACTTTTAGAAGTAAAGTAACTTCATTCACGGATTACTCTTGCATCATTTTTTTTTCCATTTTTTCTAACTTTTTTAGATTTCTCTTGGACTAAGGAGTTAGAAAAAATATAGTAGAGTGCCCCAAAGAAATTTTTTTCCCATTTTACCATTTTTACTCAATTTTTGGCTAAGTATGAAGTTTTGAAGCCAAGGGAAATGCTTTCAAATGATTCCAAGTGCCCAAAATCAACTATAAGTGCCCAAAACATAGAAATTA
The DNA here is from genome assembly GCA_018340775.1 of Taxus wallichiana var. yunnanensis. Lineage (NCBI taxonomy): Eukaryota > Viridiplantae > Streptophyta > Pinopsida > Cupressales > Taxaceae > Taxus > Taxus wallichiana. Next base: position 840,266,878 of record CM031238.1, read on the forward strand.
CTTGAATTTTTGTAGATTCTCCATTAAAGCTCCATCAACCACTCAAGTCCAATTTTTCCAAGTTGTCCATTTTTTCCAGGGGTAAAAATGGATAACAATAACCTCTTGCAACCTCTTGAAGAAATCATGAGAAAATATTAACAAGGAAAAAGACCCAAAATTTTAGAAGGGGTATCCCAAGATTTCTAAGTGAAATCTTTAGGTATCACATTAATGTTATGTTTGTGGAGCCTATTTTCATGTTTGAGTGTGGTACACCTTCTATGTGTTACACTCAGGTATTTTTACAACGGTCTTGCTCGCCGGTGAGCGGGTTAGAGGGGTTCGGGGGCGAAGCCCCCCAAGAAAATTTTCATGGGTGGTTTATTAACCCATGGGTAATGGGTAACTGTTATGGGTTGTTTTGGGCCCATGGTTTTTTGGTACCCATTGTTTTGATACCCATAGTTTTGATACCCACAGTTTTTGCCCATGGTTTTGATACCCATGGTTTTGTATCAAATTGCTTAAGCAATTGTCTATTTATATGGTCTTATGCATATGATACATAGACAAGCTAATGTATTGGAAATGTGCTTTGAATCCGGTGTGAATTTCGAGTTTGTTGAGCATAGCTCCAAACGGATCTGGGTATTGTATTAAGAGAGTGGAGGCTTGTAATAAAATATGAGCAAGTGATTCTTGGTGGACGTAGCCCAAATTGGGTGAACCATGTTAAATCTTATTTCTCTGTGTTGTGTTATTTATTCTGCACTTTTATTTGAGATCTATAATATTTTCTCGCATATTACTTTCTCTTGTTGTGATTCTCGTAAGGGATTATTCCGCATATTTTATCTCTTATTTCCTAACAATTGGTATCAGAGCCTGGTTTGGTTTGCTAAAGTGTTGAATCATAGGGAAAGTTTTATCTTGAGTGGGAGCTATGGTAGATGATGGAAGATCTAGGGTTGATAAATTCAATGGGCAGAATTCTGTCTTTGGAAGATGCAGATGGAAGATTACCTTTATTAGAAGGATCTTTATACTCTGCTTTGTCGAGAAGGTGAACAAACCCTCGAGTATGACATATGTGGAATGGGATTTGTTGGATCGAAAGGCACTTGGAATGATCTAGCTGTGTCTTGCATCTTCGGTATTATTTAATGTTTCAAAGGAAAAGACTACAAAAGAACTGATGGATGCATTAGGGAAGTTGTATGAAAAACCCTCTACCTCTAATAAGATATTTTTAATGAAAAAGTTGTTTAATATGAAGATGTCTGAGAATAGTTCAGTAGCAGATCATTTAAATGATTTTAATACGGTTGTGAATATGCTAGCTTCGGTTACAATAGAATTTGATGAAGAAGTTAGGGATTTATTAATTCTATGCTCTTTACCTAAAAGTTGGAATAGCCTGGTAATGGTGGTAAGCAACTCGGTTCCAGCTAACTCGAATCAAGTTTGAGGATGTTGTAGGGGTGATTCTAAGAGAGGAAATGTGAAGACAAAGCTCAGGGAATCTTCTACTTCAGGGAATGATTTGACAATGGAAACTAGAGGGAGACAGAAGAATAGAGGAAACTGTGGAAAATCGAAAGATCGGGAAAGGTCAAAATCCAAGAGCAAGATTGTATGTTGGAACTGTGGAAAGTTTGGGCATGCAAAGAAGGACTGTTGGGAGCTTCGGGACAAGAAGAAACAACAGGAAGAAAACAAGGAGGAAAATGTGGCATTGGGTAATGTATGCCAGGATGCTTTGATTCTTTCTTTACATAATATTATTGAATCTTGGGTTTTAGATTCAGGGCTTCTTTTCATGCTACTCCACATAGGCATTATTTTGTTGATTATGTTCAAGGGGATTTTGGGCATGTTTTTCTTGGTGATGATGAGCCTTGTAGTATAGTTGGAAAAGGTTACTGTTTAGGTTAAGATGCAAAATGTGAATACATGGCTATTAAAGGATGTCAGACATGTGCCTACATTAAGGAGAAATTTGATATCGGCGGGGCAATTGGGAAGTGATGGTTGTACTATGATATTTACAGTTGAATCTTGGAAGGTTACCAAGGGTGCTCTTGTGGTGGCAAGAGGTAAGAAGGTTGGAACCTTGTATTTATCCACTGATAGTACTAATGATTGTAATCTTATGGCTTCAGATGCATATACAACATTATGGCACTATAGGCTCGGTCATATGAGCCATAAGGGCATGGACATCATAAAGAAGAATTTGCCTAGATATACAGAAACATGTTTGGAGTTCTGTGAGGATTGCATATATGGGAAACATAAGTGAGTAAGGTTTCTCAAGGTTGGACCTACAAAGAAAGAGAGTAAGTTAGAGCCGGTGCATTCGATGTGTGGGGCCACTGTATAATCTCTTGGAGGTTCAAGTTATTATGTTACTTTTATTGATGATGTAACAAGGAAAGTTTGGGTTTATTGTATTAGAAACAAATATGATATATTTGACACTTTTTTAAAATGGAAATCCTTGGTAGAGAATGAAACAGGTCTTAAGCTAAAATGTCTCAAGTCAGATAATGGAGGGGAGTATTGCAGCAATGAATTTAATGATTACTGTTCTAAGAATGGAATCCACAGAAAAAGACGGTTCCAGGAACTCCGCAGCAGAATGGGGTATCAAAAAGGATGAAAAGAACAATAATGGAACGTGCTAGGAGCATGAGGTTACATGTAGGATTGCCTCTTTCTTTTTGGGTAGAAGCGGTGAGCACAACTGTGTACTTGATAAATAGAGGACCCTTAAGTGCCTTGGATGGAGGCATACCTGAGGAGGCCTGGTATGGTAAGAAAGTTAATTATTCATTTCTTAGAGTCTTTGGATGTGAGGTGTTTGTTCATATAGACAAGGATGATAGGACCAAGCTAGAGGCTAAATTAGAAAAATGTAATTTTATTGGTGATAGTGGTGATGACTTTGGATTTAAATGTTGGAGTATTAAGGACAAGAAAATAATTCGGTCTAGGGATGTGGTCTTTAATGAGAAAGTCATGTATAAGCAACAGTTATAGGAAAACAAGGAAGAATCCAAGAAAGAATATGCAGTGGTAGAGGATCTTCCAGATGGGACAGTGACCCATGAATTAGTTCAGGAACCGACTCAACAGGAACCCCAAACTCCTACAGTGAGGAGGTCTTCTAGGGTAAGAAAAGAACCTGAACGTTTTCTCCTTCTCTTTATTATTTATTACTCACTGATAGTGGAGAGCCAGAGAGCTTTGATGAAGCAATGTAGGTAGATGCCAGTAAGAAGTGGGAGCAAGCCATGGATGAGGAGCATAAGTCTCTCATGGAGAACCAGACTTGGGATTTGGTGAAGCTACCAGAAGGCAAAAGAGCATTGCAGAACAAGTGGGTATACAGAGTTAAAGATGAAGAAGGAGGAAAGAAAAGATATAAGACCCGGTTGGTGGTCAAGGGGTTTGCACAAAAACAAGGTATAGATTTTGATGAGATCTTTTCTCCTGTAGTAAAAATGACTTCTATTAGAACTATTCTTGGAATAGTGGTAGCAGAAGACTTGCACTTAGAACAGTTAGATGTAAAGACTGCAGTTCTCCATTGTGATTTGGAGGAGGAACTATATATGCAGCAACCAGAGGGCTATGAGGTCAAAGGTAAAGAGGAGATGGTGTGTAAACTGAAGAAGAGCTTGTATGGCTTGAAACAAGCTCCACGTCAATGGTATAAGAATTTGAATACCTTCATGATGGAGCAAGGTTATATCGATGTCATTCGACCATTACGTGTATACAAAGAAATTTGAGGATGGAAGTTATATTATCCTGTGTTTGTATGTTGATGACATGTTGGTTACGGTAAAAACATGTAAGAAATAAAAGTACTCAAGAAACAACCGAGTGAATCCTTTGATATGAAGGATTTGGGGGCAACTAGACAAATCCTTGGTATGAGGATAACTCAAGATAGGAAGGAACGGAAGTGACTTTAACTCTCGTGAAGATTACATTAAGAAGGTCTTGGATAGGTTTAACATGCAGGATGCTAAACCGGTTGGGACTCCTTTGGCAGGCCATTTTAAGTTATCAAAGGAGCAGTGTCCCAATATAGAGCAGGAAAGCAACCAGATGTCCAAGGTACCTTACTCATCGTAGTTGGCGCTTTGATGTATGCTATGGTGTGCACTAGGCCTGATATTGCCCATGCAGTGGGAGCTGTGAGTAGATTTATGAGTGATCCAGGTAAAGAGCATTGGTAAGCAATAAAGTGGATCCTTTGGTATTTGAGAGGGACCATGGGGATAGTTTTGTGCTACAATGGATCGGACACCAATTTACATGGTTATGTAGATTCAGACATGGCTGGAGATGTAGATGCAAAAGAAGAGGAGCACGATAGGTTATATTTACACTGTAGGTGGGACAACAATGAGCTAGATTTCATGACTACAGAAGCTGGTGGCTTTGTCAACCACAGAGGCTGAGTATGTTGCTTCCACAGAGTCAAGCAAAGAGATGATTTGGTTACCACAATTGCTTGAGGAGTTGGGGCATAAGAAGGAGGAATGTAAGCTACATAGTGATAGTCATGAGTGCTATACACTTAGCTAAGAACTCTACTTTCCACTCGGGATGAAGCATATACAGTTGAGATATCACTTCATTAGAACAACTTTGGAGGAAGATAAGTTGAAGTTGGAGAAGATTCATACTAGTCAAAATCCTGTAGACATGATGACCAAGGTGGTCACAAGGGATAAACTAAAGCTATGTTCAGCTTTGGTTGGCCTTCACGGATGACAGTGAAGGGTTGAGAAGCTTAATCAAAGTGGGAAATCGGTCTCCAAGTGGGAGATTGTTATGTTTGTGGAGCCTATTTTCATGTTTGAGTGTGGTACACCTTCTATGTGTTACACTCGGGTATTTTTATATGGCAGTCCCGCTCCACCGGTGAGCGGTCAGGGGTTCGAGGGGGTGAAGCCCCCTTGATCGATGGGGTTCGGGGGCAAAGCCCCCGAAGCAAATTTTCATGGGTGGTTTATTAACCCATGGGTAATGGGTAACCATTATGGGCTATTTTTGGGCCCATGGTTTTTCGGTACCCATTGTTTTGATACCCACGGTTTTTGCCCATGGTTTTGATACCCACGGTTTTTGCCCATGGTTTTGATACCCATGGTTTTGTATCAAATTGCTTAAGCAATTGTCTATTTATATGGTCTTATGCATATGATACATAGATAAGCAAATGTATTGTAGATTTGCTTTGAATTCAGGTGTGAATTATGTAGAGTTTGTTGAGCATAGCTCTAAACGGATCTGGGTATTGTATTGAGAGAGTGAAGGCTTGTAATAAAATCTGAGCAAGTGATTCTTGGTGGACGTAGCCCAAATTGGGTGAACCACGTTAAATCTTGTCTCTCTATGTTATTTTATTTATTCTGCACTTTTATTTGAGATCTGTAATATTTTCTGCATATTAGTTTCTACTGTTGCGATTCTGTAAGGGATTATTCCATATTTTATCTCTTATTCCCTAACAATTAACTTGAACTAACTACATATAAAAATTTATTAACTACCTAGTATTATGACTAATGACAATGCTTATACTGCCAAAAAATATTATGTGCAACTTATAAATATATATTTTTTCAATTCATATGTAACCTTAAATGTTATAAGATTATAGTACCCAAAGGTATTTAAACTATAAAATTATAACATCTTTTTTTTCTCCATTATTATTAATGAGGGTAGAATTTGATGAGATAGACATCTATAGATAATATAATGATGTTGGTATGATCTCCATAGGAGTAATTGTAAGCTTTATGACAATTTTTTTTTATATCTAAGCAATAAACATTAGTGTGTTTGCACATCCAACAATTTTCATAGGATTTCATGCAATAATATCAAAACATGTTAAAGGAAAAGAACTGCTCTTATAAGTATGGAATAACCATTTTTATTTTTCACAAATTAGCATAAGTCATTATTTTGAATTTCTCTATAGGGAGATATTGTGATTGGAATATTGTAGCCTTACATGAGGATGAACATGTAGACTTTTTGGGAATAAATGGTGAATGAAGATAACATTGTAGGTGGCCCACACCTTTAGTATTGTAATATTAGAGGGTTGGCCACTACACTCACTTATTGGCCTACACATGATTTGACCATTTTTAGGGGGAAAAATGAAAAGAAGAAATTATTGAGACCCCATATTTGACATGGCAATTCCAAGAAAGCTATGGTTTACACATCTTGTAGAGTTATTTTATGAAATTTGTAATTAGTGAGTTGTGGTTTGGTGATGTTAGGTTAGACAATGGATAGTAGCGAGTTCATATAGTTTTCCCAACATAATCATTATAGTAGAAACACATATTACTCCTTCACAAAAAAATTACTAAAATATCAACTAAGTCAATGTATGACTAAAACATATAAACCTTAATGTCAATGAACTAGAAATGTTTTTTTTTCATAAATAGAAAGGATGAGGAGGACAGAAACAATATCGAGAACATGTCCATATTTTAATTGACTCAAAATAAGATATTGGAATTTTAAATTAAATTATTATTAGTACATGTATTAAGAATCAAATGTAGAGATATTTATAATATTCCTAAGGTAGTTTTGAATCTTGTTGTCATGTCAAAATTTCCCTCTCATTTTTGAAAACAAATCCTTGATAATCTTTCCCCTTTTGCAAATATCATGGTTTTCTTTCTCTCATTTGTTCCAATGTTTTTTCTTCTCCCGCACACTTTCATTTTTACCTCTTGGTCTCTTCTCAACCTTCATTTGAACCCCTTTGTATATCTCTCAACATACTCTATTAGCAGATGTCAAACGGAATGAAATAAGAAGATATGTTTCTAAATTGAATTTTTAGTGTTGAAGTAGAAGAAGCACTCATTAGAAGGAAATATCACACGTTTTTCTTGGTTTCAATGTTCCTTCTCTCCCATGAAACACTTTTCATTTGCATAAGCTCTAGCATAATCTTCATGAGAGCGCTTTAGTTCCATTATGCACTGAAAAGGCACTTTGCATTGTAAGAAGTTATAATTTTCCATTGGAATAGAATGTTTTTTCCTAATGAGCTCCAAAATGGTTCTCACTTTATGTTTTATTCTTAATGATTCTCAAAATGGCCCTTGGGGTACTTAAGTTTTTCCATATGGCTTCAAAACTCCACTTGGGTACTTTATGAAGTTCCTAATGGCTACCAATAGTGCTCTCAAGTTAAGAAAATTATTTCAAAAGGATTTTAATAACAAAATGTCATCAAAGGATCACTTGGTGAACTAAGGAATTATCATGCACTTTTAAAATGTGCACTCATAACTTAAATAATGAGAAGCACTCCTGAGATGGAACTATAAAACCAATTTTGGTTTGACCATAAATTTCATATCTCAACTCTTATTTGAGTTTTGTTTATAGATTTGGAAATCTCTTACAATAAGAAATTATTATTTTTAGGTTTAAGAACCTCAAAAATGGTATTTTATTCATGAGAATCATTTATCAAGTGTTGTATCACCTTCATTTTGATATCTTGGTTTGTTAATAGTGTGATTTATACCCATTGAATCTCACTCAAACTTTGTCCATAACCACTTTAAAAAGACCCCAAATTTTTGAAGTGAATTCATGATTATTTTATTCTAGTTTTGGTAACTAATCTTCCCATTAGTGATGGAAAATTTGATCATATAAACTTCAACAACATCAATACAATAATGTCCAACAAAATGTTTTTGTAAGAATTATATTATATAAAAACTCCACCGTAGTGGATTGTATCGATGGAAGGATTCCCCCTTTCAAATGTAACATACTAATTTAGTCTTCATGTGTGTTTATGATTTTGAATTCTATAGACTCATTGATGGATTTTGTAGGAAACACTCTCATCCCAAGGGATAAGAATGTATATGAGACTCTTTTGGGATTCATGTTACAAGTTGAAGGTGAAAGCTCTTGAGTGGATCAAGCAAGTAACATCTATGACTGGATTTTTATCCTTCACTCAAGTGACTATTTCCACTTTTCTATTGAGAAAGTAATTTTTGTAAAGTGACTTAAGTGACAATTTCTATTTCTATGTTGGGAAAAGTGTTTTTGTGATAAAGTCACTTTATGCTTTGTGAATTAAGCCATCACAAAGAGAAGATAATGAATTTTATGAAAATATCAAGTATCACAGAGCTCTAGCCCATCCTATCAAACATGAAGGAGATTATAAGAGTATTGTCGATTGTTCCTTATCATGACTAGTGCCAAATTATTTTAGATTCTAAAAATCAAACTAGTCATGCATCATATATTTGAATATCATGACTTAGTATAATTTGAATGAAAAGAGGTTAGTTTTGAGAAGAAATGACGATGTCTTCCAATAGTAAGTAGAATGAATTGAATGAGACCGTGATGGTTCATTCAAAGATCAAGTTGTCTTCTCCATGTAAAAGCGTCGGCTCCTCCCAAATCTATTTGTGAAGCGAGCCTTATTTTTGTTCCAGCTCATATGGAGGTGCATGACATTAACCTTCATCATGGAATACTAGAAAGAAATGAAGAGGTTCGCATATATTCTAAAGTGATCATTGCAGAACATGAAAAGTAAAAACTTTAAATATCCATGCAAAGCAATGTATACACTTTACCCTCGGTAAGAAAATTGGTGTCTCATATCTTCTCTCATTGAAATGAGATTTGTAAAAGGAGACGGTGATGATAATAATGATCATTTTGGTAAATAACCCACACTCTCCATTAATGAAAAAGATAAGCTTATTGTTCATGAACATTTTGTCTTTACTCCATTTCCAAAAGAAGAAAATAATGCTTGGTTCAGCTCACAAGCATATGAAGTCAATACATACATTATTTTGAATCGGGAAGAGTGTGTTATGATGGTCAATGATTCTTGCAAGAAGAAAATTCAAGAGAAACAATTTTTCAGAAATTAGGAGGATGGTTATGGATGTTCATGGAGGTTAGTTCTTGGTTTGATAAAGAAGAAAAGTAAGAATTTTTCATCAACACTTTCACATTGCAAAAGAAGAAGAAATGTGAACAAATGCCAAATTGTTCATTGGATTCAAGTAACTCATAGTTCACTATTAATTTAAGTGTGAATTTCTAGTTTATATCCTTTTTCTCAAGCAAGGCAGAGCCATCACAAAGTTTTTATATGGTTATATGATCCTCTTTAATCTTCAAAAGATTCATGCATTCAATCCGTTACTCCATAAGGGTACCTACTTTTCTCAACTTTTTTTAAAGTTTGTGTAATATTTGTATATTCCCTTATTTTCCTTGTACATAGTTTTTTTCCTTATTTTGGTTTGTTTCCTTTCCATTTTCTTGTTTAGTGTTTGATGAATTTTTAATAAATATAAAAATATATTTATTTTCTAGTAATGCGACTCTATTTCCCAATGGATGAGGCACTTATTTGTTAAGACAAATAATATGTGGTGAGATCTATGTACCTTGCAATTCCTTAGAAAGAGCTAGTTGTCATGTCAAAATTTCCCTCTCATTTTTAAAAAAATGCCTTGATAACATGTTTTCCCTCTTGGAAATACGATGATTTTCTCTCTCTCATTTGTTCCAATGTTTGGTATTTTCCTGTAAACTTCCATTTTTACCTCTTGGCCTTATGTCAACCATCACTTGCAC